>CM037469.1:855874-880874 GCA_021014325.1 Plazaster borealis | reverse complement strand
GTAGTGGGTTGTCCGTTCCACCCCCGATCTTTATGTTTAGCGTGAATCGTGTCAAATTGGACTGTAGAACCGGAAGTTCATCCCAGTCATTCCGATGTAACTTCCGGTTATGCTACCGTGCCACTCAATAATTATGCTACTTATGTTCTCGGCAGTCCACTTAAGAAAGGCTAGACAATCGGGAAATGTTGACTTATGTCACTATTAATCAAAGCTAGGAATGTAGTAATTGGTTTTTCAACGATCAAGTGACAGGGCAGCAGAACGGGGAGTCTGTGATTGTACGACCAGAATCTAAACATGAAAGTGAAACACGGCGGGCAAAGGGAAAGGTTATATAAACTGCACTTGGAGTTTACGATATTGAAATAGGTCAGACTTTTTTGTAAAAACAATTTGATAACAAGAGCCAAAACTAGAATGTAAATACCAAACATGGTTCTTCATGAACGTGAATCACCGCGCTCTACTGAAGGCACGAGTGGGGGGGGGGGGTGGAGGTAGGTCAGAATTACCCTAGTTGACAATTCTGTCTCCTTTTGAGTGGGTGGGGGGAGGGGGCTGGTTGGGATGGATTGTTGATTTTTTAAAGAGACGTGCTCTTCCGAGAATAATGGACCCCTTCCATAATGACATCACAAGCTTAAACAGCGCCCTCACTGAGGTTAATGAAGACCTATCATTGGCTGAGAGTTGTGCGCGGTGCGTACACGCGTTCACGTTTCTATTGTTTGACCTCAGCGATGACGGCCAATGCGAGGATCTACAAAACCTTTTGATTTTACAAATCTTCGTTAAGATGGATAGCAACGTCATTGTGCTTAGCTGTGTTGAACGCCTACAGCTATTCCAAAGTCGTGTCATGATAAAGCCTTGCTTAATAGTGGACATCGTTTACCAACCAGTTTAACCATTGCTCGTGATAGGAAACAAATTTGTGTTTACCAGCTTCAACATTGAACCCTATCCTGATTTCATAAACACTGAACTCTGACCTTGATCTCATTAACATTGAACCCTAACCCCAATTTAATTAACTCTGAACCCCGACCCGATGTCATTAACACTGAACCCTGACCCCAATTCCAATAACACTGAACCCTGACCTTGATTTTATGAACACTAAACCCTGACCCCAATTTCATTAACACTGAACCCTGACCCGATGTCATTAACGCTTGAACCCTGACCCCGATTTCATTAACGCTGAACCCTGACCCAAATTTCATTAACGCTTGAACCCTGACCCAAATTCCATTGACACTGAACCCTGACCCCTCTTTCATTAACACTTGAACCCTGACCCAAATTCTATTAACACTGAACCCTGACCCCTATTTCATTAACACTAGACCCTGACCCCAATTTCGTAAAGCTGTTAAGCAGAAAACATTGTTTTGTAAAAGCTAAAAATAGGCACCAGTTACAACAATTTGAAATGCAGGTCATGTGACAGTGAACCAGTTTCTGGTGATGTAGGATTGTCTTTGTGCTTACCAGCTACAGGTTTTGACATCAAATCAACCTCCTATTAATTAAAGCATTGACTAACGTCTTGTCATGACACTATCTTTTGAAACCCTAAGCCTTAGGGTAGCAGTACGAGATTGATGTTTTAATTAAGGGGGACCCTTATCAAAATCCACCTGCTCAAAAGCAATTTCTAAAAAATAAATGGAAAGATGGTTGAAAAATGGAATAGAAATCGAGCAAACGGTCAAATTATGCCATTTCGATTCGATTCAAAGGATTATATTCATCTGGATATAGGCCTATATTTATTCTTAAATTTGAAGGCAGTGCCTGTACAAAAAGGTAGATTTTGTGTCATTTGTATGCAAGGTATTTTGCAGACAGTGTGCGCTTTATCAATGTTGTGTTTTTAGTCACACTCACTGGCAACCGTCGTATCTACTTTCTGAGAAAATTTACCAAAGAGAAAGTTATTTTATTCAACAGAGAAGAAGTTAAATAACTATTAATGCATTATTATGATGATCACACTTTTTACAATTAGAGCAATAATAGACCCCCTAATGATCGAACCGCCGATATACATTAATACCACATATTCAATAATTTGACGTAAAATTGAGATTTTATTTTATCTTTTAAAGATCGTTAATTTTCTATTATACACAAAAATTAAATAAATAAATCTCAGACAAACAAAGCATGACTTTCTTTACAGGCATGCATTAATGACCAAAAACAACACCGTTGGGTTGACTAGACCTTATCTCTTCAGTTCAGAAAGAAACAAATAACATGAGAACGTTAAGTTAGTTTTGGTTGGCCAAGCGGAACGAATGATTTCTCCCTCATACAATCGAGCGCGGAATGATGCTCTTTGATGCTCTTCCATCTGAATGCATTTTGACACGCAGTACGCCGCAACGATTTCCCCTTTTTTTAATAAAAGGAAGTATAAATTTATTATATTGTCAAAAAGCTTGACACGTTTATTAATGAGATTGTAGCATGATCGACGGGGGGAAGTTACTGTTATAGCACACAATTGTGAAATAAATGTATGACTAATGCTTTTGAGGCATTGTCATTTTTTATTGCGCATTATTGCGCCACTTGGGATATGATTTCTCTTTAATCGATAACCCTTTCAGTGTAAGGCCGTCACAGGCACAGAGTCAAGTGGCTGTCTCTACAGCCTTTAATAAGATCTTAGGTTGCCATCTTCCTCAAATACAAAGTCTGTAAACAACACCCGGGTGTTATTTTTGAACGTTACATTTTCAATTGATTTCAAATTTAAAAGGAACGATAGCGTTAGCATTCAGCAACCTCTATTCCTATAGATACCGTTTCTCCACAATTCCCCACAGAGCGGCATGTGAGCCACCGGTAATAAGGTATAGCAAGGGACTTCAACTTGCCTCACCTGACGAGGAGCAAAGACAAATGTTCAAAATATTCCTCTCAGAACCACATCAGAATTATTATTTGATGTCACTGAAAATGATTTTCTGAGACGTTGTAAACCTTTTGTGAAATATAATTGCGCATTTCTATATTACAATTACTTTAATGACCAGATATATAAACAATTTGTGTTTAAAATGATTTTTGTTATGCTTCTGCCACATCAAACACTTCTTCTTGTAGTAAATTTTTATACAAAATAATTAAAATAACATCTATATCCATCATGCAAAGCCTAACATTCTACATCAAAACTATTTATAGTACCTGTGTCAACATATGAATGTGTAAAATAACCCGTAAATTGGCGTGTGTAAGGGCACATATGTTTGTGAATTCCGTAAATCGAGGACTTCTCTTTGTTCTCCCATTGTTTGGACTTAGGTTTTTTTGCGACGTCCCCATTGGTTTTGTACACGAAAGCGAAGCGAGGACGTCCTCGCTCTGTCAAACATCCGGTTCCCTTTGGTTAAAGTCCTCGGTTTCAATGGATAGACACGCTTACACATTAGTGTGTAAACACCTGCAATCGGGGACCTCCTATTGTCCCTCTTTTGTTATAGGTCCCCGGTTTGAATGTGTATACCTATCCCACACACACACACACACATGTGTTTGTAAATGGTGTAAACCGAGGACATCCCATGGTTTGGACTGAGTTATTATGAGCGACCTCCCTATTGCTTTTGTACACGAAAAACCCCGAGGACCGTCTCCGATATGTCATTTTCCCGGATCTCTTTTGTTAAAGTCCTCGGTTTGAATGCCTTTAGATATGTTCACATACAAACAGGAAGAAGAAGAACAAGAATAACCTTTTAGAAAACTAGATATGTGATATGTGATATTTGCTACATTTGCGGGAAGTGCGATCGAGTAAAATAGTGTCATTGCCCATCGATGTATCTTTACTGTTGTGCGAGTCGAAAGATGCTCCGAGAAAAGAAACACGTGCAGCTTTCATCTTGTTCATTGTACAATTTTGGCGGGAATAAACAGACAAACTGTGAACATTTTTGTACACGTTCCAATGTTGAAATGAATCACCGGCTTGTCACAATATGTCAGGTATAGGTCCCCCGTTGCTCACTATCAAGTGAATCGGCCTACACGGCATGCGACGCCAATTTCGAATGACAAACAGTTTTCGTGCTGCTCTTTATTGCAATCTTGCTCAAACAAATGAACAAAGTAATCGACGACACCCGACCACAGGTCCACAAATTATATATATGAAATGAAGAAGAAAAATCTCTCAAGGTGCCACGGGAAACGGAATAAAATTCTGAGTAAATATGGCAACCTTCGTTTACACATTCCACTATAAAAAAAAACCCCTAACCACGTTCAATCACTTGATCTGATCATGCGCACACTGCCACCTGCGCAGAGATACCGTCGTTGGGAAGTGCTACGCGTATTATACCGACGTATCACCACTGGAAGGATTTCATTGGATGACAAGAGTAGAGTGTCCAACTGAAGGGGAAAGAGTGGGAGAGCTATCTGCTTCAGTGGAGAATGGGTAAATGAGAATGCTCTATGTAACGAGTCGCACAATATTTAACACAGGACTACAGAACGTGTCGGCTTCAAGGAGTCTTCAGAGGGAGTACATAAACAGGTAAGTGCATGGTACTCGATGTTTAAATATTGGAGTAATTTCAAGAAACTACAAAAGAGAATCATGTAAAGTGTTTTAGACACCAGTCGAAACTTCAACTGTTTTGATATTAAAGACTTCTCCAGGTTTAGATGAGGTAAACGCCATGTAGGAATAATTACACTCGGGTGGTTCGGAAAGCTTTAAGCCGACGTATTGTGAAAATGCCTTTTGGGTGGTTGTATAAAATGCTGTGATTCTGATAGTATGAACAATTGATTAATACATACAAAATCGGAACAGTATATTTTTTCATTGCTGCTTTGTCGTGTTTAATAATGAGAAACAACACGTCAGATTGTCAAGCTTAGAGAGTTATAACAACATAACATTAATAATTTCAATTCGATTGTTTCAACAACTTTATAGTTCAAGAGGAATTTGAGTTAAAGGATCCATAGACATTATATTGAGGTTGCACAGTGTTTACAGTTATGTGAAGTTCATCGTTTTCGCCCGTTTTCTCGCAAATTTAATCTGAAAATATCATCTTAAATTACATACACCTGTCAATAGTTAACAATGTCTTTAGAATATCTGTGTATTTTGGGTTCGTGTTCGCGCTTTAAACGTAAAACAAAATCTTTGTTTGCAAAAACACGGACGTTTGCTTAACTCTGGTTTTCACTGACACGTATCGAAGTGACGGTCACGTAATTATTAAAATACGGTTCGTTTACTATTACTTATTATTCTACAAAGGAAAAGTGTTATGTATAAAAAAACATTGATTTACATTTCAACTCATAGTACAGTAAAACCCATACATTACTACTGTTATTTTATGTTATTATTATTTTTTTAGATGACGTTGAATCTGCTTACTTTTTTGTTAACATGAAAATCGTTGCGGATTATAACTGAAAGCATAGACACAGAACTTACAGGGAGTAAAGCAATTATCATGTTGGGATTGTATACGTTTGGTAATTGGAACCCACCGTTTGTTTCAATCCTATATAGTTGTAGATATATACCATTAAACTAACCTGTGAAAATTTCATTTCAAAAAGTGGTAGCGTTTTTGAGATATTGCTAAAAATCTGGAGCGGTTGGTCCACAGGAAGAATAATTTGCACTTGGAATACACTATCTCAGAAACGTTACTGCAGTAACGCTTCTTAGATTCAAATTATGGGGATAAAAAGTTTCTCAAAATGCATTATACTATCCAAAGCTGCTGTACTCCTTACCAAGTAAGTTTTTATTGCCATTATTTTCAGAGTAACTACCAAACGTATACAGACCTTTTACGTTGTTCAAAAATAAGAAACATGGAGAGAGTTGAAAGTGCAGCAGAGGAAAAAAAGGCTAATAGAGCATCTCCAAGTCTTTGGAATACAGTACAATGATTATATTCCTAGCACTATAAAATAGTTTGATCAACATTTTAGTGTCATATTTAATTGGTCTATTCATCGCATTTACCTCAACCTCACCCTTGTTTTTTCTACTTCATGTAGTTTAGTTTTTATAACCTACGATACAAAAAACCCAGCAGTAGTGCAAACTTCGCAGCAGCTCTCGAAGAACACTATGGCATTAACAAAAACCTGTTCCAATGTTAAGACTATATCCTTAATTAGAACAACTAGATGCTCGTGACTTAAACGCATCTCAGTTCAGTCTTTCTTAAGGCTATTGTAGCCCAGCCGCATCTTCTAAAGTGTCCGGATTAACCGGCATAAATTCTACCGTTACTAAGTGAGGACATCGCCTATAGTGGCTACACTTCAATTCCATTAGGGAATGTACACACTAGTGTGTGTATGAGCAAATGCCATACTCAGATTAAAAATTCTAAACCGCGACTTGCTCTTATTTAAGCCTCTCTGTACATTGTTGATCATAGGATGTTCGGGGAGTTATAGGAAAACATTTGTCTTCGTACTCACCGTGTTCAAATTTACTGGGGTGATCTTTTTGGAGTGAGGATATCATTTTGTGGAAAGAGGATAAACTAATTCTGTCATTTTCTAATATTGGACTACTGGGCTAATTAAAATTATTGTAATTTTTTCGTCAAACCAACTCAGAAAATTTACGAGGGAAATCTGTGTACGTTATTTATTATAAAGCCTTTACTTTTCGGCCTTTTATGCCAATTTTGAATGGCTAATTTTCAACCCCTTGCCCTGCCCGATGGCTTCAAAATTACACTACACTAATTTACACATTACTTTACGTGGATGTCCTTTTAAATACGCAATCTTAAACATAAGGACTTCAATTAAACTTTTTTATCAGTCGAATTGTTGGTATTTTTTGTAATTTTATCTCAAGTTTGTTTTGAAATAAACGAATTGCCGAAAAATGTCCATCATCTTTCATTGGTATAACCGAAGGTTTTTGTTTTATGTTTAAAGTCGGCATCACGATTTCAGTCATTTGATGAACATAAATGTAGCAAATTATTATATTTAACTTGTTAACTTGAATATTGCGTACATACTGCAACAACTGGGGTGTTAAATTTGACATCATGGGTGTTGCCACATCAAGATACCAAGAAAAGAATAAACGTTGACACCATAGGGTGTTAGAATTTCTGCCAACACAAGTACTTCGGTGTTATTTTAAAGGAACTTTACAGAACTGGTAATTAAAATTTTCTTTAAGATCACAGATTTACAAAAAACCCATACACGGTCTAATGATGATAATAGTAGAAAACATCCCCAGAAATGTTTCTGTCTGAAATGCCATATTTGATGAGAAATAAATAAAACTAATTTCCGATTGGAGTTTATCGCTCATGAGCGTTTTATTCATGCATTGTATAACGCATGCAAATGTGTAAACGGTTGTTCCCTATTTTACCGTGACCCAGATGGCCGATCGATCTCAAACTTCTACAGGTTTGTCAGTTTATGTATATGGTGGATTATATAAAGTGCTTAACTGTTTTGTTAGCAAAAACCTGTTCTGTAATGTTCCTTTAACACCGTGTGATGTTAAATTTGCTTCTCTATTGGGTATCTATATGTGGGGGGGGATGTCAATTTCAACACCCCGGTTTTTTCAGTGTACAATGGAAAAAAGAAGAAAAAACTGTGTTTGCATCTTTGTTTGAACTGAGGAAAAACACTTTTCCGGCCTGTGCACAAATTGAAGACAATTTTGTTTTTGAGTTGTAGCAGCTAGTCGACAATGCATTGTGTGCACATGGGATTCTGACATTATGTAAAAAAAATAATCAAATTAATACAAATAATAATAACATGACGTTCCTATAGAGCGCATTTCAGTTCTGTGAGAATTGTCAATGCGCTTTACATACACTACATAATAACAAACAGAATACAAGTATAACCAACAAATTAAATTAAAAAGAACATATGTCAACGGTTTTTATTTGTTAGTGTTGACTGCTAACCTTTGCAATTCTTTCAAAAGATTTCCATATGAAAAGTGTTTCTCAACCAAATGATTGTAGAACATCGTCTTGTCTTTTTTTCTCAAAATATAAATTAAGGTGAAAAATTAATTTACATGGTTGGAAGGGGGCATTCATTCTTCCGTCCTAATTTTCAGTAAACGTAGTTTATTTTAATTTGTGAAGAATTTACAAAATAAGGGGGTTAGGTTCGGAAGGGAAAGCTGGTTTATATTTTGGTATGAATTGTGTGTGTGTTCATAATTATGTTTATTTCAAAATAGCAAATTAAATACAAGTTTTGAATGCTGGGTGGCAATTTTCTGACTCACAGTAAAGTATTTCAGATCAAGTTTTTGTTTGTTTCGTGATGGTTGAACGCACCGAACAGCTCTGAGCCAGTCTACTATAAATGTCAAACGCGTATTCTAACGGTGGCACCCGAATTTGTTTCGTTCAAACGTGGGAACACTATAATATACCACGAGACTTGCACTGTCAATAGAAAATGCACGGTGGCACACTATTAACAATAAAGTATTATTTTACTGTATGTTCGATAGCAATCGAATGGTTTTGTGGGATAAAGGCACCACCGTAGCCAGCATGCACTGATATAAAATAGTATAGCGAATGAACCAACGGAGAACAGAGTCAACCCTCCTACTGTCTAACTTTTACAAATAATCCACTGTGGGTTTTGAATGATGAATTATACTAGCCTGCAATACGACGCCATGTGTTGAACACATCTATACACTGATAGATAAACCAGCCTGTAATTGAGATCACAGTGAATGTTAATCTAGACAGTACACAGTCAACCTTCCTACTGTTTGACCACTTACGAGTTCTCAGAACATTTGGCACTAATACAACTCTTTGAAATAGTCTTAGCTGGAATTCACCTCGTCTCATGTCACCTTTTCATAATATTTGAAACGGTGTTTCACAGAGTTACTTATAAACAACATTATTACAGCGCTATTTTGACGTTCGTTTGACGTTTTAATTTCAGAGAATCTAAAACAATTAGTGGTTGGATTTCCTGTAAGAAAGGTTTCGAGATTTACGGGATAGTCTTTTCATAACCAAACGACTTGGGCGTAGACTAGAGATCGTGTAATCCGTGACATCACTATTTACAAGAGAGCCAAAGAGCCCGGTTTTCCAGCAGGCACGATTTGTTCACATCTCTATGGAAGAAAATATATAATTTTATATTTTATGGAGATTGCATTGTCTGATTTTTATCAACGTTTGATATAAAGAAAGGGGCACATATCAAAACTTGTGCAGCTGTCACTTTTTTTCAACCATTTAATCTATGTGGAAATTATGACATGAAATGTACAGTTTCTGACCAATGATCAGTGTAGTATCTTGCCTGTCAGAAAGGCCCTGGAATGTACAAGGTCAATATTTTGGTAAACAAAGGTTACATGGTCTGTACGTCCATCTTTTTGAATCGCAGAGTCGAAAGAAAACGTCTTTGGATCTGAGAGCCAGACTCAGAGCCGTATACCCGGAGCCGTTGAATACGACTTGAAAGGTTTTATCAACAAGGTATCGTCTAATAATAAGACAAGGGTTCCCAAAACTTATTCATGCATGATTCAGATTAATATTTACGTGTCAATATACACCAATTGCCTGGAGAGACTCTTGTTGCAATCGAACGAGGGTCAATGAAGGTGAAATGGCGGGAAAGATATCAACAGCCTAAAACCTGATCAACCAAAGTGGCACTTTGAGTTTGTGGGTTTAACGCTACATGCGAAGTGTGGACCTTAGAACAAAAGAGGTCCACTTAATATTTAGGGACTTGAAACAATATGTGGACTTACACACGTCCACACGGTGTTTTTTCAGTGTTGAAGACTAGGATTTTCCTTAAGTGTACGGAACAAAGGTATGTCCACAGAGCTGCGTGGGTCAGAGTGGGTGCTGGTAAAACATTGAAACTTGTGTCAGGCTAAAACGGTGAGGAGAATTAGGGTTAGGAGGTGTTAGTCGTTGCCGAGCGGTTAAGAGCACCATCAGGCTCTGGTGTTTTTGACCAGCAGAGTTTGGGTTCGAGACCCGGTCTGGACACTTGTGTCTTTCAGCAAGACACTTAATCTTTATTGCTTCGTCACTCGGATGGGACGTAAAGCCGTAGGTCCCGAAGGATTGTTACAAAACCCATCAATGCAAGTAAAAGACCGCAGTACACTTATCGCTGAGATAAGGGTTCGCCCCGGTGTGTCTGGCAGGGCGCCTTATCCTCACCTGGAGTGAGTCTGATCTGCACTTTAAAGGGAAAAGAAAAGACATACATTGGATGATGTTGCCATCTTCGTCTATCTTCGTTTGATTATCTTAGTCTGGCTTAGTCTTGTTGTTCCTTGTTGACACGGTGTCTGTTCTATATATTCCGACACCCCTATGTTCCGACACCCCTATGTTCCGACACCCCTATGTTCCGAAATCCTCCTCGTGACTTACATGCTTGGGCTTAGGGTTAGGGTTGAATAGAAAATTACACTAGGGTGACGGAACATAGGGTGTTGGAACATAGGTGTGTAACCATTTACACAGATAGTACAAATCGCTCTCCATGTAAAGGGATGAGACTTTGTTTTTCCTTTCAGCATCTTTTTAGTAACATTGGATTAAATAGGTGAAAAAACTACATTTGTAAATTGACACTGAGCATGGGGGGGGGGGACACACATCACCGGTAAACAATGTTGCTGCAAGGACCCCATTGGAGCCTGGATTGGTATATTTGATTATTCTGGAGTGAGCTAATTTCAAAATATAAGTGGAAAGTGAAATCTCACCCGTTGACTTGGAATGTCACCGATATGAATTTCACAAACATCGTAGGAGAGTCGACCCGAAAACCAGGTGTTATCCCTGGAGGACTGCGGTCTTCCAATCAGGATGTTTTCTGACAGTTCATTTTGTCTCCTTGTTCACTTGTCCCCCACGTGTAGAAATGCAATTAGGCGGGACAGATCTGTGTGACAATGAACCACTAACATTAGCCCTTATGTCGATGCTAAAGGGTAACAATTGAGATTTCAGAACGAGGGAGTTCTGAAGTTTTTGTCCCTTTTTGAGACCTTGAGACAAATAACCAAAAGTTTGTTTTCGAATTCATAGAAAGTTTGTGATGGTGTGTGACCAGTGAATGTTTCAAGACCGTGCATTGTGTGGACATACTGTTCTTGGGTCCGCACTTGTTATGCAACGCTTGCTCGAACAACGAATAATAAACAAACCCACAAACACCCCCACAAACAAACACCTCCCCCAACAAACAAAAACGAAAACACAATTGTAACAGGACTTTAAACTACTCTTTGTGTTTACAGTTGTTTCTGGGAGTTTTCTTACGAACTCTCTCAACAAGAGAATGCTGTTATGGCGTGAAAATGAAAAACCACTGACTTTTAATTAATTAGTTGAAATAAACTTAAGGTACATTGAGATAATTATAGTGTACAATATCATTGTTAATTATAGCGGAAGACACAACCATTTATTGTCTTTAGATATCAATACTGACTTTTGAAGATACCAAAGACATACAATAAATCATATAAACTTATAAATTATACTAAGTTATACATTACATCAAGTATAAACAACATACTGTAGCCTAATTTCTTGAATGTTGGAAACAGATGCTACACCACCTGACCTTTTTCACCAATGTGTAAAAGGAGCATCCGATTGCTAATTTGATCAGACAAATGCAAGATGATAATTTTATGAACTGTAATTGAAATGTAAAATACAGATGCTCTCACTGCCTCTCCAGGAATTCCAAGCAGACTTTTTAAAATCTAATTAATAATTGTTTTTCCATTTCCTTGTCCCTGTTGTTTATTTTTAAATAGGATCACAAGAGTGCCGCCCACAACAACCTACACACGATATATAGTCGATCACATAAAGGAAGCAAGACAAGAAAAAAGCGGTGCAGGTTTCTACTCGCTCGAAACGAGAACGCTGGTTGAACCGTAACAAGCAGCTGCACTTGTTTCTTCGCTGTAAAGTCGGTTTAACGAAACAGAGACTCGGGCTGTTTTTTTTTCTTTCTCAGCGGGTGATCAACCCTTGTTGACCCTTCATCGACCCATTGGGGTTTGCTTTTTTTCTCCTGGTCAGTCGTCCGGTGGAAAATCATGGCAATGAGAACAGTTCTTTATGCGCTACTTCTAAGTCTGGTGGCGTGTGCCTTCTCTCTGGCGGCACCAGCGGCCGAGTCCAGACTATCCACGAACACAAACTCCCCTATGAAGGGCTCGGGTTCCAGGCTGTTGTATGGAGATGCTGTTGATGTAGTTGAGAAAATGCACGGGTTTCTGTCCACGTTGACGAAGTTTGAAGAGGTGAAGGCCGGTGAGGGCGCTCGGGAGGAAGAGATGATACGATACGGGATACCAGCCAGGACCAAAAAGGAAAATGTAGGATTCCAGATGCCCGGATGGCGTCGGAGACGTCGCCGTAGCACCGTAGGAGATGATTTGGTGTCAGCTGCATACTTTGATAGGCTGGATGATCAGGCAGATGCGATGATCAACAGCATCAACAAATTAATGGATGACTTGCAAAAGGTAAGAAACAAAGAAAATGTCCAGAGCAAAAGTCTTTTTTTATTTTTTTATTTTTTTATTTGTTTTAACACTTGAACAAGTTGTATGATCCCACACGGTGCTGAAACTTATACAACATCTGTTGTTGAGATTTTTGTAACTGCATTTCACCACTAGGGTCAGTGAGGGGTTGATATGTTTTCTTACGACTACAGTTTTACCCTCAAACGCGACGTTTGCCTGAAACCCCCTAGTTTGTCAGTCGCCCCGCCCTCCCCACAATCGTTTACATTAGACCCCTTGCACGTGCGGCCATCAGTACGCGCCGTGCAAAACTCTCAGCCAATGAGAAATCCTCTTTTAATCTCAGAGAGGGCGCTGTTTGGGCTTGTGACGTCATAAGCAAGGGTTTATGTTCTACATTAGTTCAACACGTTCAACACAGAAACACCAATGCAGGTGATTGTTACTTTTCAGTTAAACAAAAAAGTGAGCAATTACAACTGACTTGACCTCATTGGCTCAAAAATAATTGCTCTTCAAATTTCTTTTTAAACAGTGTGCTTTTCCAACCATTTCTTTAAAATTGCACTTTTACCCACGCACAGTCATAACTGAGATAAACCCAAGGGAGAATAAATGGACAAGTTCTTATTCTCTTGGGCAATTAAGAGGTAACCGTTGCATATAAAAAATAAGCTTGGCAAACAATGAACGAGTTATTGGAGTAAGCAATTCGTGTTAAGATCAAATACAGTATACACGTACAAAATAGCTCAGGCGCCGCTTCTTCGGAAGCACACAGTAAAGTAACCGCCACTTATCGACAATAAGTTTATTCTGTTCCCACATGGCTTGGTAACAATATCTGAGCGAACATTTAAAGTCAAGGCACTCCTGGGCAAAGTTCTGGCTCAGTGGAACTCGACTTGTGTTGTACGACCGCGAACTGAAGATAACCGTAACACGGGCTGACTTGGTGTAACATAATGCTTGAATTGATAACGTCAAATTAAAATCTTTGAATTACAGATCGGGTAAAGGTAGACGAGGGCCGCGGTGGAGCGGGGCAGGCGGGGAATATTCAGCGCGTCGTTGCGTACACAGTCACCAATATCCCCTCTTGAAATTTGCTCTGCAATCGGAGTGACGACAGTTGTTCATTTCCCGCGTAAATTTGGCGCCTATTATTATGCCGAGTAAAGGTTTCCAAGTTCGTTATACGTCGTGGGGAAAACGTCTGCTACAAAGCAGGCCATGTATACATGCAACTGTTTTGTTCAAACACCTTTAAAGTGGACATTGATTTCAGACATGGGTGATAATAAGTGTATTGAACTTTTAGCACCTCTGGGTTGTATGAGGTTGTTAAAAAAAGAATACGGACATAAAACTTTTTGATATTAATGCAAGTTTGGGGAACTGAAGTTAGTTTGTAACTTCCAAAAGTGTAGTTTCCTATGGTTCATGGAATCTATACACTCTCAAAATTCAACCTGAAAAGTTGTCACGTGAGAAATAATTGATGCTTTGTTGAAAAGGAAAGCATTTCGCATTTAGTAATTACATTCTTGGTATACTACCAGTACTAATTCTTCCGAGATTTCACGTGAAAACAAACATTTTTTGTTGGCAGTTTAAATGACATCACTTTAGAAGCAGATACATTTTCAACAATCACATAATACAAGGGTTATTGCTTAGCAGTTTAGCTGCTTGCCACAAGCTTATTGGAAACTACGCGCAACATTACAACTTGCATTATTTTGTTGGCAGTTTAAATGACACCACTTTGAAAGCAGATACATTTTCAACAATCACATAATACAAGAATTATTGCTTAGCAATTTAGCTGCTTGCCACAAGCCAGTTGGAAACCACGCGCAACATTAGATTGCATTATTCTGGTGGTAACCTTCATCTGCTTAAAATAATTTATTTATATGCTAAGCAACTAGATCCCAGCTGATAAAGGAGATCTTTTTCTTTCTCAAGCCAGGCGCGACCGTTTAACTACGCGCAGCTGTCCCTTCGGGGACGCAGGTTGGGAATCTTATCACGTATGAGACAAGTAACGACATCCACCGGTAACGTGTCGCCCCATCGATCCACGGCGACTGAGGCCGTGGGTCTCTTAGATCTATTTGCCCCGATACCCAGGTACAAGGATCACGCATCGATTCTTCGGGTGCCGCGTAGCTGTCGTCGGCCTTGGAGGAACACTGCTCTCTGTGACCAGAGAGATATCGATTCAATTTTGCTCTGCTTTTTTATAACAGTGGTTCAATGTCAGGTTTTTTTTCAATAGATGTCTTGTACAAGGAACTGCGAATCGCAATGCGGACTTTCATATTGGGGTTTACAAACAATACAAATACGTTTACAGCGGCAGTAACGACCGTTGTAAACGAGTGACTATTCATCTCCCCATTGTATAACATCGTTGGAAACACGTTCAATAATGCAAGTAAATTTTGCCATACCCGACATCGGCGACAGCAAATGGAACATTTATAAAAGTGTTGATAAAGTATAAGGCTATTTTGGTATGTGTAAATATTTTTTCGCGAGGGTAGTAAAGACCAAGTTACACACTGGGCAATTTTTACAGGCAACCTGGAGGCAGTCAACTATCACTGCATGCCCAAGGAACACTTTGACAGCACAAGAGGCAATCTTCTAGCTGTAACTTACTACTAGACCCCAGACCCCAAGAACGAAATGAGAAAACTGAAATGTGAATATCTTATCGGAGATAATTACCTGGAAGTGGTTTCCAGTAAATGTCGTGTCGTGGCCGAGCGAGTAAGAGCACCGGACTCAACCTCTGGTGTTTATGATCAGCAAAATTTGGGTTTGAGTCCCGGTCGTGACACTTGTGTCCTTAAGCACGACACAACCATTAATGCTGCGTCCTTCGGATGGGACGTAAAGCCGTATGTCCCGTTTGTTGTGTAATGCACGTAAAAAAAAACCCCAGTGCACTTATCGTAAAGAGAAGGGGTTCGCCCGGTGTTCCTGTTTTGATTGGATGCATATTACTCCACAGCGCCTTGTAAACCATTTGTAATGGTGTTATAAAGGAAAAAGTCCCATACTATAAAACGTAGCTCCACATACCTTGCAGGAAAAATACTGAATGTTGGAGCGTCATGAGAGTTACTAAGTGACGGATTTATGCACTATAGAAAAGCCACTATCATTATTGTTAAACTGCCTCATGTGACATTGCAAAGTTTGTGATAAACGAAGGGGCAGAGCGACATCATCAGTATCTGCATGAGTTTCACTTAAAACACAGTGAAACAGCTGGAACGATAACAAAACCTGATGGATTTTTCACATGGTTTTAGTACAGCAGACCCCGTTGTATCTACAGTAACGATCGGAATGAAAACGTTACAGACAGCGGAATACACGCGAGCGAGCGAGCACATGCGCTCATGCGTGGAGTACATGCCACATTGATAAAAGCAAAATGTATCGACAAAACCACGTGGGCGAGAGGAGAGAGTGGGGTTCCCGTATTTTCATTCAAACACTATAGTATTTTTTTCCTATAAGAGAAACATTCAAAGAAATGTGCAGCTCTGAATTTTGTTCACTGTTCATTAATTTGAGAAAGATGTGGCTATACCTTGTTGTTTGTAGACGTGAGTTTTTAAGATGAAGAGCTTCAAAATGGCGCACGCCGATTTGCGTAACCTTGACGGAAAACAGAGTTTTGAAAAAGGCCATTGCTTTTATCGTGTGACCTTGTAAGTTAAAACAAATTTAAGGCAATGGCACTGGACTTATTTGAGACGCTATTTATTGACAAGTGGTAAGAAAAGCATGGCCAGTGGACAGCTGCGTTGATCAATATGCCATTATACGCGACTTGCCACAAAACATTTCCTCCATAGAAATAAACACGGTAAGAATGTACCGCTAGATCTTCCCCACAGAGAGGCCGTTATAAACTCATTTTAGATTGACTACTATTGAGAGCTTTATTCAATGGGGAAAATCTCGACTGGACGTCCTGGAGTAATATTACGATCTGTAATGCTTGCGTCAGGATTTGACCCGGCCTTGTTTTAGAAGTTGACTGGTCTCGACATAACTGACTTTTACGCCTATAAACCTTTGTTTGCCAAATATAAACTATATTATAGAATTATGAATGTAAAGTCGAAGGCCTGATTCGAGGTATTGGGACTTTAATATTACTTGGTAAGAAGTACAGCAGCTTTGAATAGTATAATGCATTTTGAGAAACTGTTCACTTAGAAGTACTGCGGTTATGAAAAAATATATCACTTTTTATCCACAAAAATTTGAATCTGAGAAGCGTTACTGACAGTAATGCTTCTCAGATTGTGTATTCCAATTGCAGATAATAATATTCAGCAATTTTTCAACAATCTTAAATGTCCCAGGTCAGAGATGACCCGCACAAGGGTCATTGGGGTCAAAGGCAGGTCGGCATGACCCGGAATCCAAAGCAAAAATGAAGGGAAAAAAATTGGGTGTGGCCTTTTGTTTTTTACCCTTTTCTCAGGATCAAGTCTGACCTGGGACTTTTTAGGGAGTGAATATTTTTGCACATATCCGACATCACATACTGGCTTCAAACAACACTTTACCAACATTGTACTCTGCAAAAATTGGGGTGTTAAAATTGACACCATGGGTGTTGTCAAATAAAGATACCAAAACAAAACTAAAATTTACACCATATGGTGTCATATATAGTAACACCAATTTCTGCAAAAACAATTACATTGGTGTTATTTTAACACCATAAGATGTTAATTTTGATTCTCTCTTCGGTATCTATATGTGACAACACCCATGATGTCAATTTTAACACCCAAGTTTTTGCACTTTTTACAACTGAATTCACAGGCACCGCCTTTAACCATGCTTCAACCACCACCATTCTCCCCCGCACCTCCTCAGCCTCCTCAAATCACCTCCTCTATCACTACTACCACCACCGTCATCGGGGCACAACAAACTCTTACACATAATCAAACTTCAAAATCGTCAACATAAAACACTGCTGTCCTTGAAGTACCACCAGCAGCACCGCGGGCAAAATACACCAAAAGCAACACCTAACCCTCCACCAGAGGATCAATTTCACTAAACCACGCACAATAACCGATAAGGAAATCACAACCAGCACAACGAAAAAGCAAGGCCATGGCTACGATGACCACCGGTGCCATTGAGACTGCCATCAAAATCCGTCAAGAATTGATCCACAGAGCAGAGCTGAATACTTTAAGCGATTCTTAATCGCCACCGATAATAGTATATCACTTAGCCTTTCCGGTGATTTCAAAAAACACTTCCTTAAATCCACATAATTAAAATGTTCACAACTATTCTCTTGTGAGACCGCCGCAGTGAAGCCGATCTCAAGATATAAAATATTCTCCACTTCATTTTTTTTACAGCCTCGCTGAATATAAAATGAAGAGCCACTGAGGTTACACACAAAAAATGATCACCATGAGACTAACAAACTACGCACCCCAACAATGCGTTGTATAAACGACAGATTTCTCAGCGCGGCTGAGGAACTAAATATAACAGTCTTTCTCTGTGGGGAAATCAAAGCAAGGAACGTTTTCAAAATATCTTCGCAATTTAGCGACGGTTTTCATTTTTCTAACACTATTAAAATTTCACAATGGACCTCCTTCCTTGAAATTAGTTTCTGTTCTCCGTCTCCATGGACACCAAATAACCCTCCAGCGGACACCCCTCCATAAGTTACAATATCAATTTATTAATATTATTGTTGCTTCCCCCGGAGCCAGTTTGATACCACTCTAATGTCATTAAGCATTTTTTCCGGAAAAGAAGAAGGTAGAAACACCTTTATGAAGATATTTGCTGAGTGGCCAACAACAATATTAAGTCAAATTGTTCCCGATGGCCTGAAAGATACCATCCGTAGGTGCAGACAAGACGGGTAGCTGTTAAGATAAATTCTTATAGTTTTGAGAGCGTGATCAATCCGCCCCCGAAAAGATAAATAATGCCCTCTCTCCAAAGAAAAATTGGAGAAAAGTACTGTCCAGAGATTAGGCCGATCGAAAACAACGACTTGTTTAGTGTTTTTTTTGCTGAATTATCAAGGAATGAATTTCTCCCTTTTCAACCTGTTTTATCTTTACTGTTTATTAATGGCATGCATGAATGGCATAATGTAGGGTCTAGTTCCAACCCTCAAATAGCCAGATTCCTGTAACTAATTGTAGCCCGTAGGTACCTCTTTGGGGGTACGTTAATTGTTAGCTTGCAGCTATGACATGTCGTGGCCGAGCGGTTAAGCTTACCGGACCCAAGCTCTGGTGTTACTGATCAGCAGAGTGTGGGTTCAAGTCCGGGTCTTGACACTTGTGTCCTCAAGCAAGACACTTAACCACTATTGCTTCGTCCTTGGGATGGAACATAGGGCCGTAGGTCCAGTGTGTTGTGTGGGATGCATGTACAAGAACCAAAGAGAAGGGGTTTGATCCGGTGTTTCTGGCATGGTTGGTAATTCCATCCGCACAACTGACCCTGCCTCCAGTTTATACTCCCATGAGGAGTCATAGGAAGCTTATAAATATCAAGGTACAAGGTACAAGGTACAGGGTGCGAGGTTATAAGGTACAAGGTACAAGGTAACAATATTACAAGGTGCAAGGTTACAAGGTACGCGAAACACGGTAGGCACAAGGTTATACAAGGTACAAGTTACAAGGTTACACGGTACTATGTACAAGGTACAAGATACACGGTACAAGGTACAAGATACAAGGTACACGGTAGTAGGTACAAGGTACAAGGTACACGGTACTAGGTACAAGGTACAAGGTACAAGGTACACAGTACAATGTACACAGTACTAGGTTACACAGTAGTAAGGTACAAGGTACACGGTACAAGGTACAAGGTACACAGTTCTCGATACCAGGTACACGTTACTATAGGTACAAGGTACAAGGTAGGCCTACACGGTACTAGGTACACGGTAATAGGTACATGGTACACAGTAGACGGTACAAGGTGCTAGGTACAAGGTAAAAGGTAGCAAGCAGGCTGGGGTTAGATTCAGGCCGTGTGCTGAGGCGGAGTTATTTGGTGCAGTGGGATTTTGTTCTTGTTGGATGGGGTGGGTATACATGGCCCATAAGCGTATGCCTATTGATTCTGGTATGTGACACACTCTAAGGTGAGTGGACGTCTGTCCAAACGTCAGTGTATTCAATTTGTCTTATGTAGCAAAAACTGCTATGTCAATTAGTACAGGACGTTAGATCGAAGGTCTTGTGAGCCAGTCGTAAACGTACACACAGTCTTTTGCACACAGAGTTGTGGGGACTTCCCATTGTTGTTCCATTATTCCCTTTTCTAAAGAATCCCCTTGTGGGGACCCAGTTTAACAAAGAAAAACCTTGAGGGGAACTTTGTTCCATTGTGTAAAAGTCCCCACAGCTCTGCGTATGCCTACCCATGATTACAGAACACCTGTCGTGAGTGTATCTTAACTATAACCTGTTGACCTCAAAGAGTTGAAAAGAGATCCGGGTGTTTTGTCAAACCGAGGACGTCCTTGGTTCTCTTTTGTGATACAAACCCCGTGAGGAGATCACAGGTAATTACCCTTCCTGATGTTGGTCAGTTTCGGATATCAACAAACAAGTTTTAGTTTTGACGTGGCCTTAAAATGGAGGGGATATTGTCGTGGGTTGGTTTAGTAATATAGTGAGACATACCCGAAGGATATGAAAACCCTTCTGACCCACTTGGGATCTCTGAAACAACACAGCTATCGGCGTATCAACAGCGACACCAAGAAAATCAATACAAATAAACAAATCAGATTTAATGAAGGAATATGTCTACTTTTTCATCAGTCAAAGTTTGTGTTATTAAATTAGAGTTTGAGAAGTTTTTTGCAGGTGATTTGCGAACAAACCAAAGTGATCACTACACTTTCACATTTTCATTATTATTATCCTCCTTGGAGTAAAAGAAAGTACACAATGAATGTTTTGTTGGTCCAAGGCAATGAATTATTAATATAGTTGCCACCCCCTATAGTTTTCAATAATAACACAATCAAATCAATCTGTAACAGTGTCTATACGAGATCCCATTTGAGTGAAAACAATGAAAACGGGTTTATATCTTATGAGGGAAATTAATTGTGCCGCAACTGAAATAAGCAATTATTATGAATATTATACATTTCTGGTAATGAAACCAAGAATGCCTCATAAGTGAACTTAATCAATGTAGCTCGCAAGCCTGATGAAATCTGCAAACAAGGGGGCTTGCAATATGAACCAGAAACACCGGGGTTAACCCCTACTCTTCCACGATAAGTGTTCTGGGTTGTTTTACGTGCACTACCAATCCAAGTTCACGGGACCTACGGCTTAATGTCCCATCCGAAGGACAAGGCAATTATGGTAAAGCATCTTGCTCAAGGATATACAAGTGTCATGAACGGGACTCGAACCCACACTCTGCTGCTGATCAGAAACACAAGAGCCTGAGTCCGGTGCCCTTAGCCGCTCGGCCACGACACACCATAGAGTGGTGGGTTGGGGATATTTTTCTGTGCATAATTATTTCAAGCAATACAGAAGACCTCAATTGATCCTACACTAAAAAAAACCTCCGGGTCAGAATTAACCTAAATCCAAGTCTTATGGGGGCCTGAGCCATTTCTAGGTCAATATGACCCGAAATCTGTGTCAAAGTGACACAGAAAATTGTCAAAATGACGCAGAATCCGAGTTAACATCCAATTTTTAAACCACTTTGCGGATCAGCCTGACCCGGAAATGGGTCAGGTCCCACGTGGGATGTTTTTAAAAATTTTATTTCAACCTCTTCATACAGGATAAAAAGATCAGCAAAACAATGTCCTGTGAAACATAAATGGTCAACATAAACAACAGACTAGAATAAAGAGGAACACAAAGTACAACTATAGGCCTACTATAGACTAAATCCAAGTCTTATGGGGCCTGAGCCATTTCTAGGTCAGTTTATACTGATTTTTTATACACTATGGTTTTTTTTTATACACTATGTCTTTTACTTAATGTGTATTTTCTGTTTGTATTGTGTCATGCCTGAATAAAGTATTATTATTATTATTACTTAAAGTATAGTTTTTTATATAAACATTAAAAAGTTTCAATGGAGGAGGAACTTTGAATAGAAGAAGGAGTATTGTTCCATACTTTGGCTTGGGAGTCCGGTTCACTTTTGCTCCGTGAGGTTTTAGAGTGTAGGAAAGAAATTTCTGCTCACTGAACTTGCTGGTCGAAAGACAGTGCTCAAAAGAAGACAACGTAAACAGTCAGGTAGTTCCCAAACTGTCGCGTCTATGCATAATCGTTAATAGGCCATTTGCTACCGAAGGGCACGGAAAACCCCACTGAGAGCACAATTTCCGCTTTAAAATGTAGAACGGAAAACTGTGCCTTTTGAACCCGACAGAATGGGTCTTCGGTGCCTGTAGCGCCAGTCGTAGTGCGCAACAGTTCCATTTTGTCACGCGTGGAGACGATCGACTTCTGCACGATCCTCGAATAGAAATGCGTCAAATAGCTACACACTAAGCACTCTCTATAAACTAGAGCAAGGATCCATGATCAGGGATTAACATTTGCTTTATTGTACACCTGTTTGTCGGTCTTATAATTTGTGGCAGATGCAATTAATTAAAGATGGCCGCGGTAACACTTATTACCATTGGAACCATCTCGTGCGTTGGGTAACTCGACTTTATTGAAAATTATTCCGGCCCGAGGGGACGAGTCGGGGATGGCGATCAATTGTAATGCATTATTGGTAATGTGTGCATTCATAATAGATTGTGCCTCCTTTATCTAGGAATAAATCTTTTACTTGACACCGTCCTAGTGTACCAACCTTAAAAAACCTTGGCCGAATTCTGTTCGCTGCCAGGTACAATTAATTTTCCCGCCTGGGCGGCTGCCCGTTTGGGCCCGTGTCGGGGAAGATCCTCCCCCTGAGCCAAGACCAATGATGACGATGGTAACCACCCCCAAATTCCGCAGAATGTACTTTAAAGTTACCTTTGGTAGCAAAATACATCGCTCAACCATACATTTCCTCGAGTCAAAATTATGGTTGGGTCCAGATAGGTGATCTCAAATGGTGAGAAACACTTTCCTATGAAGAAAATGAGAGAGAAAGTTTTATACTTGGGTCTTCATCTATTTGAAAGACTGTAATGTCACGCGATCAATTTATTGGTATTATACATTTCTACTAATGAAACTTAAGATGTCTTAGCTATTTTTCCTTGAAAGCCCGAGGTACCTGTACAACAAAAGTATGGCAAAAAATACAAGCATATTCAATTCAATTCAACGTAACAATTATTTCCGTACTCAAAATAACAAAAGATAACATAATTGGACAACAAATAATTATTAGTTATACAATACAAGCGAATAGTCACCGATGTTAGTGATAATTATTTTCTTTTACAATGGAATCTGTGAGTAAGGAGGCTGTTCAAATGAGCCGAGGCTTGTGGGGAACAGCCCTAGACATAATTCAAAAACAATAAACAAAAACAACTAAACAAAACAAAACGGACTTGAGAGAATGCAAAATGTTCCGGTGATGAGCTAATTATACAGATAATGCCAATACTGATAAAAGTAGGATCAGCTAGAAGCCGAGAGCTGAAGACGAGCACAAAATACCATGGAACTTATACGGCTAAATGTTCCATTCGAAGAGCAACAAAATTGTGGTAAAGTTATTTCGGAACATGGCTGGGAGTCGAACCCTCATTCTGTAACAATGGAAATGAAGCATATAACGCACACACTAATGGTGTGTTATACCATAGACGCAAACAGTAATGATGTCATTTTCTATTCGTGCACACCTAGCTCTGTGTTGCATACACTCTGTGGACATTGTTTTATGCCATTAAGACAAAACATATTATTCAAACACTGTGTGGACGTGTGTAAAGTCCACATAGTGTGTTTCAAGTCCCTACATTATGTGAATTGTTTTTACCTCAGGTCCACAGTTCGTTAAGATGCATAATTGGTGTGTAATGGCCGAGTGGTCTATTGCACCGAGCTCCCTCCTGTCTTTAAGTGTAAGATGGTGGGTTCGGATCCCGGTCAGGGCACTTGTGTTCTTAAGCAACACACGTAGGCCGTATATCATGTGGTTTATATATTGTACTTAACAGACGTACACTTATCTTTATGAGAAGTGGGTTTGTCCATGTGGATTTGTCCCCAATGGTTGACAGCAGATAGCGCCACTTTACTTTAATTGTAAACCCTTACAAGGTGT
This sequence comes from Plazaster borealis, assembly GCA_021014325.1. Taxonomy (NCBI): domain Eukaryota; kingdom Metazoa; phylum Echinodermata; class Asteroidea; order Forcipulatida; family Labidiasteridae; genus Plazaster; species Plazaster borealis. The sequence continues at coordinate 856,951 of CM037469.1, read as the reverse complement.
TATAATCCGTCTCCTATGAACATTACTTATATCTCAGCATATCCCTTGGGGAAAAAGGCACCGAACGCTTTGATACGTCCTTCGGTAGCGCCTTTATACGGTGCGATAAAGTGCAACCAGTTCATTTTTTCAGAACTGCGTGTTATTATTGGAAGCTGATAATTAGTGCAAACTTGAGAAGACCAACTTAGATTTGAACCTGTTATTATTAATTGAGACTAGTGTATACCTACCATACGGCCCCTTTGAATGTGACACACACGGTTATGTTGTAATAGATGTCACAGACCGCGAATCCCCTCAAATCAATTTAGTACAATTATACTGATAACATCGACTTGCTATACTGTAGCGTCGAGGATCTAGACCCCATAGTAATACTTGATGATATTCGAATGCAAAATATATAATAAATAAAATGCACTGTCACATATACAAGTGCGTATATCTCGGCCCTCCCTAACCTTTTAGTCAAACGATACTTCAAGCAACGAAAGTTCAACAAGAACTGGATATCGACGACAATGCTTGGTGCATGCCAAAGGCATTTCAGGCCAGAAATCCTTCCCAATTTAATTGCAAATGCACGTTCTTCGTTCTTCACATTTCAGTGTTTTATCCCTTGAAAAGCAGTGATAAAAAGAACCGCGTGGCTTACCATAGTCTATAAGAAACGGTGTGTTGTATACCGTACCCATTGCCTTTTAAAACATTTGGGTCAAACTTGAAAAGAATGAAACGCAACAAAAGAGAGTCTGCACAAAATTGATTTATTGCTGATATAAAAATAGAAGAAGGAGAAATTCCAACCGTATGATGAGACACCTGGGCAGGGAGCTGGACTTGGAAGTGGTTCAAGTGTATCTCGGTCCCTTTTAAATAGAAAATCTTCCCTCAGTGCCATTTTTGAAAAACGAATCAACAAGTCGGAGTTTTACAGCCGTCACCATGTCATCGTAATATCCCCACTCTGTTATCAGGTTTCTGGTGTCGTACCGAGTTCTGTCAATGGACACAGCCCTATCCAGTAAAATGCATCGGTCATAATGTCACTAGGTGACGGTGTATGATGAACTG
>CM037469.1:479520-855374 GCA_021014325.1 Plazaster borealis | reverse complement strand
CCCCCCCCCACCTCTCTATCTCTCTCTATTCTTCTTCTTCTTTTGTGAAAACATTTTTATAGACGTGAGTGTATGATCTCATAATACAAGACCCTTGTGAAGACTTGTGTGGCTCAACCAGCAATGATAATACACGGACGACAGAGGGCGCTGTGACCTGCCCACCACGTCAATAATTTGCACAACAACGTTTGTTCAGTCTGCTGGTGAACGCCTAGCATCAAAGTGAAAAAAACACTATTTCCTGAAATATCTACCGCAATTGAACAAAATAGAAACACATAACCAACAACATGGTAAGTTATACATTCCCTTGATTGCAGATTATTACTGAATTCCGTAGTTTTATAAACATTTTTACATTTTGTTAGTTGTGGTTGCAAGACACAAATTTCTAAATTGTATCATGATTGGTATTGGCATAGGTGTGTATTTCCGACAATTTTGTTTCGCACTATATCGACAACGGGTCGTGAGATTGGACTTCCATTGCATCCAGTTGAAGTTATTTTACTTTCACAGGAACAGCCAGGAACGTTTTCTTAAATGTTTGAACCAATGTGCCTAATTTTGGTCTGTCTATATACCTACCTCACCTGTGCTGTGTAGTGACAAGTGGAGGACTGTTTTTGTTTGTCTATGAATGATAATGAAAGAGTGGGCGGGGCATGGAGAAACAGTGTGAAGACTGATGAAGGAATTATGATATTTCTTTTATACAAACTGTTCTAAATATCTGAGCTCTGACTATCTTGTTTTCACTTATCATGACCAACCAAAGAATAGTTTTTATTCACCCCCATTTTTTCATGCCATTCCAAGAGATTTTATCATGTTATTCAGACATAACATTTTAACAAGTGAAAAATGTGGGATTTGTTGGATATAGCATCCCCACACAAAAAGAAAAACAAAATACTTTAAGTACAAATTCAAATTGGCTTGAAGCATGGTCAATGGTAGTTCCTTTATAAGAAAAAATTATCCGGGTAATGCCTGGTTCTTACTTCCTGCGAATGCGAATGCGATACGAATTTTGACGTCACAAATTCACAACGAACAACTCTGAAGAGTTGAGCTGTGCTCATCTCTTGCGAAACATTCGCAGCCAAAACAGAGCTGTGACTTCAAATTCACTTCCGCAAAGCATTCGGAGGAAGGATGAACCAGGCTTAAGTTGTGGCAGAGAGAGTGCACTCTGTTTGAAATGTAAGATTTGTAGTGGATGATATTGACAAACAACATTCTGTTTTGGTTGCAGTTGCAATTCATGCTGTTATTTAGTCGTCAGGGGAAGCTACGTCTACAGAAGTGGTATCATGCCCACACTGAGAAGACAAAGAAGAAAATAACCAGGGAACTTATCACGACGGTGTTATCAAGAAAACCAAAGATGTGTAACTTCCTGGAGTGGAGAGATTTAAAGATTGTTTATAAAAGGTATTTTTGGAAATGATTAGGAAAAAGTAAGCTCTGTATGTCAAACAAATATCAGGGCTCGAAAGAAAGACTGGACTGCAGGCTTGAGGCCAGTGATTTTAGCATCGGGCCAGTAAACTCAAGACCGGACAAGTCTGGTGGTCTTTTGTTCTCCAGTGGAGTAGTATTCATAATACCTCAAACTGTAATATGTTGAATTTCTTTGGTTCAAAGGTTGACTTTGAGTTTGAGGCCAGTGAATTTACTGGCGGCGCCGGTGAACTCACGACCGAACAAGTCCGGTGGTTTTGGTTTCTTCAGTTGAATAACATCTGTAATACCTCACTCATGTTTAATATAAAAAAAGTTGACTGTGAGTCTGATAAAATATGTTTCAATTCTATTGAGTATCAAAGTATACTTACCCATTAGATAAATTTGATAAAGTGTTTCTTAGTGCTTAGTTCAAATAAAAACACATTTATATGTTTAAAGGCATTGTACACGTTTGGTAATTGTCAAAGACCAGTGTTCTCACTTGGTGTATCCCAACATTATATAAAATAACAAGCCTGTGAAAATTTGGGCTCAATTGGTCATCGAAGTTGCAAGAAAATGATGAAAGAAAAAACACCCTTGTTGTACAAATTTGTGTGCTTTCAGATAGGAATAAAAACTTCTTGCAAGAAGTTTTTATTATTTTATTGAGAAATTACCTCTTTCTCAAAAACTATGTTACTTCAGAGGGAGTCGTTTCTCACAATGTTTTATACTATCAACAGCTCTCTGTTGCTCGTTACCAAGTCAGTTTTATGCTAATAAATATTTTGAGTAATTACCAAACGTGTACAGTGCCTTTAGTGTTCATTTTATTCTGGTCTTGACTTATCTTGTAAAGAAAAATTATGGTCTTGTAAAAATATTGAGTTACAAGCCGTGCGTTGTTGTGGGTTTTCTCTGCGACTTGATGAACCTGCACTCTGTTGTCACTTAAAACCATTTCGAGAAACCTACCCATGTACATGTACTTGAGTCATGTTTTGTGTAAATGCAATATCAACAATTCTCGGACACTGCTACATGTCACTGAAAACATGGCAATGTTAATGTAGTGCTTTGTTGGCGGACTATTAATTTTCTACTGAGAAAAACGAGCGACACTTTTATGGGGTGAACAAACTATTTGTGTCATTTGTAGTTCAATGTTTGGTAGTATGCAGTTTCTTTGCCAAGGCATTTTGAGGAATGTAGATATTTCTTGCCGATCAGGCTTTCAGGGTTTAGTCAGTTTGTAAAACTATTTCATTGATGTATTTTTTTTTTCATGTAAGGTATGCAAGTTTGTATTTCTGCTGTGCAATTGAAGATCGCGATAACGAACTGTTGACATTAGAGATCATACACAGATACGTGGAGCTTCTGGATAAATATTTCGGGAGTGTAAGTTTGCAAAACATGTTTCTTAACTCTTAATTGTTTATGCTAACATTCATCTTTATAAACATTTGTTAATGAATTAGCCTTAAAGGTAGGGTCAGAGATTGTTTTTTGTCAACGTATTATGCTGATTTGTAGGCAAAATTGTAAAGAAAGATACAATAAAAGTCACATGTGAAAGTTTCAGCTGAACACAGTGTCTGCTTGCTGAGAAAACAGCAAAAAACTGTCATGGTATTCACAAGAATGTTGAATCCATCCACAGCGAGGTGAAAGTGGTTTACCAAGAGCATATCTAGCCGCAGTATTCGGGAACAGCTACCAACCCTTCGAAATCTGAGAAACGATTCACAATTCATTTACCAATCTATGACCCTACCTTTAATTGCTTAGCAAAATTTGAATCTACAATACAAATCAACAAGACAATATAGACAACTACTCATCCTGAGATGAATCTTGTCAGTTTGTGGAATCGAACCCTACACACATAATGTGAAAGAGAAGTTGTTTCCCCACTAAGGTCCGTGTTGGCTGCATAACATCATGATGTCATCTATTCTTAAACCTTGTCTTGATGATGATGATGTCGTATGCCATGACGATCTCTTATCAAAGTGTGTCAGCCAGTTGATGTCCTGGTCCCCACCTGTGTAGACTGCTACCGCAAGGGCCCGCGTCAGTGCAAACTTCGTCTTATTGACCTATTAAAACAACATGACCACATGAATAAAAAGTTGCCTCTCCTTTGTGTAGGTGTGTGAATTAGACATCATCTTCAACTTTGAGAAAGCGTACTTCATGCTTGATGAGCTGATGTTAGGTGGTGAGATACAAGAGACGAGCAAGAAGAATGTCTTAAAGGCAATCCAAGCCCAAGATCTACTCCAAGAGGTAAGAACACTAAAAGACAGTTGACAAATCTTCTGACAACGACTTGAACAAACTAACCAACTCTTTTCGGAGTCACCGTTCAAACATTAAACTCAAGTCCTACTCATCCTGTCCCAAATTAAAATTAGTCGATTAAATCTTTCTGGGAAATTTATCCTGACTTAACAGAGCAAATTGTTTCTTTCATAAACGAAAGGTGACGGGGAGAAATCATAGATTTATTTCATCAATCAAATTGTCTTGTTTATCTTGTTTGTTATCGTTAGGCCATCATGCGTTATGCGTAAATACACGCCAAGCAATACACATAAATTTGTACGCATAACACAATAAGGATGTACATGAAATTATGTGCATTGCTTGGCTTGTATTTTCATTTTTTTCACATTACGCGCACACACAATTTATATTCGTCATGTTCTTTCCTTATGTGGATGCTTCATTCTAACAACTTATGTTAATGTTTGATTTTCGTATGAAGTTTCTCTAATGGTTTAGAGTTGTGCTCATAAATACAAGAGGTTAACAATGACTCTTCGAACGAAGAATTGGTGCAGAAGTATATTCATGCTTGGGTGGCATTGCTTATGCAGACAATGGAGGCCCCTGTGGCCCCTGGTCATTGCCTTGGTGCCCCTGGTCATTGCCTTGGTGCCCCTGGTCATTGCCTTGGTGCCCCTGGTCATTGCCTTGGTGCCCCCGGTCATTGCCTTGGTGCCCCTGGTCATTGCCTTGGTGCCCCTGGTCATTGCTTTGGTGCCCCTGGTCATTGCCTTGGTGCCCCTGGTCATTGCTTTGGTGCCCCAGATCATTGCCTTGGTGCCCCTGGTCATTGCCTTGGTGCCCCTGGTCATTGCCTTGGTGCCCCTGGTCATTGCCTTGGTGCCCCTGGTCATTGCCTTGGTGCCCCTGGTCATTGCCTTGGTGCCCCTGGTCATTGCCTTGGTGCCCCTGGTCATTGCCTTGGTGCCCCTGGTCATTGCCTTGGTGCCCCTGGTCATTGCATTGGTGCCCCTGGTCATTGCCTTGGTGCCCCTGGTCATTGCCTCGGTGCCCCTGGTCATTGCCTCGGTGCCCCTGGTCATTGGCTCGGTGCCCCTGGTCATTGCCTCGGTGCCCCTGGTCATTGCCTCGGTGCCCCTGGTCATTGCCTCGGTGCCCCTGGTCATTGCCTCGGTGCCCCTGGTCATTGCCTTGGTGCCCCTGGTCATTGCCTCGGTGCCCCTCTTGGTCATTGCCTTGGTGCCCCCGGTCATTGCCTTGGTGCCCCTGGTCATTGCCTTGGTGTCCCTGGTCATTGCCTTGGTGCCCCTGGTCATTGCCTTGGTGCCCCTGGTCATTGCCTTGGTGCCCCTGGTCATTGCCTTGGTGCCCCTGGTCATTGCCTTGGTGTCCCTGGTCATTGCCTCGGTGCCCCTGGTCATTGCCTTGGTGCCCCTGGTCATTGCCTTGGTGCCCCTAGTCATTGCCTTGGTGCCCCTGGTCATTGCCTTGGTGCCCCTGGTCATTGCCTTGGTGCCCCTGGTCATTGCCTTGGTGCCCCTGGACAAGTTCCAATAGAAATTTACAATTTCCTCCTAGAGGTGCCCTTTACCAAGGAGTAAACGCCTTGGTGCCCCTGCCCTTTCAAAAACGAGCGTCGGGCCTGCTTTTGTTGAGTGATGGAAATTTTTAGTTCAATGTTCAACTGTTTAAGGGGCACCTGCACTGAGGCCATTGGAATTGAGGCCAAGGGTCTTGGAAACCTTTTAAATCCCAGGCTAGTGTGTGAGCCAAAATTCATATAGCAGCAATGTTCTGCTGTAGGAAATGGCTCTTAGCAGGATTCCTATCCCAGTATCAAGCATTGAACTCTGTTGATGGATCCTTTATTCAGATTAAACCCTCTGGTGTTTTGGGCCAGAGAGATCCTCCTGAACCCTCCAAAATATTCCACTTTATGGTAAACTTAACACCCAAATGTTAGGACTCTAATAAGATCGTTATACCTGGCCAAATGATAAGCATTTGTTGTTAGACCAAGAAGTACCATATCCTACAAAGTCAGACGATGTCTTGAAAAAGAAAATGAAGGTTTTTGGACTGTAAAGGTTATTGGTGTAATTTAAACCACTCAAACGGATCTTGATCTCGGTATAAAAGGGTACAATTTTGTTGGGTCTTTTAAATTCAAACATTATTAAGAGGAGTTTCAGAGCAATTGTGAAACAAGTATGAAGCTGAGATTAACTCAATTCGCTGGTTGCTAACCTAAAAGTTTCTTGTATTACCCTTAAAGGGATTGTATACAATTGGTAATTGGAACCCACTGTTTGTTTAAATCCTATTATAGTTGTAGATATATACCATAAAACTAACCTGTGAAAATTTCTTTTCAAAAGGTGGTAAAGTTTTTGAGATATTGCCGAAAATCTGGAGCGGTTATGTCCATGCAGGAAGAATAATCTGCAATTGGAATACACAATCTGAGTAACGCTTCTCAGATTCAAATTTTGGGGATAAAAAGAGATATCTTTTTCCATAATCGCAGTACTTCGAAGTGAAAAGTTTCTCAAAATGCATTATACTATCCAAATTTTTGTTTACTTAATCTTACCATGTAAGTTTTAATTGCCATTAATTTTCAGAGACATTACTAAACGTAAACAGACCCCTTAAGTTAACCTCGTCATGTCGTTGCAACAAGGTCGAAAGTGAGTGACAGAAATGCTGTATCTCATTTTAAAGTCAATTCAGATGTACACACAAAGTCAAGAGATGCAGAGGTAAACGTAAGACGGAGCGCGTTCGCTCTAGAATTTGTTGTAGTTACAACCTTGTTGCAATGACATGACATCGACTGGTACCCTATTGTGCTAGAGCCTAAGATCTATTGCTGAGAACTTCTTATGTTTGTTGTTGCTGCCGCCTTGGACTCCATTCATCCCACCATTATTCAGGAGATGCAGGTACGGTTACCAGTTGTCACAGCCTTGGTTCACCAACTTGCTCAAAACAAATAAATTGACTCAAAGGGGTGCACAGCACTGCAGTGGCCTAGCCACGGTCTCCCCAGCTCTCATTCATTTCATGTGTTATTACATTAAAAGCATTCTGGTTTTCTGAAGTAAATCTCATTCAGAGATCCCACTTTAAGCTGCTCTCATCAAATATTATATCTGTTGCGGACTGCCATCATTGCTGTTATGTTTTTCTTATCTTTACTATTTGTACGGTTCATGCCTGGACCTCTAACTACGATCAGTTCCTCTCAGAAATGAAATACCAAGCCGCTGTTAGGCCACATAAAAATAAAAAATTGTTGATCGTCCTTTTTTGATGGGAAGTGGGGGAGGGAGGGCGGTTTGGGTTTTTTTTTTGACATGGCAAAATATGAAATAAAGAATAAAGATATCATCATAATCACTATAAAACAAAGGGTTTGTGTGATTTTGATGTTTTCAATTGTTTTGTTAAACCCTTTCAAATCCTAGATGACATTTTCTGTAAACATTTTCAAAAAACTAAAACGCAGCCTAAGTAAATATTTGAAGAATTTTTCTTGTTTTGCGAACATGAATAATCTTTCTTCAATCATCTGTTTCTGACCTATGGATTTTGAAAATATATCAGCTAAACAAAAATCTGGGAGCCAAGTTTGACTGAAAAGATCATTAAAAATACCATTTTTTATGATTTAAAAAAAAAAAAAAAAAAAAAATGGGGGTCGGGGGGTTTTGTAGGGTCGGGCGGGGACGATCAACAATTTTATTTTTTTATGTGGCCTTACTTGTACTTATGTCAACACAGTCAAGAGTGATATGTAAAGCAATGCATGTGATTCAGGCCTGGAATTTCCCAGACATTGCAGGGCTCGAATTTGGGGGGAAAATCCACAAGACTGCAGGGCTTGTAGCTCAAAACCTTTACTGGACCAGAGAATTTGTTTCAAGACTGGAATCCAAATGAGAAGAACACTATCTACACAGTTTCACATTTGAGCTGTTTTTGGAGAAGCACTAAGAGAAGATTTATCTCATTTTTCTTCTGGGTAAAACTTCAAATTCAATGCTCAACGAAATGAAACGATATTTGTATTTATCAGTTTAAATTAAAAATGCAGTGAGGTGTTATTATTTAAAAAGACAAGACCGACGGACTTGTACGGTCATGAGTTTACTGGCCCGAGGCTAAAATCACTGGCCTCAGGCCTGTAGTCGAGTGTTAATTTCGAGCCCTGCATTGCTGGTAACAGGAAGGCTAATGTCACCTTCACCAAATACCCTGAGAAGTGAGGCATGACCTCTCTAAAGCCCAGCTTCCTAAAGCCCCGCTTTGTACTTCATGTGTTTGGAATGGGAAGCAAGTTTTGATGTCACAATTCTATATTCGCAGCAAATGTTTTTCGGAAGAATCAAAAATATTTCAATTTGAGTGGATTGTTCATTGTGATGTCAAGTTTTGTTTCACATTCACACGGAGTATGATCCAGGTTATCAATGAAATTTCAGGTCTTTACTTTATCAAGCACCCAGCCTTAAATCCCAAAAAATTCATTTTTCAGAGTATTACTTCTCCATCCTTTTCCAACACCCCCCCCCCAATCCAAACCCCATTCCAACCTTTCCCAGAAAAGACAATTTAAAAGAACAGTAATAATAATTAAGACAAAACTATGTCTGATTACTATTTCGAACATGTGTTTACATATTGTAAGTACTGTGTCAGTGCTGCACTATACACAAATTTGATTTGAGTTTGGGCGGAATCAGGGATTCTTCCTGAGAAGTGATTGATCGATTAAACTCCGCCCCCTTATTGCATTGATCAATCACAATTTACACTGCCAACTGGGTCATTTCATAGACCATGTGACCTGTGACATCACATGTTTACAAAAAAGCCACAGAGCCTGGACCTCCTGCAAGCACAGTTTGTACACAGCTCAATTGAAGAAAACATCATATCTGATATTTTCATGGAAATTGCACGATATAAATTTTGATATGAAGAAAGGGGCACATCTCAAAAGTTGTTCAGCTGTTATTTTCACAATTCTTGATTTTATATGATATATGTGTAGCATGTATTTCCTTCCTCCATGTGTGTAGTATCTTGCCTGCAAGGAAATATGTGCAAGGGTCTTTTTGTAAGCAAGGCGATATGATCCAGTAGAGTTGATTAAAATACTAACTTCTGGAGTTACCAAAGCTTACATCAACTTCCACATCCAACTTAATTATTGTTATGCACATCTCTCCAGAGATCCGTGTGTCGTAAAGTTTGAACTGTACAGTGTATTGGTAAACTATGTATTAATATGTTTAAATTATGTGAAAACAAAAGTGTATTCTTAAGCACCTTCTTCTTCTCTCAGGTCTGGAATTACACTTAGTCCACAGATGGCATCTGTTGCCCCTGGTCTTGGCCTTGGTTCCCCTTCAAAAATTTCCCATAGACTTCAAGATTTTCACATGGAAGTGCCCTTTGCAAAATGAAAATGGCCTCGCCCTCTCAAAGATGAAATTCCAGGCCTGAAGTATCCCTGACCTTTAACCCCTCTCATCCTTTGACCTTCACCATCCTCTGTTTTATTTTAATGTCTTGTAGGAACTGGAGACGACACCAAGTATTCTTGAGGAGCTTGGTTTCCTCTGAGATTCCCGCCTTGTTGTTGTTATTGTGCTTCCTTCTTCTCCATGGACATCCCTTGATCTCCTCCTCCTTATTCTTGCATCATCTTGTCTTAATGGTTCTTGCATGCACCTCCAAACCTTTTCCACGTCCCGCACTCCTGCATGTTAGTTGTACTTCCAGTTATCGGAGCTTCTACATAACCGATGAGACACACATTAAGAACTTATGATAACTTCAACAGTTTGAAGGAGATTGTGTTGTCTCAATAAATTGACATATAATCTTTAGTTTAGGAGGAAACCGTTAAATGGCAAAACTTTGACTTTCTATTTTAAACATTCAGAAATTATTACTTTAAGAATCATTCACTCTCTTTAACCCAATTTTGGCGGCCACTCTCTTTGATCCTGTAAAAATTAGTCTAGCCTTGTAGTTTTAAGACATCACAGAACCCCTACTGACATTTAATCAACCTTATCATGATGCAGCCATCTTGTTTGTGTTCCCCCATTCAAACACATGTAACCAAACTGAGGCTGGAAGGAATTAGTCTGGCGCCCTTTTTGTATATGACAGTAAGCAACTCAGGAATGGTAATGAATACAGGGAACCTGGCAAAATGGTTGCAGTATGATTAGTATCCAATGTACATGTAGTTAACCATTTTCCATCCAGCTAATATCCCTCACCCTTTGCTCATCATATCCCTCCATCCTTTCATTCTCACCCCCTGCGTAGGAAATACAGGCTACCGTCGCCGCATTAGAACAGCTTGGGTTCCTTTAAAGCTTGTTTGATTGCTTGGCTCTACCATTTTGCCATGGGGGAAGTCAGCTGTACTTTGGTATTTTTGTAAAGCTATAACTACTTCACCACTGACACCTCCTCTACTGTTTTCCTCACGTTTTGATGGATTTAGTACTATATCAAACTACCTTATGCTCACTTTGCATAGGATCATGCTTATTAAAATGGAGTGATACGCCTTGGAGGTGACAAGTGCCGCTTAGCCCCTGTTCGTTGCTTTGGTGCCCTTTCACATTTCCTATAGCTAAGGCAACAAGTCTGCACAAGTGTCGACTAGAGGCCGATGTTAGCTGTTACCCATTATATGTATTGGGGCATGGGTACCAGTTAATATCAGCCGATAGTCGACAAAAGGTCGCTGTGCAAACTTGGCCTTATACGCAGCTGTCCTGTGCCAACAAAAAGTGCTTTACGAGACTAAAGTATCGTGAGTTAGACTCTAAATGGTAACTGTTAGCCGTGACCTTTGAGCTCATCAGTATCGATCCTCATTGATAACGTCAAAAAATGTCTACTGGTTACCATTTAGCTTTTAGAGTCTACTACACTGTAAAAACCACCGAGTTAGAATTGACCCGGTTCCCGAGGCCTGACCAATTTCCGGGTGAGGCTGTGCCAGAAAATGGTCACCCCAAAGAATGGAATTTTAACTCGGATTTTGTATCAGTTTTACCCATTTCTGGGTAATTTTTGACAACATTTACGGGTCAAACTGACCCAAGAATGAGTCGTGCCCCATCACAGAACCACCCTGATTTGGTCAATTCTGACTCTGAAGTTTTTCGAGTGTATTATCATGGCTGAAGGGTTTCTTGAAATTGATGGTAAATGCTAGAATATCCGGTTTGATGGCATGAGACTTTTACAGCTGTGCACTTTGATTGGAAAGGGTAGTCACGTTTGAATTTTGTTTTTAAAAATAAGAAAATGCTGTCTTACTGCATGATTTTTGAGGAAGTTTGTTCACGAAAGAGATGTAATGGAAAGCTCTAAAATGAGTGGTTGGGTTACTTTTAAAAAAAGGCGTAGGCCCTACATTTTTTTTAAAGGATCTGGCCGTTTGTTGTCACTTTTCTGTATGCAAGTAAAGATTTTTACGGTAGTCACAATAAATTATACTTAGCTTTAAAAACGTACTTGTAAACTGAATCCTTCTAGATAGATGTCTTTTGGATAGATTTAGTGCTGCATGCCAAATTAAAGTTGATTTTGCATGTCATTAGAACCGGATTTCATGGCACTGTTTGCCACAGACTGCTGCACTTAAGGCGTCCTATAAAGCGCATGATTCTAGGGACTGTAAGCGCCGGTGGTGTAACTAAGGGTGGGAGAATGGTGGGGGGTTACCTGCCCCTCCCCTATTGGTTTCCATGCCCCCCCCGTGTCCTCATTTGAAATCTTGACTTTTAAGATTGAACATTTCCAGAGTAAAATATTGCATTTTATACGCTTTAATGTAATAACTTCAATATTGTTAAAGCTATTTTTCCGTTTACACGCAGACAATGTAGTTGTTTTTTACACTCACACCAGATTATCTGGTAAAACATATAAAATGGCATAACAAGAGCGCTGATAAGGGACTTGTTTAAAAAATAAAACGCTAACGGAAACTTTTCTAAAAGGATCCCCTAGAAAAGTGGTGCGCCCCCTTGTGCCCATCTAAAATGTTACCCTAGTTTTGGCGCTGGTAAGCGCAGTTGACTTCCGCGGTAAGCAGTGTCATGAAATTGCGCCCAGGCATCGTGGATGTCGAATACTCAGTTTAGATTATACAGGTTTGCATGATGAGGTCCCGTACCATGTGGTAAGGTGGATATTGGGCAGTTCATAAACAACTACCGGTTAGTTTTTCATTTTTCATTTGTTATGTAGCTAGAATATTTATGTGAAATCGTACAGTACGTTTTAGTCTCATACATTCCATGCTCTCCCTTTTTTCGCCAACAAAAGGCAACAATTGTAAGAAATTATTCTAGTTTACCCTTGGTAAGGTTTTTATGCAATTAAACAACTGTTTAATAGGCCCTAGCTGTAATTTATTTATGTAGCAATGTCTGAAACTTAAAACGGACAATGTGTCTTAAGGGAAATATTTTATTTAAATTAAAATGTTTATCAAAATTCAAATGTTTATCAAAACAGTAACCGGAAGTCATATTCTAATGCCTGTCGAAGACATGGTACAACATTTCCTCGCAAACCCCGAAATTGAACATGTCTTCTAAACTTTGTGCAGGTCATCACTTTAAAGGGATTGTATACGTTTGGTAATTGGAACCCACTGTGTGTTTCAATCATAGTTGTAGATAATCTATAAAACTAGCCTGTAAAAATTTCATTTCAAAAGGTGGTAGCGTTTTTGAGATATTGCCGACAATTTGGAACGGTTATGTCCACGCAGGAAGAATAATCTGCAATTGGAATACACAATATGAGAAACGTTACTGCAGTAATGCTTCTCAGATTCAAACTTTTGGGGGATAAAAAGTGATATATTTTTCTATAACCGCAGTACTTCGAAGTGAAACGTTTCTCAAAATGCATTATACTATCCAAAGCTGCTGTACTTCTTACCAAGTAACTTTTTATTGTCATTAATTTTCAGAGTCATTACCAAACGTATACAGACCACTTGAGATGTGTATCTGGGTTTTATGGATGATTATACTTTACAAGAAGGAAGAAACAGATGTTGTACCATTTCTTTGTCATGAGGTCATACAACCGGTGAATAGAATTATGTAAATGTTGTTAAGGTAAACCACAGTGCCCTCATTCCAATACATTAGTTGACCTTTACGGAAACTTTAACTGTATATAAGATTTTATTGCATAGTGATAATGTTTGTACGAATTTATAAAGGAAAGTAAAACTATTTGCTGAATTATTGAAGATGATGAGTTTTGCCCTTCATCGATGTTTATGAAATTATGTCTTTGTACTCGGTGTTTGTTTCCTACATCAGGGCAGGGTAAACTTTATATTATTTCTTTACCCCCATCCTACGGGGCTCTGGAAGTGCCATCCAACTTGTTGAAATCGTGAGATAATTTGCTGCAGGATGATGACGTCTTAAACGTAAGATGACGACGTCCTGTGATGATTTATCTCGGGATGACGACTTCTTGAAAGTAGAATGCGTCTTCCAGATTTATTTTTATCTGAGGATGACAACTTCCTGAAAGTAGGATGATGTTGTGTTCCCAAGGTATCTTGGGTTCTCAACGTTTTCAGGATGTTATCATTCCATGATGAATTATCTCGGGAAGTCGACATCCTACGTTTCTTCAGGATGTTATCATTCCATGATGAATTATCTCGGGAAGTCGACATCCTACGTTTCTTCAGGATGTTATCATTCCATGATGAATTATCTCGGGAAGTCGACATCCTACGTTTCTTCAGGATGTTATCATTCCATGATGCATTATCTCGGGAAGTCGACATCCTACGTTTCTTCAGGATGTTATCATTCCATGATGAATTATCTCGGGAAGTCGACATCCTACGTTTCTTCAGGATGTTATCATTCCATGATGAATTATCTCGGGAAGTCGACATCCTACGTTTCTTCAGTATGTCGTCATTTCGAGATAATTTATCTCGGGACGTGGACATTTTACTCTCATGATGTCGACATCATAAGATGAAATATGTTTCGAGAAGACGACATCCTACATTCAGTATGTCGTCATCTCGAGATAATTATCTCAGGATGTCGACATTATACTTTCATGATATCGACATCATAAGATGAAATATTTCGGGAAGACGACATCTTACTTCAGGATGTCGTCATCTTGAGATAAATCATCTCAAGATGACTTTATCTTACGTTTATGATGTCATCATCCTGCATTAAACCATCTCTGGATCCCAACTTGTCGGATGGCATTTCCAGAGCTCCGTGTACCACAATGCAAGAATAACATCAATTATAAACACGTATTTTTGTACACAGTCTATAAAGCAAATAATTGTCATTTTACATCGGAATTTTAAATACATAGTCAATAATAACAGCAGAATAAGGCCTTGTGTGAATCAAGCGACTTAAGCTATGGCTATGGCTGCAGTAATTACGTGAAAGCCATAGCCACATCCGAAGCCGTTCATTCGAACACCGTCTACATTATATTGCACATGTACGTACACTATTATAAAGGATCGTTCTATCGTTTTAACACTTTCTCTGGTATCAGTGTAAAGATTTTATCAAATAAATTCATCAATTCAGTTTAATTTCAAGAGCTTTTTTGAAGTGAATTCGTAGTAATTTTTAAGAGGTGTATATGTAGGCGTGACTGAGATTTTATGAAGTGATGTTTGAAGCTTTGCATGGTGTAGAAAATAAGAAGTAGTAAAGTTGCAGGTATAACCAGTCAATGGGTAAATCTGTTTTTTGGGGGGGGAGAAGTGTTTACGCCGGTTCTTCTCAGAGCTAACCAGGCTGGAGCCAAAACTCCTCCCAAAAGAGATTTACACACGGTTGTAACCTACTGTAATAGCTACTTCTTGTGATTTTATTCTTTACAATAAAATATGATTTCTCTCCTGTCGTCCGATATACAGAATACAATTTGCATACTTTTTAATCTGTTAATGAGACAAACTTATTATAGAAGTTTATGTAGTTGCTTTCTCTTTAAACGAACGAGTAAAGACAAACTAAACACATGTTTTTAAAAACATTTTCCCACAACACATTTCCCTGGCTGTGTGTTGAGTGTTTGCTTTACACTCAAACGCCAATAACGTGCTTCAAGAATGATGTTATTATATATTAGATGACAGGTAGGGCTCATCTGCATTGTCACATGAGTCCGTGAAATGGGCTCAAGTGGGACCCAAGTTACCATTATCTCTGAACTTGACTTGGACTTGAATAAATTGACTATGAAACCTGCCTTTAATGACTTGTCGACAGACAATAACTGTTTCTAACACAGAACCGGAGTTCACTTTTGACAATGTTACGAGAAGATTTTGAAGAGTGATCTTGTCTCTTACATTGTACTGTACTTTCTTGAGACTTGATTTACATTTAAAACAATCAAACTTGAGACTTGACTTGAGACTTTTCTTGAGTGACTTAAAAGTTGACGCAAAGAATATGAGACTTTACCTTTTAAACCCTCATCTTTCAGTTGTGATATTTTTTATGAATTTCCCGTTCGGGGTTCATTTCTGTTGATCTCTTTGTGCCCCCCCCCCCTCACATAATCTAGACGCTCCAAGGGGTGAACAATTTCTCACGAGGAGAGCCGTCTTCTCACTGAAAACAATTTATTTGTTATCCCCGATGAGGAAATCCTTGGGTTACATTCAGTAACTTTTCACTTTTCTTGTTTTTTATTTATTTATTTTTTTATCAAAAGTGGGTTGGCCACAAAAGAGTGCTTCAATGAAAATGCCTAACTTTGCCCTTAAACATTGTCAGGAATGATTATTAATAAAACTTGCAGTTAGCAAGTAGAATTTTATTTACACACTACATCTATTCCCTTTACCAATATACTATCCGTTCTAGTCTGTTACTTGAATTTGTTGAATCGATCTCATTTTCATTTTTCTTTCCCGCTTGTTTCCTAGGAGACGGAAGTAAACAAAAGCGTTCTCGAGGAGCTTGGTTTGTCATGATGACGTCATTAGAACTACTCTACCGCCTTAGGAAGGCATTATTTAGATATTGTGTTTTGGTGTATGGGGCTCCTCATCTATCAGTCACATTTTGGGTGGGCAAAGCACATAAAAGGTATACACGAACTTCCTTTTACAATGTGATGATAGGCAGCCATCAGTACAAAAAAGCATATAATTAAATTATTAAAACCCCTGATATTTTGAAATACATGATGGAGATACCATCTTATTACTAAAGTCCAAAGTGATGATAACTTTCTCTTTGTTGGACATTTTGATTTCATCAACTCATGGCATCCCATACAAAATGGTGCCAAAACGTAGAAATGTCTACCACTTGCCCGTAAAAACACGGGGGAACCATCTTTTATCAATGTTTTCAAATTAAGATGTGGTCCAATTTCTCAGGCTCCTTGATAGCTTCTGATCTTTAAGAAGGTCGAGATTGCATTGAGTTAAGTCTTTCTAAATCAAGACAAAGTAGAATCTCGCTAAAACAAATAGGCCTATTGCGAAGCGAAGTAATTGTTTAGTTTATTTTGTCAAATAGGCCCATTATTTTTGTTGATATTGTTGTTGATACGATAATAGTAAACATGTACAATAACTTGGGGGTCGTCTAAAGGTTTGTATACTTTATTATTATTCTTATTATCATTATGATTATTATTATTTGAGGTCATACTTAGAGTACAACTTGTTGAGACCCCTCCCTCCCCCAAGATAGTACATGTACAATCTTCACAGTAACAACCCCACCATGCCACAACGATTGCTTGCAAGATTTGTAAGTAAATCCCCCTCCCTTCCTCTGTTGATTCTACTGTCTAAATACCAAACTTGTCAACACCTTGTAAAGTCGTACACGGCCTATGACCCCCTCCCCCCAATGTTATACTTTTTGTATGACACCGTTAACATTTTGACAAATTTGGACAGCGTCTTGCAGGCATAACATCACTTTACATCGGAAAAATAGCCTTTCGAGAAACACTCTGCTAGGGTCGAAACGTCAGGCCATTAACTATTTTTTGCATTTATACCATAGGTCGTTTTGGTTGGTAAGCAGTTTGCAACAGCTAATTATATTTTATCATCAGAAAAATAAAGAAGACAAAAGAGAGAGGAGATGGCCAGTGTAATGTTACCATTCATAATTTTCCTACAGCAACAATTATTGACCAGCTGCGACATAGTGAATTAAAGAGTAAAATATCAATGAAAAGATGGGGATAGTTCGGTGCAGGGGTTCAATAATGAGTTGCGTAATTTGTCTTGAATTGGATCCATGTCTTCTTGTGTAGATTAAGAACATTGCTACAATGTTTGTTTTTTGTATTCAGCTGTAATAATGTAGTCATTAATGTGCTACAGTTTTTGTAATGTACTCTTTAACAATGTAGGTAGTAAAATATGTTACAATAATGTTAAACATTCCCAGTCGTATTTTCAAATAATTCAGTGATTTATGTATCGGGTACATTCCCGGATGTAGATGAAAGCCAGTGTATCGATTTTGGAATCCACATATTTGGCTTTGGCTTTCGGCTTTGTCAGTCACTTTGAAGTAGTGCACTCTCAATATACGGGCTTTAAATGAGATAGATGGGACTGAAGCCTAAGCCAGAACCGCGGTTTCGGAAATGTTCATATTAAAAAAAATTAATTGTGGAAATTACAAGTGTCTCGAGTTCTATGAGTTTGTTTTCTCTGGAAGTTATGTATCTTAAATGCAAGAATTATCTGTGGCTAGATATTTTATGATAGAGTTCGTCTTGGCTATTGGTCTTGGCACACCACACGTGCCTATTTCTGTGACAGCGTACTGGTGGGGGCGCTCTCGGTAGCCGTTGATCATTTCAAATGATAGAACCGGCACGTGTTTGAGCATTATTGACATAAACTCAATATAATTTGCATCATTCATTATTCAATTATCGTGACCGAGAACTACTATCTCGTTCCCCTTCCTTAAAGGCATCGTACACGTTTGGAAATTGTCAAAGACCAGTGTTCTCACTTGGTGTATCCCAACATAGCCTATGCATAAAATAACAGGCCTGTGAAAATTTGGGCTCAATTGGTCATCGAAGTTGCAAGAAAATGATGAAAGAAAAAACACCCTTGTTGTACAAATTTGTGTCTTTTCAGATAGGAATAAAAACTTCTTGCAAGAAGTTTTTATTATTTTAGTGAGAAATTACCTCTTTATCAAAAACTACGTTACTTCAGAGGGAGTCGTTTACCTACAATGTTTTATACTATCAACAGCTCTCTGTTGCTTGTTACCAAGTAAGTTTTTATGCTAATAATATTTGTTTTGAGTCATTACCAAACGTGTACGATACCTTTAATAAACTAACTTTCATTTCTTCTTTTGTTGTTCATTGTTATACCAGTTTGGTCCATAGAAATGTCATTTCCTACCCTTGGAATATTAAACCATCTTTGTTCAAACTATCAAAATTGGAAAGCTTGGAACAAAGCAACTATGCGCGAACTGGTACACCGAATAGTCCCGTCAGGTGTAGCGGAATTCATTCATCACAGTTTGGTAATCAGCTGTCCGAGCAAAACAACTGGTTTTGAGTTCACAAGATTCTTCGAATTCCTCTAACAGATGGCGCTAGGTAGATCAGTAAAGGTAGCCTTTCATTCATATGCAAATTGTTCTTGTTACAATCAAAATGCTTTTGAACCGTGTGTTTAATACTGGGACACACTGACTGGTAACATGGCTCTCTACCCTCTATTCTAAATGGAAAATGGATTCAGACTTCGAGTTTACCTCTTGTTGAAAAATGGCTGTCCTTTCCTGTTTATAAGATGCTTGCTATTTACTGCTACGTCTACCCGTACTGATGTGTTTAGACTTCGAAGGACATAACTGTTTTGGCAATAGTACGAATTCAACATGGACGTGTGGCAGTGTTGCATCATTCATAAAGGTGAAATGATCCGGGATATTTTGATTTTCACCAAGGACCACCTTTCCATTGGCCAGAGCACACTTATTCCGATGACGACTTCGTAACTAGCTTGAGAGCCCAGGGGGTTTAGAGAGCTCCAACGACGGCAGTTATTTTTAAGCCGAGCTGGCCCGACCTATTGCGGGCGGGAACACCAATCTTTGAATACGCTAGTTGAAGCTCTTTTGAATGTGTTGTGTTTTGTCAGTGGATCTAGTTGATGATCGAAGGCATTTCAAGATTTTTGGGAACATGGTAAGTGAAGATTTCCTTTATTTGCTCTTTGTTTAATGTGATAAGACTTATTTTTTCTTTTCTGCTCCAGACGTGCTTCGGAACGAATACAAAATACGTTTGGACTCAACTTTCAAGTTTAATCTAACTATTTATTACAGTTTATTTACTGATTTAATTTGACAAAACATAAGTTTCAAAGGAAGTTCTTGTTTGAATTTCTGACACTTTGATTGAAAAGGCAACCTTTCCTAATTTCTACACAATTTTATGTGGCGTCATCGTCATACGCACAGTACAATACAGTAAGCGATTACTTATGGAGAGTTACATAACATTAAAGAGAAACTAGAAGCACATCCAAAAACAGACTTCGTCAATTACTAAAAAGATAAATAGAAAAATGTTTACCTAAGGAAACCATCCGACTATAAAAAGAGCAGCATTTAAGATGGTAAAGCGACTGGGTGCCAGACGGCCGGGATAGAATATTCAGCACTCCTCCCGCGTCTATGGCCTCGGCTATTGCTTCCAGAGCTGCTGCTACCACTTCCCTTGTGCCCACCACTTCCTTTACTATGCCCACCGCTACCAGAACTACCAGAACCACCAGAACTACCAGAACTGGAGTTTGGATACCAAGGTTTAGGAGGCTTTGGTTTGTGAGGCTTCGGTTTGTGAGGCTTCGGTTTTTCAGGCTTTGGTTTGTGTGGCTTCGGTTTTTCAGGCTTCGGTTTTTCAGGCTTCGGTTTTTCAGGCTTTGGTTTTTCAGGCTTGGGTTTTTCAGGCTTGGGTTTTTCAGGCTTGGGTTTTTCAGGCTTCGGTTTTTCAGGCTTCGGCTTTTCAGGCTTTGGTTTTTCAGGCTTCGGTTTGTTTCCATTTCCTCCCCCACCTCCTCCGCCGCCTCCTCCACCTCCCCCACCCCCACCTCCCCCGCCTCCACCTCCTCCACCTCCACCTCCTCCTCCACCTCCACCTCCTCCGCCACCTCCTCCACCTCCCCCTCCTCCACCTCCCCCACCTCCTCCCCCACCACCGCCATTGCTAGGTGGTTTGGGTTTGTTTGGTTTGGGTTTCTGAGGTTTGTTGCCCCCGCCTCCCCCTCCACCACCTCCACCACCTCCACCACCTCCACCACCTCCACCACCTCCACCACCTCCACCACCTCCACCACCTCCACCACCTCCACCACCTCCACCACCTCCACCACCTCCACCATTATTGGGTGGTTTCGGCTTATTCGGTTTATTTGGTTTCGGTTTATTTTCGCAGTCGCAGTCACAGCAGCCATCGTTTCCTCCATTGTTTGGCTTGTCAGGCTTGTTAGGTTTTGGCTTTTGAGGTTTAGGTTTGTTACCACCACCACCACCACCACCACCACCACCACCACCACCACCACCACCACCACCACCACCACCCCCACCCCCTCCTCCATTGTTTGGTTTGTCAGGCTTGTTAGGTTTTGGCTTTTGCGGTTTAGGTTTGTTACCACCACCCCCACCTCCTCCACCTCCACCACCACCACCACCACCACCACCACCCCCACCACCACCACCACCACCACCACCACCACCACCACCACCACCACCACCACCTCCACCACCACCACCTCCACCACCCCCTCCTCCATTGTTTGGCTTGTCAGGTTTATTTGGTTTTGGCTTGTGCGGTTTAGGCTTGTTACCACCACCACCACCTCCACCACCACCACCACCCCCACCACCACCACCACCACCACCACCACCTCCACCACCTCCACCACCACCCCCTCCATTGTTTGGCTTGTCAGGTTTATTAGGTTTTGGCTTGTGCGGTTTTGGCTTGTTACCACCACCCCCACCTCCACCACCTCCACCACCACCACCACCACCTCCACCACCTCCACCACCACCACCACCACCTCCACCACCACCACCACCACCACCTCCACCACCACCACCCCCTCCATTGTTTGGCTTGTCAGGTTTAGGCTTGTTACCACCACCCCCACCTCCTCCACCTCCACCACCACCACCACCACCACCACCACCACCACCACCACCACCTCCACCACCACCTCCACCACCACCACCACCCCCACCACCCCCTCCATTGTTTGGCTTGTCAGGTTTATTAGGTTTTGGCTTGTGCGGTTTAGGCTTGTTACCACCACCCCCACCTCCTCCACCTCCACCACCACCACCACCACCACCACCACCACCACCTCCACCACCACCTCCACCACCACCACCACCCCCACCACCGCCACCTCCACCGCCCCCTCCTCCACCCCCTCCTCCACCCCCTCCTCCACCCCCTCCTCCACCTCCTCCTCCACCTCCCCACCCACTACCCCATCCTTTCCCACCATTATTAGTCCATGTTGTCCAATCACGTTGTTGAAGCACCTCATTGTCTGCCTTTCCCAGGTGGTCAGCACTGTTGATTGACATTTTCTCCAGTACTTCTTCTTTTCTTTGTTCCAGTTGAGCCGGTAGGTCCATGTGTCTTTCGTTCTCTACTTGTACAGCTCGGTGTCTTTGATGGATTGTTCTCTGAAATCGAAATCAAAGATGAACTTATATTGAAACTAACCCCACGTTGGTACCTACAATGGCTATAGGGCAGCTTGAAGGAACGGATTGCCATAGTCAGATCATTGCATTCCAATTGTTTTCAGTGTGGGTTCCAGTCCCGGTCAGGACACTTGTATCCTTGAGCAAGATACTTTACCTTAATTGCTTTGTCCTTCGGATGGGACATTAAGCCGTAGGTCCTGCGTACTAGGATTGGTAGTGCACGTAAAAGAACCCAGAACACTTTTATCATATAAGAGTAGGGGTTAACCCCAGTGTTTCTGGTTTACATAGCAAGCACCCTTGTTTACAGGTTCCCTCACAGGCTTGCGAGCTACAGTGATTGAGTTCACTTATCAGGCACCCTTGGTTTCATTACCAGAAATATATAATAATAACAATAATAATAATAAAAATGCTATGATACATTGTTTTCATGGTTCATAAAAAGATAGAAAACTCTCAAATTGGTATTCGTCTGTAACGATTATTATTATTTTATTTTATTTTTATTTGTTATTTTTGGGGGGGTTATATTAATGAAATAATTGTTGATTAGTAATAATAACATTAAAAAACATTCGTTGTTTAAAAGGCGCTTTTCAACCAAGTTTCAAGCGTCTTACACAATTATTACGACTCGTGAAAACATGACTGCAAATAAAAGAAGATTCCTTAGAATGTCAATCATGTTTAAATATTTGAATAATTATGATGTTGTGTAATGTTATGGATTCGTGAACATTCCGTCGAGCAGTGATTTTGTAAATGTCAGAGGTTGCTTTAGGTCCAACCCGTGCACGGAATACTTGAGCGTTTCCCAGCAATCTAGTTGCCCAACCCTGGTGGTGTCTAGCCCCGTACAAACATGCCGTCCTCACTGGACATACTCATATCTCACACTCCCAGAATTGCAAAGATAACTCTGCATTGGTGTTTATTTTTTTGCTCTTTTATCAGATAAAATTCGTTTGAGATCAAGGTGGTGGAATTGTTTATAATTTATGAGTGTTTTGTGTGCATTGGGGTATCGGTCGCCCACTCTCTGTCTGGAAACAAAGCTCAAAGAGTTGGAGTGTAAAATAAATTGTCACACCTTTAGGCAAAGTAATGCAACGACCATCAGAATACATGTATAGTTGGTTTCGAATAAATATCATCCTATATCTGAAACGGTGATGTACTTGCACGGGACACCGCAGTCACAGATTGCAGTTTTTAATAATGTGATTATAACGAGTCTGTGTTCTGCTTTGTTGCCCTTACCCATTTAACAAACTCTGTAGAAACTTCAGTATTTTTGTAAATTCCGCAATTTTGAGACAGTTACCGATAACAATAACTCGTTTAATGATAACGAGACTTCACAACAGCGCAATCAAACTTGCGTAAATGCATGATCAAAGCTCAAAATTATGTTTCTTGTTAGGGTTTCTATAACGCACTGAAAACCAGACTCTTGCAAACAACAACGAATATTGAGATTTTAAGGTATTTTTTTAAACTAAATACAATACTACATACAATAAGTATAAATGTATTTGTAAAACATCTGTATAACAACAGAAGGTAAAGAACTTATTCAAACTCAATTAAAATTTCGTATACAAAAAAAGAAAGAAAACAAAGACATTGTGTGGGTGTAATAAGACAACTTTCAGACGACTTTCTTACATTAAAATTCGCTTTTACATAGTACATTGATATCAGTCCCTGCTCATGACTTTAAGTTGTTGTTCTTAGTTACTCACGCGTACCATAAGGTCTCCTTCTCTTTGAAGCTCACCGGCCGATCGCTTCACCGACACCGGGAAAGAGTGGTCCAAGGGCCGCGTCATGACACCGGGGTTCCAACACACGAGCACCACTAGGCCAGTGGTGAGAGCCTGACGGGCTAGCGCAGCTAGACGCCCCATGGTATGAGCTTGGGGTTACGCCTATAGTCCTCGGACTTTCCTCTCCACTGCTTGTGACAACCGAATAATATTTAGTATAAAAATGGTTGAATCTGTCTTCAAGAAGAGTGATTATGTTGAGGTGTTGTTTAGTGTGGCTGGAAATGATGGGTGGCGAGTTAACGGTCTGTATTTATGCTCTTCCCAACAAAGGCAAAATTTATGCAAATAATAATCGAGGACAGAAGTGGGTTATTGATAAACGAAAAACATTTTACAGTTAAGGCGTGTTGTTTGTTTAATATACTGTGTACTTCTATTCATTATGGGTCAATATTAATATTAACATTTTCAAACCGGCGAGAAGACTTTTATGGTGGGAATTTGGGGGACGAAGTCGCGCACTTTGAAGGAGCCAATAGTTGGATTAGGCGCGACACTTAAATGGTCTTTTAACTTATTTTTTTTTACATAGATTTCATAGAATCATTTTTCCGGAATGCACTTAAACTTCTAAATGACTTTGGAGTCTGAATTTGACTGTTCAGGAAAAAAAAAAGATTTCAGTTGATTTGTTATGCCTAATACAAACACTCTCTGAAGACGACCAGAGCATACTGATCGAAACGTTGAGTCGTTAACCACCGGTTCTTTTCAGAACCAACACTACTCAAAAGAGATATTCACATGGTGTTACCGCAAACCTCTCTTAGTTATACCTCCACCATGCAAAGTTTCAAATCCTACTTACTCCCAAACATCAAATTAACGTACACCTTCAACAAGCTTTATTGTCAAAATCATTACTTTATTTAATGACACATTTTGCGGTTTCAATAGACTGTGCAAGTCTCGCGCATATTTGAACTTCCGGGACCATTGTGGTCCCCAACCATATGGAGATTTACGTGGGCAAGATTTTGTTTTGTCAATTATTTTAGTTTAACGTGGTTTATGACCATGACAATTATGTTGTTGGGAATGTAATACTTAGTGATAAACAATGGGAAGGTAAAATCAATTCAACAATACAACGAAGAAAACCCGAGAAATAAATTTGACCTCAGCTTCCGGTTACTGCAAAAAATTAAGAGTTTTGTGCTCACGACCGATCACAAAACTTATGTAAATGCTTGTTTTGGATGCGCGATGATAATCACCAGATGCTGTAAATTCAATGCGAAGCCTTTTCATTGCAGTCTATGGTTGTTGAGGCGTCAGCGTCCTCTATAAACTGTGTCAAACGTTAATTTTACGCCCGTGTGACCATCGCAAATCAACGCAAGTGGTTTCTGAAAAGTTAAGATCAAATAAGCATCCTTGTCCAAGAGTTTTAATTTTGCTTCAATAATAATTATTACATTATTTGTGAATTTATTATAAAAACTAAAACTGATTTTACCAACATGTAATGAGTATTTTTGTTGTTCAGATTTTATAATTGAATATAATTTAAAACAAAGATTTGATTTCAGAGAAAATAATGTTCTTCGTTTGACGTGTTTTCTCGTTCCGATACGCGCGAGACTTGCACAGTCTATAGGAAATATATTATAATCAGTTGAACACCAACTACAAGTAGGGATTTTTAAAGTTTCTTTTGGGGATAATTGAAAACAAAACAAAAGTGAATGTTGGAACCCAAAAACGGTTTTAAAAGTAAGTAGTTTTTACTTTATATGGTTTGTAGCTTTAAAAACATCTACGATTATGATATAAAATAATATGGTCAATTTCAATGTTTCTGTTTTGCTTTTTTGCAATGATTAAAAACAAGAATTTGAATCAAAATGATTACTAGGATAAAAACATCTTTATTTATAAGTACGGGGAGTTACTAAACTTGAATGCACCTTCTGTCGGCCAAGGAAGCTAAACGGAAGTTCTGACTATGCATAGATCAAAAGAAGTAATTTCCGTGGTTTTTATTTAACAACAATATTATACTAACAGAAACCTTTCACATTATTTCTTAAAATTCTTCGCAACAAACTTGCAGAAACAGTTATCACTCCGGTAGGGCAACTTGACGCCAAACGGGCGGGAATATTAAATCAGAAATTCGAACATCACGTTTGCCTTTCCCTCCTTTGCTCTTACTTCCCTTTCCTTTGCTGTGACTTCCCTTTCCTTTGCTGTGACTTCCCTTTTCTTTGCTCTTACTTCCCTTGCCTTTGCTGTGACTTCCCGAAGCCTTGCTCTTACTTCCCTTTTCTTTGCTGTGACTTCCCTTTCCTTTGCTGTGACTTCCCTTTTCTTTGCTCTTACTTCCCTTTCCTTTGCTATGACTTCCCGAAGCCTTGCTCTTACTTCCCTTTTCTTTGCTGTGACTTCCCTTTCCTTTGCTATGACTTCCCGAAGCCTTGCTCTTACTTCCCTTGCCTTTGCTATGACTTCCCTTTCCTTTGCTGTGACTTCCCTTACAATGGTTATGGCTATGGTCATGACTATGGCTATGGCTATGCTTATGGCTTCCTTTATCAATACTCTTCTTTCCCTTACTGTTATGTTCACAAGACCCGCTCTCGGAACTATCACTTGGTTCCGGTCGCCACGGTTTCCAGGGACGCTTTGTCGGAGTTATAGCAGTAGTTGGTTTCGGTCTCAATGTCGTTGTACGTGTTGTTGTCAGACGCTTGGTAGTGGTGGGTTCCGGTTCCATGGTTGTTTTTCGCTTTGTAGTTTGGGGCTTGGTAGTGGTGGGTTCCGGTTCCATGGTTGTTTTACGCCTTGTCGTCTGGGGCTTGGTAGTGGTGGGTTCCGGTTCCATGGTTGTTTTTCGCTTTGTAGTTTGGGGCTTGGTAGTGGTGGGTTCCGGTTCCATGGTTGTTTTACGCCTAGTCGTCTGGGGCTTGGTAGTGGTGGGTTCCGGTGCCATGGTAGTTGTCCTCTTTGCAGTCTGAGGTCTAGAAGGTGTTGGATCCGGTCCCCATGGTAACGATGGTTTTATGGTTTGTGGTTTTGGACGAGTTGGATCCGGTCCCCATGGTAACGATGGTTTTGGCGTTTGTGGTCTTGGATGAGTTGGGTCAGGGCCCCATGGAACCGATTTGGTAGACATCGGTTTCTGGGTAGGTGGCATGGAAGGGCATACGCATTGACAACCACTGTCGGGTAATGGCCAAGTTACCCATTCGCGCTTCTCAGGATGACCGTAGTCTGCTTCCGTGACTCCTACGTCATCATTTGTAAAAACCCTCTCTTGAATGCCGTTCTCTTGGTCGGTTGCATGATGCTCGTGGAGAAGTTGCCTCTGTAATAAACAATGCATCAAGTTTCGTCTGTACCGTTTGCAACATTTAGAAACCACTAGTATCCTCCCGTGTCCGGTTTTCGATGTACTATGCATTTTTCTTTGAATTGAAAAAATAATAATGATGCCATATATAAACTGATGCCCTAATTACCGTCCTTTGTTTATAAGAAGTATGTAAAAATATATTAAAACTTGATAGACATTGAAACTTTCACACCACGCACCGATCTTCGATGACTTCAATTAGCGTCCCCGTGTTTTGAGTTTGACCTGTTTTCGAGGCAAACAAGAAAGTATGGTGTCCTGGTGAAGCCATACGCAGAAGAAACATCTGCAGTGACTTCAAGTGTTCTGTGAGACGTTGTGTATGACTCTATAGCCAGCAGTTTTCTTCATTTTATTCAAAATATTTTTAATTTAATTTTAAAAATTACGATGGTAATTTGCAAAAACTAAAAAAAAAAAAGAAAAAAAAAAGTGTCAATAAGTTTTGGTTTTCAAATCTGATTTTTTAAAAGTTTTGAATCTTTTTATATTTCTTAACATTTATAATAAAGCATATCAATAAACAGTGATATTTGAATCACCAAGCCAATGTTTAAATTTTAATGTTATTAATAATAAATGATATGAGGGTTTAAAAAAAAATTCTCCAGACTGTTAGAAAATGATATAAGGCACATGGCTTCTTTAGGCCTCTGTATTTTTTCCCCAGAATGCTCAGCAGAATTGTGAATTGAAAAATTGTTCAATGAAACTTTTTCGGCGGGCAAATCTTTTTTTATGGCCCCGACAGTATGACATATTTTTGTACCTTGTAGAAATGCCTAAAATACCACAAATTTTTGCAATACAAATGCAACTTGCCAGTGGAGCCTCACATAATTCTAAGTTTTGGTCAAAGGAGAGGAGACTATTTGCTTGGCAAGTCAAACCACAAAAATTGTATCTAGGGACTGTTTACATCGCGCGCAGAGAGGTAAAAGATTTGCATCGATTTCAGGGACGCCCTGAAAACAGGACTTCCTACGGTATAATGTTTAAACAAAAAAATATGTTTTGAAATTTGTACATAAGCAACGACTCTCCTTGGTAACATCAGCTTATCAAGTGTTTCTTTTGATTATTATAATGTTTAACATAATTATGTCTTACAGGGTCTGTATACGTTTGGTAATGACTCTGAAAATTAATGGCAATAAAAACTTACTTGGTAAGAAGTAGGCCTACAGCAGCTTTGGATAGAATATGCCTAATGCATTTTGAAAAACTTTTCACTTCAAGGTACTACGGTTATGGATAAAGATATCATTTTTTATCCCAAAAATTGAATCTGAGAAGCGTCACTGCAGTTACGCTTCTCAGATTGTGTATTCCAATTCGCCGTATTTTTGACCGCGTGAGGGCGCATGTGGACCAATTTTTACGTGATGAAAAACAAGTAAACAAACGGGTTTTTTTCATTTTTGTTATTATTAGGTTGATGTATTTCGTCATTGATGCAAGAAAACTACATGCAGGCAATTAAAATAAGATGAAACTGTAATTGTGATGCAAGACATTCCCTGAAGAAAGCGCCCTCATGCGTTCAAAAATATGATCCATTGCAGATTATTCTTCCTGCGTGGACAAACCGCTCCAAATATTCGGCAATATCTCAAAAACGCTACCACCTTTTGAAATGAAATTTCCACACGTTAGTTCTATGGTATATATCCACAACTATAGATTGAAACTAGCTGTGGTTTCCAATTGCCAAACGTACACAATCCCTTTAATACTACGGGTTGGCCAATAAACCAAACCAAAAGAAGACAAGCATAGTGCACTGTTCGAAACGTCCTAATTATACTCCAAATTTCAATGTCCTTTTTTTCTCCAAATCAAAATCAATTCACTTACTTCTTCCAAGAAGAGATTCAATTCGCATTATTCATTATTAACCGTAACTCGGTTTAAACCAAATACAGATAATTTAAACAAAATTTAAAGAATATCAACGACGAATGTGAGATTTATTCACAATTCCGGTTTGGAAGGTGAGACGCAGTGCGGTCCTTCTGGGTGTTACGGAAATCAGATCATGTTTTATTATGTCAACATTTATTAAACTTCTTGATTCGAGACAAAGGAGATTGGTCTGTGATGTGGGTTTATGGGGACATGCTATATGCACCCCCCCCCCCCGTTCAAATGATAGGAAATTAATGTTTGGAAAAACATTTTGGCTTTGGGTTCGAAACTTCCTCCCTTCTCTTAAAACCTCTCAGTGAAAGGGAAGGTTTACTCACCATAAAGTCTAAGTCAGTTCTTTGATGTCCCTCTGCGGAGTCACTATGCTCTGGTAATGGAATAGAGTTGAACACAGGCCGTGCTAAAACACCGGTCCTCAAACAGGAATAGACCAGTATCATGGCGAGAGCTGTACGGGCTCGCGCTGCGGAGAGCCCCATGATGATACAACCCCGTCCTCGGTATCTCAGCTAGTTTGTGGTACTCCGTATCGCAAAGATCATACTTGTGTTGTGAATGCCTCAAATATTATCTCCGTTTATTATAATGGGTGAGGCATCACTAATGGCCAACCATAGCAATGATGGACATGCAGATACACACGAACTATCAGTTAAATGGTTGCTACCAAGTAACAGTGTGATTCGGTATCAGATTTGGGCACTTTGTTTTTTGTTTGTGTTCTATACCATTACATAATCTCTTCTTCGTTTAAACCGCCATAAATGTCTTGATTAGAACTGATTAAAATGGAGACACCGAGCTGTGTAACAGTTATCATTAGCCTTTTGGCGCGCAGTTGTTGTGGATGAGACAACTTCCTAGCAACAATGTCATCATAAACAGCGGTAGCGCATCTAACCTTAATCGGGGGGGTGAGCAAGCTTAAATTTAAGGGTTTGCAAAAATTAATATTTAATGTAATTTCGTACTGCTGAAAAGGTATTGACTTGACTAAATGACAGACTAATAAGAGAGGGTCCATTGTAAATAATTCTACATCACGGGATCATCGTTTGTACTTGAATCAGATAAAAAGGAGAAAACTGTCGAAAGTTATTTTACTATTAATAGTTTATTAATACAACTGATTAAGTTTCTGACTGGCACACCCGAACAAAGATATTGACAAAATAAGTAGACCGCCAACATTTGGGCTAGATAGCTTAGTTTGTAGAGCGCCGACACGTTAATCCGAAGGTCGTAGGTTTAAGTCACGCTCTAGTAAATGTTTCTTTGTTCAACCCCAAATTACATATTCCAAGAATCACCGAAACAACGATACTTTTGTTAGGGAGTTTCGTTCCTCGAAAAATCACAAACTGAGGCGTAATCCACGCAAACATCCCACCCTCCTTACTACGTCATTTAAAAAAAAAAAACGTCACATTTATCGTAAAAGTGATGGTGTTGTTTATACAACATATGAATAATCTTGAAACTGTAATAATTAATGAACAACGGTTCTTGCTGTAAAGAATCTTTACGAACTATTTTAAAATGGTATAACATAAATTATTAACACTAATAATAATTATACAAATGCAGTTTTCGTAACTTGGTCTAGATTGTAAGCATGGAAATCATAACTAATAAATTTATTAAATATTGTTTTACAAGTGATATTGTATGGACTACTTGTATGGCCTCCTATAAATTGGAAATACACAATATAACTGACAAATACAATATTGTTGGCCAACATAATCGTTTAAACTTTATCTATTGTTTATCTGACGAAATTAGTTAAAATCTAAGAGATACATTATTCATTAGATATGTGAGAATTGAATACATTTCCTTAAACATTCGTAAAAACCTAGAAATTTTGTAATATTTTTCAGTACTATGATACTAAGTAAACCAAACCATAGCAAGAGAAATCTGACTAAAACACGAACACCTAATTATTGTTAGAGGTTTCAGTTTATTTGTTTTTATAATAAACAATGTTTAGGAGTAGGTCGTAGTTGAAATCATGGTACTATGACTTGCCCGATTTTAAAATTTAAAATCATCCAAGTCAAGTCTATCGCCCTGCTCTCTTTCCCGCGCGTTTTTAACCGCCATATTTTAAGTACAATTACAATGGAAACTCATTTGAAGAAACTACTAAACGGCTGTTTAATGAGTTGCAAAAAAGTTACAAAGTCACCAGTTTTCTGCATGACCTTAAAAAGTATACAAAACTAAGAAACCTACATCAAACAGTTGTACACATATTGTATATAAAAATCAAACATTATCGAACAAAGGTAGAATAACAGCGAAGTAAGTAAATCAATCTAAAGATATACCATTTTTATTCCAGACACTGATGGATTGGGTAAATCGTTCCACTAGCAATAGTATAACACCAAAACTTATAACGAAACCTAAACAAAAGTTTTAAAAATGTTGATCAATCATGGAAAAAGTAAAACTAAAATATGCATACCCATTGGCTTTTCCTGAAAAAGCTGTTGTAATGTTATTTATTTATTTATTTTTGTGTAAAGATTGTCTGAAAGTAATTCGAAAGGTAAAAATTATAAATAACTTGAGACACTCATAAACTGAACACAAACTATCAAAAATTCCCTTAGGTATGTTTTTGTCAAAGGGAAAACCCCCAAAATAGAATAAAATGATCCAAAAAGAGTAAGTACACAGTGTCCACAGTGTATGGAGTTGGGTTAACTAGAATATATCGCACTACCCTTACAAAAATGACCGTGTTATAGATTTTCATTCTAACAATTCTAAGCCCTCAAACCACTACTGAATTAATATGTATATGAATTCAATTTGCATATTTAAAGTTTGCATATCATGAATATTAATTAATCCTCTTGTGATTCGGTGGCAGCCACCATACGGCTGAAATGTGAGTCTGGTTTGGCCAGCAGCACCGAAGGTTTGTCAAACTCAGCAACCTGTTGAAAAAAGTAGAACAATTTATTCCTAAATTCGTATAACTACTGAGCACATATCGCCGTGCGCCTGTAAAAAGGGCATAGTACTTTTTTCCAGTATCAGGAAAATGGTTTTAATCACTAGATTATGATAGAAGATCCACAGGCATACTACTCAGGTGGGATTCGAACCCATGACCACCACATTCTACAGCAGATGTCTTTACCTCTAGACTACAGCGCTGGATTTCATGTGTATAATTGGTTAATTCTCGTCTGCATTTAGTCACTAGATTATGATGAAATAAACATTCTGTTTTATAGATTTAATAATTGCATCAGGGATAAAGAATACTTTTTGGTTGTCTGATAAGCATCATCGTGTATACTTTCCCTAGTTCTGCAGGGAAAATTCTACAGGTTTATCGGTTGAGACACGACCCCCACACTCTGCTTGAGCAAAAACCTGAACCACTAGAAAAGGGTTTGCTCTTAATATGTTCAGTGACTGGCCAGCGGAAACCATTAGTTTGTCATGTTAATAGTCGCTAGCCTTTTCACTGGTCCAAATCTTTTAAGGTTTTCTTTCAACACTGTTATTTAGCATGGTACCTCAGTTTGAAACCAGTTCAGTCAGTGGTTTACATGTAGCGTTTGGAAGCAATGAACCAGCCAGCAGGACCTGCTAGCCTGCCATTTCACTACTCTCCTCCAGCTTTTTCACTGGTCCTTATTTTAAGGTTTTTTTGTAACTCTGCCAATTTAACAAGACTTTGAGTTTGAAACCATGAACATTTCGCGCAGTCAGTGGTTTACACACAGCTAAGGGAAGCAATGAACTAGCCAGCCGGACCACTTGGACAAAATTTTGACTGGTCCTCAGATGTTATAGCTGGCCAGCAGACCACTGTTAAGGGAGAATGCCGCACTAGACCATCGAGCATAACTCTTGGTGATGAGACTTGTGTACATACCCTTCCATCATCCATGACCAGAATACGGTCCGAGTCCATGATAGTATTGAGTCTATGAGCAATAGTCAACATTGTACAGTCACTGAAAGCCTCACGGATGGTCTTCTGGATCAGAGAGTCCGTCTCTGTATCAATAGCCGCTGTGGCCTCGTCTAACATCAGGATCTGTGGGGTCAAAGGTCAAAGAGTTACTGTGTGTTCAACTGGGGTTTCATCTAACATCAGGATCTGTGGGGTCGAAGGTCAAAAGATTACTGTGTGTTCAACAACTGGGGCTTTATCTAACATCGGGATCTGTGGGGTCGAAGGTCAAACGATTACTGTGTGTTCAACAACTGCGGCTTTATCTAACATCGGGATCTGTGGGGTCGAAGGTCAAAGAGTTACTGTGTGTTCAACTGCGGCTTCATCTAACATCAGGATTTGTGGAGTCGAAGGTCAAAGATTACAAGAATCAAATCTGTGTTCAACATCAACAGTAGCTTTGTAACATTGGGGTCTGTGGGGTCAAAGGTGAAGATTCAGCATGTATTGTGTCATATAACAACAGTGGTCTTGTCAGACATAAGGACCTGATGTGTCAAAGGTTAAGCTTCACAAAATCAAACTCAAACTGAGTAGAAATCATAATTGGCTACCTACCCTACTATTTCTCAATAGAGCTCTTGCCATGCAGAGGAGTTGTCGTTCACCAACTGAGAAGTTATCACCACCCTCTACGACAGGGGCATCTAGCCCGCCCTCTAGTGATTTAATCTACAATAGCCATGAGAGAAAGTTATAATGAGGTTTGTTATTCCTTTTGAAAAAAGGTGTTTTTTAACGTGGGACTACTTCAGAAGAAATTGTACATTATATAAATCAATGATGCAGTTGTTACTGTTGCATAATGAGATAAAAATAATATTAATAATAATACATTTATAATGTGCCACAAATGACACTCCTGACGCCGAATTATCAAATTTGGTGGAGCTTTTTAAGAATGCTTTTATGAGACGAAGCAACCATAATACAACACCTTGAAAAGTATACAAGGTGAGGTGGTGCATATTGCTGCCAGACCATACCAGAAACACCTTATCTCTTCACTATATAAGTGTACTGGGTTCTTTTATGTGAATTACAGAACACATGGAACCAACGGCTTTACGTCCTATCCAAAGGATGAAGCAATAATAAGTGTCTTGCTTAAGAGCACAAGTGTCAAGACCGGGACTCGAACCCACACTCTGCTGATCAGAAACACCAGAGCTTGATTCCAGTTCGCTTCACCGCTCAGCCATGACACACCGAGATTCAACTTATTGAATTAACATTGCACAAAAGTAGAAGAAGTCAACTTTTTCTTATGAAAGACGTTACATAAGAAGGCTGCAATTTAGGAATATATAGACAGTAGAATTTAGATCTTTACATGTGAAGATGATCTTACCTTATCGGCCATGTAAGAGCGAGTAAGAGCTTGCCAAATATCCTCCTCTGATTGTTGCTCAAAAGGGTCAAGGTTGTATCTATCAAGGATCAATGGAAGAATTATCGTCGAATTATAACATTTTATTATAGACCGTGTAACCTTTGCTTACAAAAAGAGTGACCTTGTACATTCCAGGGCCTTTCTGGTAGGCAAGATACTATACTGGTCATAAGGAAAAAAATTGCATCTTGGGTCTTAAAAATTTTTGAGAAGAGCCCCCCCCAACCCTTTATTTATCAAAAGTTGATAGAAATTAGACAGTGCAATCTCTAAAATATCAAATTTTATTTATTCTTCTATTGGGCTGTGTACACATCATGCCTGCAGGAAGTCCAAGCTCTGTGGCTGTTTTGTAAACATGTGATGTCACAGATTGGATATGTCCTAAATTGACAAGTTCTTGTGACCAATGTTTCCCACTCAGCGCCGTGGCCTTCATATAGGATTTAATTTGCGTTACGCTGACGATTTGATTCCAGAAATGTCAACGGTCAAGACTTTCAAGTTGTATCCATGATTATAATTCCGGATGCTCCATTTTTTGAAGCAGTCTTTTGTAGCCCATTGTAGTCTTTAATAAATGCGCTTTCTAAGTCTTATTTATTATGATAACTATGAAGAGGCATCTTTTCTGCATCCTCTACTTACTTGACGGTTCCAATGAATAAGACAGGATCCTGAGGAATAATGGAGATCTTCTTACGTAGATCATGGAGTCCAATCTCACTGATATTCACATCATCAATGAAGATGTCACCAGCTGCTGCCTCAACGAGACGAAACAGGGCGATAGCAAGCGAGGATTTACCTAGTAAGATGATGAAGAAATAGAATGAAGAGGAAATTAATATACGGGTGACCAAGATGTGATGATCTCTTCTGGGAAGAAGCCATGGTTCTAAAAAGAACCAAGGGCGAGATAAAAAGTCTAGACATTTTAAACAGTGTTCTCTGAGTGTCTTCAAGAGATGGCTGGATGGAAGGAGGTGCTGGAGAATTGAGATATAAGAAGCTGAAATAGCTCGTAAGCGACATCAAATAACATGGCATGACACCTCATCTGAATTCCTAACCCTAATCTCAACCCAGATCCCTAATCCCTAATCCCTAATCCCAGCCCTAATCCTTCTTACCAGAGCCTGTCCGTCCAACGACGCCAACCTTCTCCCTAGGTCTGATATGAAGTAATATCCCCCATCTCTAATCCCTAATCTCAACCCAGATCCCTAATCCCTAATCCCTAATCCTAGCCCTAATCCTTCTTACCAGAGCCTGTCCGTCCAACGATGCCAACCTTCTCCTTGGGCCTGATATGAAGTGAAATCCCTCGGATAACGAGAGGTAAACCTTCACGGTACCTCATCTGATACCTCTTGAAGCGGATGTCCCCCTGAGAGGGCCATGACTTAGGTGGCTTCTTATCTTTGATCGTCAACGCAGCTTCCATTTTCAGGTCCTAGGTAGAGACGCATGTATAAGAAGTAAACCAGTTAGAAATCAAGTTTATACATTTGGGTACAATGTTTTGTAAATATATTTATTTGTTTTCATTTTGTTGATGCTGAAATTAAAAAACCTGTAGATACATGTGAAGAAAAGATGATAATCTGGAGTCTTATATAGCGCACTAATCTACCAATAAGGTACTCAAGGCACTTGACAACAAGAACAATTTATGACAGGTTTTTGAGATTTTGCATTATGAGACCAATTTATGTAGCACCTTTTAAGGGTTTATGAGTTGCTGCAGCACTCTCAGCAGCCACTGCCAGGAACACCGGGGCAAACCTCTTTCTCTTAGCTATGAGTGTTCCTGGGTTCTTTTACGTGCATAACCCAACATTCAGGACCAACGGCTTTACATCCCATCCCAATGACGAAGCAATACTGGTCTTGCTTAAGGACACAAGTGTCAAAACTGGGTCTCGAACCCTCAGTTTGCTTGAGTCCGGTGTACTGGACCATTCAGCCACGATATGAAGAATGAAGGCTGAAGAAATGTCAGTTTTAAATGTGGGAGGAAAACCCTACTGGAAAGTAACCTAGGGACTGCGAACCCAAGTTACAAGCAAAGATCTGGTTTGAGGAGGATTCGAACCATGGTCTGCATGGGTGAAAGACAAGCTTTCTTACCTTCATATAAGACAGGATTCTCTCCACTGATGTGAACCGGGCTTCTGTCTCTGAAGCCATTAGAATCAACATCTGCATGCAAGCTGTCAGCTACCAAACAAAACAAGACAACAATGTATCAGCAACTCGGGTTCTGAGGAATTCTTGGTGAGGTATCAATGTATCATCCGATGCAATTATAATACAATTTTATTATTTCCTTCTTAGACCTGATCAAAAGGATTTAGTTTTTGCTCAAAGCAAACTTGTAATAAGCACTGTATAATCCAGAGATGAGATTTGACGAATGTGAACATTCCTATGGCTTGAGGGCCTGGGGACCCCCTTATTCTAGACCCAGAACTTCCTAGATGTTACAGTTCAGGAGGTTTACAGATTCTGTGCATCACCAGGAATACAAAACTTCAAGTTTGGACACAATGTGGACTATTTCTTTCTCCCTTTGGTGGTGACGGCTTAAAGTAATAGCCCGAAAATTTGAAGGCATAAGAAAATTTTGAGAAAAATCCAGAAATTAGAAAAAATTCATGAAAAATCGCACCCCTGATAATCAGCACTTACTCAGTCCTGCAGAAAAAAAATCCACGATCACCTCGGGTGGGATTCGAATCCAGAACCTACCACTTTCTAGGAGAATGTCTTCCTGATTTCACTCCTTTCATTGAGTAGGAAATGACCCACTCCACCCCCGTTAAACAACCTCGGTCCCAGCATCAATGGTTAACTCACCCTCAGTGTGTAAGTAATAGCCAGACCAGCAGTGGCTGCTGGGAAGAAGGATGGCATAAGGACCACGGCTGTGCTAACCAACGCTAAGAGAGTCACTACTAAGAAGTCCAGTCGAACCCCGGCCCATCGGCTGCAGAGTCTGAAAACCAGTAGTGGTGCTGAGTTGTTGTCTAAAAGATCCCGAAACCTGGCAACAAAAAAATTAAACTTTACCAGATTGCTTTTGACTTCTGGGTGTCAGTCAGAAGCCATTCAACCTGACAAAATAGGAAGACCGCCAACAGCGCCAACATTAGGGCTGGATGGCTCAGTTGCTAGAGTGCCGGCACATTAAACCAGAGGTCAAAGGTTCAAATCCTGCTCTCGTCAATTTGTCTTTATTCAACCCAAAATTAATTAACATTTACCCCAGTGTACCCTTGTGGTTTATCACTTGCTTTTTGACTTCCATAGAGGAAAATGAATCTCAAGCAAGCAATCTTCAACGTACACCAATCATACGAGGATTTCAACCTGGTTTTGCGTTCTTCCTCTTATTCTTAAGCACAGTAGAAACATGTTACCAGTCAAAGTTCCATGCAGTGGATAAGAGACAACTGGTTCCCTGCTGATATTTTCAGCTTATTAAGTTTGAGACATTGTGACTGTTAAACGTTATATGTCAACCTACTTGACAATAAACTCTCTCGTCTTGTTGTAAGCGTGCACCGTAGCCAGCCCCTGGGATGTTGCACTGATATGGGAGAACCACGGAGAGCGTGTGACGTTCTCAATCCTCTTGAGATTGCGGATGGTGCTGCGGTATAAGACAAGGATGAGGTAGAAGATGCAGGTGATAGGAATAATGAGCATGACCAGCTGCCAAAAGACGATCAACAACATGACGAGAGCAAAGATGAAGTTGAAGAGCTGGGCCATAAAGGACTCTACGTTGGTGGGCAACAGGGTGTCAACTGCAAACAAACAAACACAAATTAATATGGGTTTAAATGCCGGACTGGTCAGACAATGTACCCATGTCCCAAAACAAGACAATTGCTTCTCTGCACACAGGAGTAAATGAGGGCAGAGATGGTTCTTATGTTTGGTTTAGTTTGATGTCTACATTCTTATCGGCACAGTCTGTATACTTTCCGGTTTTTGAAATGAAATGGAACAAGTCGGAGAACTGAAAATAATACTTGAGTTTTTGTCTGACTTACTTTCATCTAAATCCTTTGCGAATCGATTGAGGATCCTGCCCGTTGGGGTGGTATCGAAGAAACTCATTGGGCTACGGAATACCTTGAGGAAGACAGTGTCATGCATGTTGGACGCAGCATTCAGAGCTGCCTATAAAAGAAAATCATGAACAATAAACTATGTTTAATAATACTGAATTAATAAATAATACGTAGTTCTTATATAGCGCTTTATCACACCCGATGGGCATCTCAAAGCCCTCAGTATTTTTTCCTGCAAGGTATTGCGGAGCTGCGTTTTTGAAGTATGAGACCAATTCCTTTCATAGCACCATGTAATGGTTTACAAGGTGCTGTGGAGCAATATGCAGCCAATCCAACCAGGAACACCGGGACGAACCCTTCTCTTCACGATAAGTGCACCAGTATTCAAGAATATTGTCCACCTTGTATCTACCATGGGACCTGGTCTGAGGCAACCATCTTGTTTTTCTTCAGAACAGACTGTAACCAAACCGAGGCTAGGTGGTGAAATGGAGTGGTACCCTGTGTTCATCAATAGTTACTTCAACTGGATAATGGGGGACCCGTCCAAGTTTGCCACACCAGGATGAAAGGCTGCATACCACCAATCACTTTATAGTATTTTGACTGCATTCTTTGATGGAATCTTTGTCAACATAATTGCTTGTCAAAATAGCGCTCCGTACTAAGCCTTTGTCTGACATACGGGTATTTTGAGGAAAAGTGACATCATTAGTGTGGAGTGCTATTGCTTCATGGGGATCAGGTTGGCTCAGTGGTTTGTTTCCCTGCCTTTCACCTTTGTGGACCTTAGTTCGAATCCCACCTCAGACCAGAGCCTTGCATGTGGATTGGGTTTTCAGTCCCTACCTAATTGTGTGGGTTTCCCCCCATTGGGATTTTCCTCCCACAACTAAAACTGAGCACTTCTTCTCATTTCCTATTCATCCTGTTATTGGCACTAATTGTGCTGTTGGATGTGTAATCAAATAAATGAATGGTTTGAAGCTTTTATACCTTCATGTATAACACACTCTTGAATGCAGCTAGTACGAAGACAGCAACCAACGAGAGACCGTATACCAACATGTAGATGGTGATGTATTTGTTATCTCCAATCAATGGTGGCCTACCAAGCTCCTGAAGGAACGCAAGAGGAAATTAAAGATAACAATCATTATCACTTGAATCAATGTAATCAATATTGAAATTATCCTTAATCCACAATTTACTTTCACGCTATAACACTATGAAAACTATCTTATAAATCACAGGACAGCAAGTTGGTTGGATACAACAGTCAAACTCCCAAACTCTATTACTGTAGTTTGTCATCTTCCTGAGCCTCAGTAGTCTTGCCTTCTCTTCTCACCATACTCTGTGTGTCCATCCATTAATCCCAAGATTATCCACTCACTAAGATTCCTCCTTAAGTCTTCTTTGATCGTCTACCTACCTCCTTCGTCATTGTGCCATTCAGAACGTCATTGAACCACAATGACAGCCAGTAGTTGTTAAACGTCAGCACACCCAGCATGATGGTGAAGATAAACACTGGTACACCAACTGTCAGGGGACCACCCATGGCTTTGACGTACCCAAGGTAAGTCTCCATCTTCACTTTGCCTTCACCAACCTCCTCGGCTAAGATCAACGTACCTAAAAGGAAAAAATACAAGAGGTCAGGAAACAGTTCCTTCAGGCAGTGCTGGATTCATTTGCAAAACTATGCCAGCTTCATTCCTTTTTCTTGAACAAGGAATAATGCAGCAATTATTTGTTTGTCCAGAGGAACAAGAATGGATGTTTCTTTTACCATCATCAGTTGGTGCAGCCTCCATTTCTACCTGCCCAAGGACACTCTCGGCACGAGAGCGAGTACTCATCGTGCTTAGCGCCCTCGTGAGTCTCGTGCCGGACGACTCATCCATCATTTCTTCCTCATCTTCTTCATCCTCCTGCTTGGAGTGAAATGTTTCAATGAGATTGGCATACAGTCCCTCTTTCTCCATCAGCTCCCCATGACTGCCTCGTTCAGCGATACGACCGTTTTCCATAGTAATCACGACATCGCAATCCTTCAGGTACTGCAAAGGTCAAGAGTCAAAGGTTATGAGTCAGAGGTAAAATTCCAAAAGCGGATTTCATAACATCAATGCTTTTGGTTCATATCAAACGCACGTAATTGTTTCCGCCAAGCTGCAGTGATTATGTTTGCTGTTTAGGTAGAAATATACAACCGATATTGACAAAATAGGGAGACCGCCAATATTAGGGCTAGATAGCCCAGTTGGTAGAGCGCCGGCACGTTAATCCGGAGGTTACAGGTTCAAGTCCCGCTAGTCAATTTTTCTTTGTCCAACCCAAACTTATTTAATAATAATAATTAATAACTATGTGTATAATTTTCATTTGTGTGCAGGAATCGTTCTATCTGCTCCAACATATCCATGTATTCCAATTTATAATTTTGTTTGATGAACTGAAAGATTTGATTAGATTATTGAACACACCTGCAGCTGGTGAGTAACAAACATTACAGTCTTCCCTTTCAAAGCACCGCTGATGCATTCTTCAAAGATGTGTTTACCAACGTGAGCATCCACAGCACTAAGAGGGTCATCTAAGAGATAAATATCTCGGTCAGCATAGAGGGCTCTGGCCAGACTGATACGCTGCTTCTGACCACCGCTCATATTCAACCCTCGTTCTCCAATCTAGCGAGACAAAAAGACACAAATTTCATCATTTGATTTGACTTTCATAAAGATAGGTCAATCAAGAAGATACTCTAGAAATATTACCGTAATTGCTAAAAAAGTATTTCAAACTTTAAGAACAAAGGATGTTGCTTTTTTCAAAATGTTCTAATCTACTAAAAATTATGGCTTTAAAGAAGGTGACCATTGAATTTTGTGTAAGTTTTACAATGCTTAAAACTGGTTCCCTGAAAACATTTTGCACAGCAGATAAATTTATTTCTTGGACGTACCTCAGTCTGATCTCCGTTTGGTAAGATCTCCAGATCCATTCTCAAGCTACACGCCCAGATGATGTTGTCGTATTTCTCCTCATCAAATGGCATCCCAAATAAGATGTTATCCTTCAAGGTTGCATTGAAAAGCCAAGCCTCTTGAGCAGCATAAGCGATGGATCCACTGACGACACAATGACCTTTAGGCATGTGCATGTTGTTTAAGATGGCCGACACCAAAGAGGTCTTGCCACTACCGACACTGCCACAAATTCCTGTCAGACGACCCTAAGGGTCAAATGCCAAAGTTTATAGGTCAACTTCTTTGCTCTGTATAACAATAGTTTGAATTCAATTGGAAAGAGGAAAACCGAGCGAGTGACCATTTCCTTAGGTGAAACAGTTGAGAACAGCAAAGATTTCCTTATTGTTCAGTCTAAGTAAGCCATCACCACCAGACAGAGGCAGAAAGAATTAAAAGCCTGGTCCCACACTGAGAATGGCGTCAAGGGATTAAGAGCACCAGACTCAAGCTCAGGTGTTTCTGATCAGCAGAGTTTGGGTTCCAGCCCCTTTGTAGTGTGTCGTGGCCGAGGGGTTAAGAGCACCAGACTCAAGCTCTGGTGTTTCTGATCAGCAGAGTGTAGGGTTCGAGTCCCGGTCGTGGCACTTGTATCTTTAAGCAAGATACTTTACAAAAATTGCTTTGTCCTTCGGATGGAACAGTACGCCGTAGGTCCTGTGTACTTGGTAGTGCACATAAAAGAACCCAGAACACTTATTGCAGAAGAGTAGGGGTTAACCCCGGTGTTTCTTGTTCAT
This sequence comes from Plazaster borealis, assembly GCA_021014325.1. Taxonomy (NCBI): domain Eukaryota; kingdom Metazoa; phylum Echinodermata; class Asteroidea; order Forcipulatida; family Labidiasteridae; genus Plazaster; species Plazaster borealis. The sequence goes on along the minus strand of CM037469.1, from coordinate 813,424 downwards.
TGTAAGCACCCTTGTTTACGGGTTTCCTCAGGCTTGGGAGCTACAGTGATTAAGTTCACCTGTGAGGCATCCTTGGTTTCATTACCAGAAATAGAATATGTATTCATGTTCACTGTATGATACTGGGGGCCAGGCCAAAAAAAAACTGTATCGGTCAGAAGGCCAATTGAGGTGAGAGCTACAAGGAAAATATTTTAACAAGATTTTTAATTGACCCCAGGGAAACACCCACCTTCTCAAGAACAAAGTTGATATCAAACAATGTATCAGTAACCAAGGATAGATCGAGCGGTACGAGCGGCGAATGCTTAGAAGCTCCAATCAACTTCTCAATCTGTTCATCATTCCAGCTGTTACGACGTTTGCAGTTGGTGACGCTGTTTGTACGATCTGGTCTAGCGCCATCAATACCATTTGCTTTCATCTTCTTAAGACGTACGTCACCTCCGTTTGACAGGGGTGGCGTACTCCCATGAGAACTCTCGGATGAGGAGTCGTCGGTATCATCTTCATCTTCATCCAAAGCAACCTGGGAAAGACACATTTAAAGTTTCATTATCTTCCTTCAAATGTGCATTGTACACTTATGTGCAATGTTTTTTCCCTGTAACCTTTTATTCTTGTATATTCAGTGCATTTTTGTAGTTTGTATGTGAGCTGGGATCCATGGGAGATCAGTGAGTTGTTTCTCACTGAATGGATTACCAGTATAAACAAGAAATAAATAAATAAAAATAAATACACTACTCAATATTCCGTGTTTTAAATTCATGCGGTCGGGTTGGCGTAGTGGTTTCCTTCCACCTCTAGGACCCCGGTTCGAATCCTGCAGCAAAAAAGGATTATCGCAGGTACCTAGACTGGTTCTTGAACTTGATGGCAGGTTTGATGTTCAGTCCCTACCCGACTGTGTGGGTTTTCCATGGAATAATTCTCTTGGGGTTTTCCTCCCACATCTACAACTGAAACTTCCTTCCTTGTATTCTCTCCATGGGGTTCTTGGCTAGTATGGTGATTTAGCTCGCTTTTCTGAGAATCCTTGGCTTCACAATCAGAATTAATAGCTAAATAAATAAATTCATGAGTTGATTGAAAATCAGCCGTGATTTTAATCATGTACCTGGACTGAGAAATCCACTCGTTGATTCTTGAACATGACGGCGGCTGGTTTAGTAGCAGGGCCATCCTTCTTGTCAGACTTGTCAGTTGCTTGAGGATCATTCTCATCTTTGACCTTGTCCCAAGAGAAGACAGCATCTCTGATGATCACACTGTATTTGTCATTGGGTGGCATGACGCTCATGGGTAATGCTGGTTCCATCATTAACAGGCTCTAAAAGAAAAATATCACATAACATCACAGTAACCAATCTGATACGCCACCAATCCTTCTTCCTACACTACCTTTCCATTAATACTGTTGTTGTGTACTGTCTTAATGTTCATAGGATTTCTTTTTCTTTTAAGAAATGCACATTTAATTTTGGGTTGTATTTTGTATTCTACAGTCCTGGTTTTCTCTCTTGACTTTCCAAAAGCACTTTGAGACTTCACTGTAGTTTTGCGCTATATAAAACCTGTTTATTATTATTATTAATATCCTATATATCACTTTTTCATAATATTTTTTCTTCTTTCTGGGGGGGGGGAGGGGTGTCATTGTAACTGTACCTTGCCTTTCATTTATTGTGAATGTAGTTTTCAACAATAATTCCAAGATATAATATAAGTTTTAATATAAATATATGTGAAAACCAGTTGACACCAGCTTTTTTTGTTTTTTTAAATTTGTACTAATTCATCCAGAGTATTATTTTTTGTGACAAATCTGAACGACGATTGTGGAGGTAGAATATTGCAGTCAAAAAGAAACCATAGGATTATGCACAGGCCTGAACCCCTCGGGATCCCTCAGTCCTGTTTTCACCAAATCTGCACTAACCTTTAACCTATCCACGCCAATCTTTGCCTCAGCAAGAGCACGAATGGCCCATGGGGTGGGGCCCAAGACGAGGCCCAAGGAACCGAAGACCGATACCAGGGTGAATGCCTTGACAAAAGGAAAAGAAAATGAATTTCTTGCTTAGTTAAACCTGGGCCAAATTAGTCTGCTAAGTAAAACTTGCAAGGAAACCAGTTAATAAATCATTCAGTTACTCAACTGGTAACCTGTTTATGCTAAGCTTGTTCTTCAAATGCGCAGCACTTGTCAAGTAAGGCTATATAAGACTTGATAAGTCAGCTTAAAGGTGCTGTATACGTTTGGTAATTGGAACCCACTGTATGTTTCAATCCTATATAGTTGTAGATATAAACCCATAAAACTAACCTGTGGAAATTTGATTTCAAAAGGTGGTAGCATTTTTGAGATATTGCTGAAAATCTGGAGTGGTTATGTCCACGCAGGAAGAATAATCTACACTTGGAATACACGCTCTGAGGAGCGTTACAGCCATAACGCTTCTCAGATTCAAATTTTTGGGGATAAAAAGTGAAATATTTTTCCATAACCGCAGTACTTCGAAGTGAAAATTTTCTCAAAATTTATTATACTATCCAAAGCTGCTGTACTTCTTACCAAGGAAGTTTTTATTGCCATTAATTTTCAGAGTCATTACCAAACGTGTACATACCTTTAAAAACAACCATGTTTAGTCAACTCACCCCGGCCGCATCCAGACCCTCGTACTTTATCACCGTGGCAATAATGATGGTAATCACCGTGGCAACATTGGGCGTCAAGGGAAACACAGCGATGATCATACTTTGCATGTAGCCAGCCTTCTCCAAGTAACCTCTCTCTTTTTTTCTGATTGCTGGGGACATCAAACAGTCAAACATTTTGAATTCAGAGGAGTATCTAAGGGGCTAAAGGGGGGGAACAGGGGGCACGAGCATCCCCCATCCCATTTGAAATCTGGACTTTTGAGATTAAAAAGCTTTAATGTAGTGAGAAGTGTCGTGGCCACGTGGTCAAGTGCTCGGTCCTTAAAGCAAGACACTTTACCATTATTGCTACATCTTTCGGATGGGAGGTAAAGCCATAGGTCCTGTGTGTTGTGTAATGCACGTAAAAGATCCCAGTTACACTTATCGCTAAGAGAAGGGGTTGCCCGGTGTTTCTGGCAGTGGCTGCCGAGTGCGCCGCAGCACCTTGTAAACCATTATAAGGTGCTACATGAATCGGTCTCATAATTCAAAATCCCAAAAACCTGTCTTGAGAAGTGGTTCTCTTTGTTGAAGCATTGAGCATCATATTGGTGGATACGTGCGCTGTATAAGACTACAATATTATGATGTAGCAGTTTCAATGGTTTTAAACTATTTTTTTGTATATATACATACACAAATGTATCTCACATTCGTTTTTGCCTCCATGTCAGATTATCTAATAAAAAATATTAACCAGCATAACTACACTGAAAAGAGGCTTGTTTAGGGAAAAAGCAAGCGGAAACCTCAGTTTTAATTGGCCAGAAATGCCCCCTAGAAAACTTGGTGCACCCCCTTGTACCCCCCTCCCCTACAATTTGACCCTAGTTTCACCGCTGTTTGGATTATCTAATCTTGAAGACACAAACATATCATTTTCTCTATGACATAAAAATTCTTGGAATGACTGAGACGACTTCTTGTGTTGTGAGTGTTACCTGCAATGGCCTTTGAGAATGGCACCTCCCAAGCGTACATCTTAATTAACTTCACATATGTTAAGAGCTCGTTCATCTTCTGCACTCGTAAGTCAGTCACTTTAATGCTACGCTGTCTGATCATTGCTTGAAGCTTACCCATTACGATCTGAAGAAGGAGTGAAAAGGCAGTTAAACAATTTCTAATCTATCGTTAGATCACTGTGCAACAATCTCATTCTAAACCAGTCAAACCAAATAGACCTTTCTTTTGACACGTCACAGCCCGAGTTTTTGTCAACCGAGGGTGGAAAAATATGGAAAGCCATAAATGCAAAGCAAAAACAGATAGCCATAGTTTGCACCAATGTCGCACAAATATTCAAAAATAATGTTGAATTCAATGGAAACAAATCAACCAATCATGGGAGGTATTTCAGCTCATGAATATTTACAGAAAATGTTGAATTTGGTCACAATTTTCTTTTAATACGATTGATTGTTTTGCTAACATTCAGCTGGCCATGCCAACCGGGGCACTTTGTTCATCAACAAAAGAAAGGTCTATAAAGACCAGAAGGAAAAAGAGTCTGGTGCCTACTACATATACTGATACTCAAATTCATAACTGATATTGTATACAGGGAACATGACCAAGAAGTTCGCAGCATACCTATAGTCTATTGAGGGGTCGCCTCTTTAACTGGTCAATGTTGAACTTCTGAAATCTGCCAAAATAAGTTTTTGTATTTCTTGTTGAAATCGGATTGATGAACTGTACATCTCCTTCTGAGATGTGTTGGCCGTTCCTTCTGAAATCTTTCTTTCTTTAAATTCTACCAATATAAACCAAGACCATTCAGATATTTCATATCACTGTGTACTTGGACCAACAACCAGACGGCCCATGGTACATCAATCAAGCAACAGAAATTCCCTGACTGACTCACCGTCAGCGGCCAAAAGATCACAAACGTAGAGAAGACACCGACTAGAGCCGGCCAGCCAGCCACATAATAGCCGTATCCAAGGATAGCCGCAAGCAGAAAGATGGAGAAAAATAAGAAATTAACGAAGACAATGGCATCAAAGATCCTCTGCGAATCGTTGGAACAGATGTTGACGATCTGCAAAAAAAAAAAAAACATTTTTTAAGATAAAGTGCTAGTTTTTGGAAGAGCACCTTCATTCCAATCCTCTTGTTTATAAGAAGAATATTACCGGGAACATGAACAACCCTTGAAAATCTTATCAAAGAAAATGCTTACATTTCAAAGGAAAGCAACAACAAATGAGTTATTTGAATTTATTTGAGTAAAAAGGTAAAACTCTCCACCTAATTGTTTGCTTCTCGGTTCAGAATTCTAGTGAATTTTGTCTACTTTTTCTCGCTGCAATGCAAGCTAGTCTTATTGAGTACAAGGCCTGGAAGTTCAACATTATCCAACAAGGATTACATTATTAAACCCCCTTCTAAATTTCCACAAGATTACCTCTCCTACGCTTCGATCCTGCAGACTACGCAGCTTGGCAACCCTCTTGAATACCATGGCAAGAATCCCAGAGCGAGCTCTCGTTGCTGTCTGTAGATTCAAACTCCAATGTACTGTATCCAACATAATCCTAACAACATGACATCCAACGAGTATGCCAACCCACATCAAGCCTGTTTTCCAGTTCTTGTTTCGGAATTCAGGGTCTGAGTTAGCGGCAAAAGATAGGAGCTGCCCGATCACATAGGACTGTAAGACAAACAAAAAGCGCTGATAAAATTTATATTATCCTCCAAGGTGTACATAAAACAGACATATCCTTTCATAAAAGAAGTTCAAGACCAAGATATGAGCAAACAGGGAGACTGATGGTATGGTTTGGTGAAGTGAACGTTTTGAAACTTACACCTGAAACAAAACTAGCACTGATGGCTGTGAAGCCAAAGCAATAAGCAACGATATGACGTGTCCGGATGAATCTTACAACCACCCACGCCAAGGATGCCTTCTCAATTCCTTTCTTTCTGATTTCTTCATTCCATAACTCCTCAACCCTGAATATGAAAACAATAAGATAAGAGTGAGATACTGTGTGAGAATATCAGAAGGTAGATTTCTTTGACTGATGAGATTGTATCTGGACTTACTTTAATCCGGCTACTAATGCCGTATCTGCTGGAGACAGATCAAAGAGATCTGTTACAGTCAACAGCCGAGTGTAAGCCTTCATGAAGATCTCTGTCATGTATGTCGCAAATATGAACGATAACAGACCGTAGGCATCGTAGACTGCATAGCGTCCACTAAATTATAGGAAGCAATAAATTAAAAATATATCAATCCGTTACATAGAGCTGAGGCAGAAGGCAGGACTTTAACAACATTTGTTGTATTTAGTAAGACATTGCAGGAAAGTAAATAACATAATTTATTTACATTTTTTTGTTGCGGGGAGGCTTTTGTAACTGTCTTTATCTGCTTAGCAACAATGTACGGTTAGCATGCTATGAAAGCAGAAACAATGTGCTGGCAGGTTTTCTGAATTTTAAAGTAGGTTATTCCACAGTCTGGTTACAGTGCTTCACTGTTTCAACCTCTCCATAGTAAACATGCAAGCACTCGTTTGAAATAAAAAGGAAACCGTTCTTACTTCGGTCTTGGCCTGACAGGCATGAGGACCTTGAGTCTCCTACCATAACGGAATCCCCGTCGTCTCTGTCGGATATCATCATACGTCTTGGGCTCTGCGATGATCTCCACATCCTCGTCTGTGCGGATGTCTCCGAGACCGCCACTGTCAACACCCGAACGCAGGAAGTCCTTAGTGGGGTCAGGGGTCATGGTTGCACCTTTACCCTATGCCCCGGCTTGGAGGTGTGAACTGCACAGTGAGAATAATGAGATAGACAATTTAGTTTGAATCATTGAATCATAAATGTTTGGTTTGGGACGGTGAACTCAAATTGGGTATTTTTCACTCTGCAGAATCAGAGAAAAATATAGTTACCCACCTTCATCAATTAGGAGACAATAACAATGTGCTTACAAAATGTGTTTGAGAAAACAGCCGTCTCAACTCACCCCCCCCCCTCCCCCCCCCCAACATGTACCTCCTAGTCTTAGCAGAGTGCCTCACTATTTTGCTATTCCACTGATAAAGTGACATTCCACTAATTAGAAATAAGCTTATAGTGTCAACTCAGATGTCATTGACCAATGATGAGTAAAAAAAGACTGTATACAACACTAGCAACGTGCTAGCACTGTACATGTGAGTACAGTGTGACCATAGAGCAAGGAACAGATTGTGACAGTGAGATGACGACAAAAGAACGAGAAAAGAACTCACTACCGACGCGTCATGCCCGTACCGAAACCATCCTACCTCCATGGATGGAGTAATTATAATTTATAACAAAATATGTATTCCAAATCCTGTTTAACAGACTCACCATCCTAAATAAGGTAATCACCGAAACCACAAAACATAAATATTATCTGGATCCACATTTCGGGGAGTGAAACTTCCGTGCAGATTAATTAACACAACAACTCAGCAACTCTACAACGGGGAGACGAAGATCATTATCGGGCGTTTTGTTTACCATCAAATTATTGGACTCTTGAGGGCGTCATGCATAACGAACAAAATAAAGTTTTTCCACCAGGCTAGGCTGCCTGCATATATGGATGCAGCCTGCTCGATACCGTACAGATCATCCCACAATGCTAATTATTCAAAATATTCGCGAAGGGGCCCTACGCTTGTCGGCAAAATAGGTCCAACATTCAAATCTTTGATTTACAGAAATGTATGAAGGGTGAAGCTTGACTCACGATTTTCTTATAACAGCAGGGCCTAGGCCTATTGATTTAGGCCCCTCCCTGTAGGGAGGCACACCCAACGCATCATCGGGTGGGGAGGGGTTACATGGATAGAATGGGACAGTAATTTTAAAGTGAATTAGTTTTTGTTAATTTTTTTAAAGCGAACAAAAATTCTTCCCTCAAAGCAATGTCAAAAATGGTCCCCGAAGCTAATTGGTTTAGCCACAGGTAAGGCGTAGCAATATGTTTATACAAAAACAACCAAAACACTGATTGATTGTTTTCAAAATGTTAAATTAATAAACTATAGTTATTATGCTTTTGCTGATGGTTTAAAAAAAAAAAAAAAAAAACCGTGGACCCATGCGACTGGTGTCATGCTTTTCGACGGACCGATATATAAATAAAGACCCGGGTACGGTCAAACGCCGTTGACTGATTCGGCCCCTGTACCCTGAACTTTAACCTCATTGATCGAATGATTCTCAAACCAGATATAAAACGCCTTTCTATATAAATAACGTCTGGTGAATTTTTTTGACCTGTAGTTTGTTTGTTTTTGGTTTTGATTTTTTTTTAGGGAGCAAGTTGAGGCGAAGACATAGGCTAATTGGAGGCTATTTAAAGGCATCGTACACGTTTGGTAATGACTTTGACAAATTTTGCCAATAAAAACTGACTTGGTAAGAAGTAGGCCTACAGCAGCTTTGGAGACTTTTTACTTCGAAGGACTGCGGTTATGGAAAAAGATATCACTTTTTATCCCCAAAATATTTTGAATATTGAGAAGCGTTACGGTAACGCTTCTCAGAGTGGTGCAGATTATTCTTCCTGCGTGGACATAACAGCTCCAGATTTTCGGCAATATCTCAAAAACGCTACCACCTTTTGAAATGAAATTTCCACAGGTTAGTTTTATCATGGATTTCTACCTCCATGGTTTTATGGTACCCGGTATAAATCTACAATTATATAGGATTGAAACAAACAATAGGCTCCATCAAGTACCAAATGTGTACGATGCCTTTAACTTATCGAACTGTTCATTTAATTGATGCATTTTGTCCATCTCGTTTGGGGGTGCAAGAATTCCGATCAGGGGGCGTCCCTCTGTGGTAAGGCCTATGCCACTGACATTTTTTTTACAAACTTCTTTTGAACGTTCATTGCAAGCCGTTATAGTAATCCATTATTCGCTGACAAAACACGTAACCATCCGATCCTGTATTAAGGCCCTATAAACATGTGGCAAAAGCCGACAGCAGTAGATCCAACTTTCCACGGACTATATGAACTTGTTTTGATCAAAATAATATAGTGATAAACTGCAAACCACCAATTCCCGGCAGCGTGCCATTTCTTGATCTTGAAGTGGTATAACTATAAGCATTACATAAAAACCAACCGTATCTTCAATGTGACTCAAAACTGAAAATGGGCGTTTAAAACGCAACCATTATCTGTAATTAAAGTGCATGTAATTTCAAGGCAGTGGTCTTCTCATTAAGGCCAAAATAGTTCTCATTGTTTCTTCTTTATGCTGCTCTAGTTTTGCCACATAATGTATATAAAGCTTTTTATTAGCCTTTGAGAAAGACTCTACTAGGGTCGAAATTTGAGACCATTGTCACTTATGCACTTTAAAAAAATAACAATAGTACATCTGTTATGCCTATGCTTGTATAATTTTTTGTATACTTTGATATGATCAGCGACTATACAGTACAGACCCAATGTTTGAAATCAAGTTGCACTCTGAACCTTCCTAAACAGACCAATTTTATGAAACGATTTAGCTGAATCAGATATTTCCATTAATGTTTAATAATATCTAAACAAAACGATACTGTATCACAGAGGTTAATTTGCAACCGGGTCATATTTTCTTTTGTGCCCTTCTTGACGCCACCTATGGACCCGTTATGGAGTCCGCTGGGCACACCCCTTCCGAAAACCAGAATCAACTTAGCCTAAAAAAAAACACCAACAAATAAATGGACTCGATCTACCAAGCTTTAGAAGACTAACAGTGTGAATTTTAAATTTGTTTTTTTACATCAGTTTGATATGTCTTTGTTGATTGGCACTCGTTCGTAGTGTTTCATTTTGATACAAGCAAAACTTATTAATAAGCACTGACTCGCGATGGAAACTTTTAAAAGCAAAGTCTAATATTGCTTCGTCACAGGGAAATTTGTACAGGCAACTTGGAGGCAACCAACTGCACTGCATGCACAAGGAGCGCTTCGGTAGTACAATACCCTTTTTTCAAATAGTATCGAATTACTGTCTCCAAGATGATGTGGACATTGACTCGTGATTTTTATTTTATTTTTTGATCTTTTATATGTTACCTATCCGGTAGTCTGTAAAAAGTTTTCTTAAAAAAATAGAATATTGTCAATTTGGTTTTTTTTTAATTCAACCAATCATGTTGTGCAGTTGCTGAGCTGGTACTTACCTCAACGGTTCGTCAAAACAGTGACTACGTAATGGTAACCTATCTTTGGTATGGATCCAAAATGGCCGCTTAATTTTTAGGATGCATGCTAGAGCAATCACCACTAAATCGTTGCTTCTTGTAAAACGGTTTTTTTTTCTGTAATCAGAGAAACAAAAGAACATCAAATTTTGCTTGCAGTACACAATGAAAACTTGAAATAGACATGTTCATAAAGCTATTATGCATAACAATCGCAAATTACCTGAGAACCAGTCCAAACATTGTAAAGTTACATGGCAGTTTGTCACCACATAATATTCTGCCTAGAAAGATTTTTCTGCACTAAACATTTTGTCTGTTTCCATAGCTTAAAGGGATGGTACACCTTTGGTAATTATTCCAAAAATTAATGACCGTAAAAACTTACTTATAAAGAGCACTGGAGAGCTGTTGATATTAAATAAACATTGTTAGAAACGAGACCCTTTGAAGTAATGTAGTTTTAGAGAAAGAGGTAATTTTTACACACAAAGTTGAATTTGAGAAAGGCTTCAGGCATGAAGCCTTTCTCAGGCATCTGAAAACACAATTCTTTGCAACGAGGGTGTTTTTTCTGTCATTATTTTCTTGCAACTTAGATGACCAATTGAGCCCAAATTTTCACAGATTAGTTATTTTATGCGTATGTTGGGGCACACCAAGTGAGGTGTTTGACAATTACCCAAAGTATATCCTGCCTTTAAATTATAAAATAACACTTTGAAATGAAGAAAGTTTACTATTTAATACTTCATTGTATAAACACTTTGGTTTCTTAAACATAAAAGCAACGCAGGAGCTTGGAAGACGGGTTTCCAAAGATTGCTTAAAAGCACTGTACACGTTTGGTAATTACTCAAAATATATATTAGCATAAAAAACTGACTTGGTAACGAGCAACAGAGAGCTGTTGATAGTATAAACGTTGTGAGAAACGACTCCCTCTGAAGTAACGTAGTTTTTGAGAAAGAGGTAATTTCTCACTAAAATAATAAACACTTCTTGCAAAAAGTTTTTATTCCTATCTGAAAGCACACAAATTTGTACAACAAGGGTGTTTTTTCTTTCATCATTTTCTTGCAACTTCGATGACCAATTGAGCCCAAATTTTCACAGGCTTGTTATTTTATGCATATGTTGGGATACACCAAATGAGAACACTGGTCTTTGACAATTACCAAACGTGTACGATGCCTTTAAATTTAACATTCAATAATAGTAGTCAATGAACTTCTTGTGTAAACTTCAAGATATTGTGAGAATTTAAAACCAAACACCTTACCGATTGCTATTCACGTCTGTTCACACTCAACCACCACAGGAAGTCTGATACACCCAATCAATCTAGTCACGATGGATACACCGTTTATAATGACATGTAACTAATTCACCCATTGCACTATGAACCAAGAATTCTTGTCCATTGATTGAAGCCTGTTTTAGTAATAATCAAGTCAAAGGTTGAGGCCATGCGCTGAGGGAGGTGCAAAGTGACGGGGGGCAAAGGTGGGTCTTAATATACCGCCCATATTCCAAGCCCGTGATGACTAAAATAAGAGCAAAAAATGACAAATTTATACGGGTATAATAATTTAAGTTACAACTTACTGTATAATAAGTAGTTTCTTCTATTGTCAAGCTGTCATCAGAGGCCTGTAACAATCTGTAACCACATTCTGTGTTTCTGGTTTCAGCGTAAACCTAAAGTCTGAGTTCATTTATGTACGAAAATGGTACTCTTTTGTCATCCCAGCCTCGTTTTGGTTAAATGTATATGGCTGATGAAGCAGTGTTTATTTCTGTATACAAGGATTATTGAGTTAGTGTATGTGGCGGTAAAGTTCTGAAGGAGACTGAAGCGTAAAGGGCAATTTTAATTTGGCCTTCACGAGCGCGTACCCCCTCCCATCCATACCCGACCCGCCCTATGGTCGACAATCTTGACCGTTATAATATCATGGTGTGGCAATTTTGTTTTGCCGTCCATTAATTTGTTTCGATAAAAACCAAACCGAGGCTAGAAGGTAGGCTAGGTCTGTTTGTTTTAGTCAAATGAACATTACCCGTCCTTAATATTTAGTGCACGGGATGTGACAAGATTTTACTATTTCGATGGAACCGATCGTTGTGACTTCTGTGCTGGCCACAGAGTTCATGAACTTTTGCCTTTCTCCACAGGGAGGAAGTCATGGGAACGCCAGCCCACAACTTCCCAGTGCCATTGCTCGCATACCTATTTCGATGTTGAACTTGATTCTACGTCGTCACATCCGTACGTGTTATGCAGTGTAGGAACACAGGGCTTCCAGCATAACCTCTCACCTATATTTTTATGACTGCACGATGTGACTTTCGTTATGTCGTTAAAAAAACAAAAAACAGAAAGCCAGGCCCAAGCCGGCTCCATTACTTTGGTGCATTGTTTTAATGTCAGCCGGAACTAATCCACTGTGTTATATGTCCATTGTCACAAGCCACATCCGAACCAAGCGACTTTGGCTACGGCTATGGCTGTTGGCTGCTTTGACAACACTGAAGAAATAGAGTCGGCGTTTAAGCAATAGCCATTATAAAAGCCATCAATTCACAAAGAAAAATTGCATGAAGTTTATAGAAACATAAATGTATTTGTTTCAATTTGAAATAAATGTATCAATCCTGAAGTACAAATACAAATTGCCAATCAGAAAAGTCGAGAAAATAGCATTCGACCCCCCCCCCCTCCCTCCCCAGTCACAACTGCCTGTCACCTCACTAAACATGGATGGATTCGACATTCGTGATGAAAAAACCGTGACAGGTTTTGTCCCGTTTTGTTAGCAAGCAGACACTGTATTCGATTGCTGATAGCCCGATATAAACGTGCACCTCCCCTAACAACAAAACTGTTCACTTTTAAGACGGCATCATCTTTTGATGACATTTTCACAGGTTTGTTGTATGGATTGAATTGGTTCGAATTAAATTTAATATGGTGTAGTAAATTATGCAGGTAGTATTGATATCATATGCAGGACCTCAATGGCAACCAGTTGTGAGCATATCATGAGTAAAGAAAACGTAATATCAATAAGTAAACTATTTATAGTATTCGATTGTTTTAAGATGCCCAGTGGTGACAAGACTAGTGGGATGTTTAATAACAATTCCACTTATCTTTGAATCCGTCTCACCTTCTTAACAACGACTGAACACAATAACTCGTTGTTTTTAAAAGTCCGGATTAATTAAATTAATATTTTTTTCGATAATTTCCAATCAGTTGTCTTATGAAATAATAGGCCCCCTAAACCTGTACACAAATACAACAAATGAAGAGGTACCTACCTGTGGATTCGTTACGTCTCGCATAAAAACACCAAACTCACCCAATCGACTGCCAACAGGGAGAACTTAACAACAACCAGGCATTCCATAAATAATCCACCAATAACGTGCAAGGTCAAAGGTCAGACCAACAACCGCGATGTGTGTTACAGCGTAAACTTTGACCAAGTTATTAATTTCTGTGCAGTCAAGTTCGGGTTGGCATTATTTGATGCGTTTAAAGAGAGGGTGGGGTAGGGCTTATTCCTTTGGTAATAATTACTCCAACAAATAATGACCATAAAAACTTACTTGGTAAAGAGCACTAGAGAGTTTTTGGTAATATAAAACATTGTTAGAAACGACCCCCTTTGAAGTAATGTAGTTTTAGAGAAACGGGTGATTTTTCACCAACAAATTTCAATCCGAGAAAGGCTTCAGGCATGAAGCCTTTCTAATGCATCTGAAAACACACAATTCTATGAAACAAGGGTGTTTATTTTTCTGTCATTATTTTCTTGCAACTTCGATTACCAATTGAGCCCAAATTTTCACATGTTTGTTATTATGCATACATTGGGATACAACCAAGTGAGCATACTGGTATTTGACAATTACCAAAAGTATACCCTGCCTTTAAGGTTATTATCAAAGATTGATTTTCTATGTAGCGGTCAAATCAAAACAGGTGGTCAGCAGTGATGATTTATTTTGTTGTCAGAGTGTTTAGAGCGCCCCTGTCTATATATTCGACACCGCTTATATTTATTTGGGGATACCAAGTTTCTTTTTAGACAAAACAATAAGAGACTAAACTGAGCAGATCGTTGATACACTAAGAAGAGCTTTGATTTTATTATTTATTTATTTATTATTATTTTTACTGGAATATTATACAAAGTACAACTTGAATAATCTCGTTTGAGAGTCAGGTTACAGGCAAATTCGTGGTTTTTATTTTGAATCGGGAAAAAACAACAGAATAAAAGTACATGTGATAACACGGCATGACCATCTTTGGTTTGTATCCACGCTTCAGTAATGATAACACAGTAATGGCACTTCAAAGGGACCAGACTAATTTTGTTTCTAGTCTCCTTTTGGTCTAGTCTTGAAATCAAGTCGGTAATTGTTTTGCGGTCTGGACACTGACTAACGACTTGTCATCAAGTCTCCTTTTGGTCGCGTACATTATTATAAAGGGGAAAGCAGGAAGGCTTAAACGTGCTTCACGATCAAATTCGAGTAAATTATGTCTAAGGATTTCTTGCGTCATACTTCTTTTCCATAAAAATAGGCCATTATTTGTATTATTTTAAACTTTATGTACAAATTCGGAAATCTTACACTCAAATTGTTTAACATGTGTCATTAAAGAGGGTGAACAGTAAATAAGTTCAAAAATAAGTTTTGCCTTTCCAGAATTGCAAAGATGTACATGTAGTTGTCCGTTAAAGAAATCCAACAATTAACTCTTCCCATGAAATATGCTAATTACATTCACACATGCGTACAGATTATTGGCTAACCAGTAGTGTTAGTGCGCACGCACGATGTGCAATTTACATAATTCCATGGTAAACGGTATTTTGCAATGCATGTACATGTACAATAATACTTTAACATAACAAACAAATCACAAATGACAATAACCAGAAAAGAAAAGGAACATATCAACCAATCAAAGAAAAAAAGACTCAAAGCAAATCTCAAAACAAAAGAAACACTGAAAATTGGGGCAGACATTTGGGGGCAATAAAATGTGCACTATTTCCTAGAGCTGGTAAGCAATGGTCAATCGTGCTCAGCAGAAACAGGTTACCAGCCAAATACCATGAGTAAAGTTTGTGACTGGCTCCCTGCTAGGTTAAGCATTAACAGTTGCTTAGCATATTATGGAATTGATTCCTGTCACATAATCTTTTCCTTGAAGTGTCGACAATAACACTTTCTAGATGTGTTTCAAATCAAAATATTACTCAGGATAATCAGTCAATTCTCCAACCTCAAAAATTATGGCAGTTTAGATAATTACTTGTATATTCATTTTAAGTTCCGTTGTTACAGGCTCTGTGCATCCATTGCATCCTTTATTGTTGGAACATTAGTACACTCACAGCTGCTCCTCCCCCAAGTTATTTTAAAAATATGAATTACAAGTAGCTCGGGACAAAAATTGCAAAATGGTAAAGTTTTGTAACAAACAGGTAGTTTTTGGCATGTTTATAGTACAGGGCCAAATTTCATAAGCAAAGTTGTGCTAAGCAAATTTCTTTGCTATTAAGCAAGAAATGAGTGGGGTACCAGTCACAGCAAATGTACCTGTATAGTATTTTGGCTGGTAAACCTATTTTTCCTAAGCAGGAGTTTTCTGTGCTTAGCAAGTTTTTGTGCTTACATGCTTTATGAAATATTGCCCAGGATAGCACATTCAATAAGATTTAAAGATGCAACATTGAATTTTTCTTCTTCTGACCAAATGTAGAACTTTACATGAAAAGATGTTGGTTAATTGCTGTCAAGGAAATTGACGCTATAGCTGGGTGCATGAATTGAAACAAATCAAAGTTCATGAAGTCGACAGTTTTGCTAGTGATTGCGGGAAACCCACTCATTTGTTAGCTCATTTTTGTATAAACTTAATTAATTTAACAGTACCAATTATCCTGAAAAATCCTTTTGTCTCAAATAAAGCCATGTTTGAGGAAAATATTTCCAAATACTCAGCACATCCAATAAGCATAAATACACTTTACAAACGAGCACAATATCAGACGATTAATATCAATTATCTTTCGCTGTTTGCTTGAAAGAAAAAAGAGAACAAGACCGACCACCATTATTGATGATAATTTATAGTCATGTGATGTATCAGAAAGTTTATTAAGAACTTGTGGATGGGAATGAACGCTCTTTCCCCCAAAACCACGTCCAATTGAACAATTGGACGGTTACTTACTGCGGAAGTCTGTCCTGAAGGTCCATAGAATCACCAGGGCCCAATTTCATGGCTCTGCTTACCGCGGAATTCTGCGCTTATGGAGCCCTTGTAGCACACAATTCTATGATACGTAAGCACAGAATTCCGCGGTAAGCAGAGCCATGAAATTGGGCCCAGGTCTTAAATCCATAGAGCTGCTTGAAAGTATAAAAAGTAGCCATGCACAACAAAATTATGCCTACCAGATAGAGGTTACCAGCCAAAATACCATGTCACATATACAATATGCGAGTGGTATCCTGCTTATTTTTGCTTAGCAGAAAATGTTTAAGCAATTATTTTCTGCTTAAGCAGCTCTATGAAATTGGGCCCCCTTCTCTACAGAGTGCTGTAAGCACAGAATTCTTTGGTAAGCAATGCCATTAAATTGTTCTCAGGTTATTATACCTTGAATCAACTGAATGAACTGTGTCTGTCCAAATCAACAGGTTATATGAAAAGTAAAAGGAACTTTTTGCACCCGGATTCAATATTTAGTTACATAATACTCATTTTATTGTTCATTTATAATAATTCTGACATCGTAACAAAGAAATGTGTTTGCATCATTAGTTTAACAGGCCTTGTATTGCTGGTGGTACGCAGCCGTCAGGTGAAGTTCACTTTTGGCATGACCAATGTAGATGATTTGAAACAGCGTTTAATTATTGATTAATCCTGGACACATCTCAACAAGGAATCACTTTGTGTTTACGATGAGGTCTAGTAGTGTCAGGTTGGGTTCAGGTATATCAACCAACATGTATGCCATGGAGTGGAAAGATGCAGTGAGAATACTTGAGCAAGTCTATGAAGCGTAGGGATTTTGGGATGAACGGAATGTATTAATCCATTTAAAGAGAGAAAGAAAAATAATAATAAACGACGGCTGTCCAACTTTGTTATCTGTCAACGAAGGCCATGATGCAATCTGTAAGCCGTCAATCTGCATTAACACGAAGGCTCCCTCAAGACAATTGAAATGGCGCCCTCAAGAGGATGAAGAAAGAGAGGTATAAACTCGCTATAACGGCGAGTGACCTCCCGGCAATACTTTTTGATAATGCAGTCAAAACGTACGTACATGTAGTAGTCCCTTATTCATCATCGTTTATATACAAAGTTTTGTTTTTTTGCGGAGTGTAGGGTTTCTGTAGTCGCTATGGTTGAGATGAGAAGAAGGCTCTGTCCATCTATTGCATTCTAATTGACTGAATAATCTGGAAAATGGCTGTAGAACAAAAAAAATAAAGGAAAATTTGAATATGATTTTTTCAATTCTGTGGGTTATGTATTTTCAAATGAAACCTAGTGTCTTTCCTGTTGATTTGATCGGCTTGAACTTACAATCTCAAAGACGGCTTTCCTTTTTAAGAAAGGTACTTGGTTTGGAACATCAAAAAGTCACTGAAATTAATTGACAGATTCCTGATGACCAAGATTCGGTAGAAATGGTCTGCAAGACTTTGATGGAAATTTATGCCAGTTTCAGCTCACCACTGTACAGTTATTTTAAACAGGTTAACAAAGCTTTACAACGAGAAATTGCAATGAAGAATATAGCTTCACTTAGTGGATTTTTTGTTTTGCATAAAAAGAGCAATTTGATGCATGATCATTGACCAGAGTTCAAAGCTTTTAACCACATCCTTAAGTGACCTCTTAAGGTCAAGTACATGCACAAGATACACAACAGAAAAAATCATAGTAAATGTTTTACGACCCATTGCAAATCATTTCTCAAACCTCTTTGTTTTTAGATTGCGATTTGATAGCTCCACACTTGGCAGTTGGTTCTTTCAAATTCACATGATTACATCAAATCTATCAAAAGCCAGAAGCACGCCTAATGCTTCATGGAGGCATCGACCTCCATGCCCCAGATCATTGCCTCCATGCCTCTTGAAACATTCCAGTAGAAATAAAAAATTTCCTCTGAGAGGTACCCTGTACAATTTACAAAGGAGAAAAACGCATGGTGCCCTTGCCCTTTCAAGAATGAAGCATCAGGCCTGAAGAAATTATAAATGTTTGTCTTGTCTTCTTATTAGCTTCGTACCTGATCCACAAACCACAAAGATGAAGAGTCCCAATAACCATGGAGCAACTGGGTATTTGTCGTCTGAAGGTTTCTGGAAAAAAATAAAATAATTCACAAATAACAGTGGGATGGAAAGGATTTCAATCTAATACAAAGCATAGTAAATTTAATGGCAAGATACAACCAAATTTATGGAGATAATTTCTGTGTGTATTTTGATTTGTTGCAAATCGGAAATCATGCATAAACAGGTAGCGAATGTCATTGTTTATAAACCCTCCAGTCCGGCGCAAAATTTTATGGCATTGCTGTACCTCAGAATGTTGTGCTGGAAAATTTACTATATCGGCCCCCACTATATATGGTTGCTAGGGCAACACACCTCTTTGATGTATGTTGGACTTACTTCCCTTTACTTTTTTACGTAAAAAGCAAATAGTAGTTTATTACGTTAACTACAAACCTTTTGTTGAACAAACGAATACTGTTATCGTATCTCTTTAGTCTTACACTTTGACTTAGTCACAACCCTTTAAGACGAAAGAGACCTCTGCTCTGGTGTACACATTTTGGATAATTTGCCGCAGCATGCCAACATCATGACCATTCCCCATTCCTTCACAAACAATGCTACTTGGCTTGCTTACATTACACTCCGTTTTAGTTTCTTTGATCACAATTGTGCGAGAGATCTGTCCGTGCAATAAATATAATGTGCGCTTGAATTTTCATTTTTAAATTAAGGTAAAAATTTAGTGTTTTAGCAGTACTCAGCCTGCATGCTCAGTACACAACGCAGTGAATAACACTTACTAGAACTATGAGGTTCATTTCGCTATCGTCTCCACGAACCTCATAGTCATACTATAGGTGATCATGCACACAACACAAATGATTCGTTTTGCCATTTCGATTAACACTGACAATTCCTCACGAGGAATATTTAAAAAAGGGAAATGAAGTCCAACATCCATTAAAAAATCAAATAAATCCCTAAGAAAGTTGTGGGATGATCATGATACAGACATTTTCCCCTTGAATACCATTATTTCCATGTCCCATATGTTTGTGTGTGAACAGATTAGAATTAGAATAACGTTAACTGAAGGGGGCCGACCTGTTGTCGAGACTGTGTACGTCGTGTGTGAATAGTCAGTCAGTCAGTGGTGAAAACGTAATCAACTTTTCTTACCGAAGATTTTGGAACGTTTCCCCTTTTCTCAACATTTTTCGACGCCTTCTCGTTCGCAAGTCTCATTCTCTGTTTGCTTGGCATGATGTTTCGGTTGTTTTCTTCAAAGATCTTCAGAAATAATAAGGCAATACGCCGTAACTTTGGCAGCGATTTTTATCCACGTAGCAAAGAGTGTAATCCGCTTGGGTCAAAGGTCGAACCATTTCACTCATTAAGTAATCTTCATCCGATTGAAAGTAGTACCTTTCAGACTACACGTATTTGTCGTTCTATACCAATTTCTACACTAAAACGTATAATTTAAGATTTAGATGAACTGTTTTATCTTCATTGGATTGTTTTAATGTGAATTTATACAATTTGTATTAAAGTAACGCTGCACACGTATTAATATTAACTGTAATGAGCCCGGAAGCGAGTTCTTTTAAACATTAGACTTGATTAAGTCCGCCACGCGATTTGTTTGCTCGTTTTCACGTCTTCAATCTTCAATGTTTTAGGAAGGGGGCGGAGCGTCATATTTGTATGCATTATGCTTACCTGACTCAAATGTTCTTGTTGGTCCAGACCGTTCTTGGCCACACCAAGAGTTGTCTTGTCTATCCAAAAGAGTGAGGTTGCCCCCCCCCCCCCCCGCCATTGGCAACACAAGGCATCGCCACTTCAATAACCACCTACTGGTTTGTTCATCATTACAAACTTCTGTATTATGCTCTTCTCCTGATCCTCTGAGTACCCACAATTCTATTATCATTTAAGTTCCCTGTCAGTCCACAATTGGCTTCGCTGACACCAAAAATTCACCATCGCTTGATATGCCGCCCTCTAGTGTTTAAAAGAGGCATGAAGCTTGGTTCTCCCACAATGACGCAAGGACAACTAGTGCCAGTTTGTTTAATCACAAATTATTTGTAATTTGCAAATTATTTTATGGATGCTCTAACTTTTGTATTAACATTTATGCAAATCAAGTCTTATATTTATCAGAAATTAACATGTTGTCAAATCGGGAGATTACTGGTAATTTGTTAATATAGGCCCTATTTATTAATTTTCCAACAAGCAATTATTTGTTATTGTGTGGTTACTACTTTAAACCGGTTGTTTGTGTTAAATTTGTTAATTTGGTTTTAGTTTTATATGTCTTATGACAGTAACAAAACGGTCTGGCATCCAACTCACTTATAGGGCGCTGTTTGAGAGTGTGAGGTCATTAAGCAAGGGCCGGGTCATTGATCAATTGTAAATAATGGACGCATTTCAACGACTTTCGGTGTTCATGGGCTAAGGGGACGGCGGGGGCAAAGACATAATGGGGAGGGGGTACCGAACTTGAAAGCTAACAATTGCATTTGAGTGAATACACCATTATATAATTATTCTACATTGATACAATTTTAAGTTGTCCGAATTATTGCAACAATACTTTCAAAAAGACCGGTAGAGTAATAAGTTAGTCAAAAGGTAGTCTTGGTAAAAAAAAACGCTGATTGTTGCTGCCCGATTGGTTAGGGCCTACTCTGTACACTGAAGATTCCGCATAATAGCGTCTTGCACCAAGACTATTCAAACTTTGAATAGGCGAGTACGGTTCTAGCTGAATAAAGAATCAACATAGCCGATAACGGTTTCTTAAAAGAAAAGAATAAAACTATATAGATCATGACTCAGAGATAGTGAGGTTTATATATCGACACACCGTCATGCAAAACCTTCAGAATTAAAATTAGTTTTAAAGATGACTTTTTCACATTTTGGAATCAAATGTAATACTATTACTCATTTTTTTCTCGCAGGGCTGCCGGTTTGGGAAATTCAGCAAGTTGCTGTTTATAAACACCATCCGTCAACCAAGATGGTAAAAGAGTAAGTTTAAATTTTGAATAATAAGTCCATAGTTCTCCAACTAAATATCTATGCTTGGGCGAACAGGAGACGACCGCATCCAACATGGCGTCTATAACTGGCGTGACGTCGTCCCAGCATTCCTCGCGCATCCGGTTGATTGACTCAATATGAGCGTCGAAATATTCTCTGCCGTAATCTTGTTGGACGTCTGCGCTCATTCCTTCCCATAATGCATTGGATACGGCTTTGATTGACTCTTTAGAATGCATTGCTATTTTTGTTAGTTTTCCATATTCGCCTGGTTCAATTATCACGACCTGAAAAGATAAACACAAAGTTAAGTTTACCGTTCTTGAACGGTCAAATATATTTCTTACTCAGTCAAAAAAATGACTTCAAGTTTCTCTATTGAGATTGCCTAATGAACCGCCTTATTATCTTTACAAACTAAATGTGCCTATGTAATTATTGTAACCTAAAGATAGAAGACGCATGGTGTTGTTTTAAAGTACGGCCATCCTTCGAGCATGACGTCACTGACTCTTCAGTCCAAATTCATCAGGAAAGGATTTGTTAATGCTGTACAGATGACTTATTACTTTTAAAGAAAAATGTCAAAGTAATAGGCCTATATAAACACTTTGAATTTCTTGTCAATGAATTTTCTTACTTTCAGTTATATACACTTATTATTTGCCGTCATATTTTTAACGTCATATTTTATATGCTCCCTGCCCCACTCACTAAATTTAAACCCGTAATTCGTATGGTACCTTGACTCCCCACGGGCTCATCTCGTAGCGTAGGGTGTCTGAAAAACACTCGATTGCGTATTTGGTCATACAGTATGGTGCGTTGGACGGAATTGTCCACAGACCAGAGATACTTGCGACATTCACAACACGACCTAGAAATAGAAAAATAAAAGCACAAAATGACTAGAGTATAACTTTCTTTCGATGCAATTTTAAGCAAAGAGAGTCGGGATATAATCCGCCAATAGTTCCAACGTTGACATGGACACTTTCTTTGATGTTCTGTAGAATTGTTCGCACGTAATTATAATTTTGTTCAGTGCTCAGAAAATCATCCTCTATAGCTATTTATTTCACTTCCTAGAAAAAGAAAACGGGGAAGTTAAAAAGGCAGAAATAGGTTGTTTTCTTACAATGACTCCCCAGTAAATCTAAACCTTTATCGAGTATTATTGATTAAGTTCAAAGCTTTTATTGAAGACCACACCAGCCTATGCGGAATTCCTATTTGATAACACATCTTATAAGTACACAAGAAAAACGCGTGCATGAAAACTTCCAGTGGTCTGATGCACCATTGCGAATCCATTGAAAGCTCATTCATGCCGCTAGAAAACTTGTTGTTGGTTTTTATTACTACGCTAATACTTTCCTTCTCCTCTTCTGACATGCAGTAAATACTATTACTT
Organism: Plazaster borealis; assembly: GCA_021014325.1. Lineage (NCBI taxonomy): Eukaryota > Metazoa > Echinodermata > Asteroidea > Forcipulatida > Labidiasteridae > Plazaster > Plazaster borealis. The sequence continues at coordinate 790,678 of CM037469.1, read as the reverse complement.
GCTTTCAGGAATGTATAGTTTATGAATTTGGGCCTAAAATTATGAAATTGTAAGTCTTGCCAAAGATACTACCTTTTGACTTGCGAATTAAAGGCAGCAATGCACGAGTGACTCGTATTAGTCCATAGATGTTGACCTCTGCTAACTTCTTGTATTGATTCAATGCCACCCATTCCGTCTGCCCCCAGCTCCATATACCAGCGTTATTCACCACTGCCAATAACTCTGAATAAAGAATTTTAAGACAAAAGACAATTATTTTAGTCTGTGGCGTGAAGCACCTCCCCTCTTCTCAAAACTGATCCGGCATCTTGGTCAGTGTGACCCCGGGAAAACGGTTTTGCTGATCCGGATATAGCCTGTACATCTGACGTCACACTTCGAGGCTCGTGAAAAATGCCAGATACCAGCCTGACCGAATGTTGCCTCGCATTACATGTTCACATTTTTATAGTGAATAAAACAACACTACATCGATGTACACACCATTATGCACACGCTGCATACAGACGATCGAAAGTGCAAACTGACAAATTACATCACCTCGGACCAATCATAACTCATATATGGAAAGCTTACGTCACAGCACGTTTATCCAATGAAATCATTGTATCCAATGAAATCATTGGGCCCGGAGATGGACATGGCCAATTGAGAACTTTACGGCAGGGTCAGTTATTATCAGGAACTTGTAAGATGTCTTTCAAAGGTGTCGGGGTTTTTTTTATTGGGAACAAATCTTTACCTCTTCCTTGTGTTTTTAATTCTTTCTTAATGACCTCCTTCGCCATCTGGACCGACTCGTCAGACGTGACGTCACAGGGGACGATAGTCAACCTGGATGTTTCTTGAGCAAGGTTGCGCGCTCCTGGCCCATCTGATAATTATAGAGAAGCAATTTAATCAATTATATTGTGCAAAATTTCATTCAAAATTATGATATTATTTTCCCCTGAACATTTGGGATTAATTTAATTAGGATTTTAAAAATGCTCTTACAGTTTTTTACCATAAGCATAACCTGTTCAGATTTGACTGTTCTATACATACTGTCACAGTCTCCATTCAGGTTATTAGTATATTACCATATTACGTGCTTTCCGAGCAGAAATGCTTTATGCCATGTGTCAATTGTGCCTGGTACGGTTTCAGATTGAAAAGGGTCAAATATTTATTTTCTAAAAGTACCCATGAGCTTAACGGTGCCAACGTTAGTCATGCCAATAAGTTTTCAGTTTAAAGGCACTGAACACGTTTGGAAATTGTCAAAGACCAGTGTTCTCACTTGGTGTATCCAAACATTATGCATAAAATAACAAGCCTGTGAAAACTTGGGCTCAATTGGTCATCGAAGTTGCAAGAAAATGATGAAAGAAAAAACACCCTTGTTGTACAAATTTGTGTGCTTTCAGATAGGAATAAAACTTCTTGCAAGAAGTTTTTATCATTTTAGTGAGAAATTACCTCTTTCTCAAAAACTACGTTACTTCAGAGGGAGTCGTTTCCGACAATGTTTTATAATATTAACATATCTCCGTTGCTTGTTACCAGGGCTGCTTGTTACCAAGTGGTTTTAATGCTAATATTTGTTTTGAGTCATTACCAAACGTGTACGATACCTTTAAGATACTAACAAAAAGTACAAATTCATTTTTTGCTGTTGATTGTTAACATTCTGCTTTTGATGCTTTTATCAATAATTACAGTGTCATATTATGTCAGACTTGGCACGTCAAGTATCAAAGGCAAATTGCAAGTGTTGTTGAGTTCATGATCGACAGCAACTATTCAGGGAACTACTGGTGATAAAATAAAAGTGTAACCACCGGCCCGTACAGGCTTACCCCAGTTCTGATGAGATCAAAGCCAATGCACTATTGGCACACAATTAAAATATGTTAACACAAATACCTTTGCAGTTTATATTGTAAAGCAAAAACTATTATAGATACCATGGAACAAACAAACTGTTTCTGTATGGTAAGCAACATGTTCACGCAATGTCTGGGATTGAGCAGCATTTCAATGCCCCCCCCCCCCCCCAATATCAAGAATATTTATCCTATTGCTATAAACATTACCTGGTAAGTAACACCCAGCTAGTACGGTGAAGCCACAGCTATCCAGTCTTCTTGCCAGTCCATTGCCGAAACCAGTGTCACATCCTGTGATAAATACTGCACTACCCTCGGGACTCACTCTGCCCCTAGGTATAAACTTTTTGAGAACATCGAGGAAAAATACAGTGTATTAAAAAGTAAAAAAATAATGCTCTTTTGACTTTATTTAAATTCAATTTGATAATTCATATAACATCAAAAACCTTTGTGTAGGCGTAGACCCACTAGAAGTGCATCAACATTACTTCTCGGTTGCAAATTGTTGTGTTTTGGAACTTAGGATCTTCACTTTATTTTATATGGATAAGGTTTTTGTTTTACCTTGGCACCGATATAAAGACCAGAGAGGGCAAAGATCATTGATATAACTTTCGCGCCATAACTATCCTCGGCCTTATAAACAGCAATGGCGACTAAAGTCAGTACAACCCATAACGTTAAGTAGGTCCGGCTATTCACAGGCATGACGACAAATTAGTCACTTTGTGGTTGCAACGGGGAGAAAAACTCGAACTCAGCAATGCCATTATTATCTGCCCCTGAAACAAAATGTGATGTGCTCGAAATCGGGCGGACTTTGAACTCAGATTTAAGCTGCCCAAATTTGGCTATGATATATAGACTAAAGATAAAAACAGACACAGGCCCTATAGATTAGCTCGTCTCATAAACCTACTTACATGGGCGTACGGGGACTCTCTGCTTAAGGGGGGGGGTAGAGGGGTTGATTTGCACGATATTTACACAGGTTAACGCAATTTCTAATAACGGATAAAAAGTATTTTAGCTTTCTTTTGCAAATTTGTTTCTCCCTCTTGCTGTGCCAGAATTTCCCCTCTGTTTTGCTTGAATTTGAGAATGCAGTTGGCCCTGCCACCTGCCCTCTGTATCGTATACGCCTACGCCTCAACACCTAGATTGTTGATATAGAGCTGCATACGGGCCTTACAATTTGCAGAGTTAAAAGATCAAAACTTGACTTGTATTCTGTGATAAAACGTATCGTAGACTCAGCCAACGTAGTCCTGAGCCCAATATCTGAAATTGATCTGAAGTAGGCCTACACCGTAACGTGAGTGCTTGAGTAGGTATTGCCCCATGGGGCTGGTCGCGAAATTTGTACCTCCTGGCAGTCGTTCAGTCTTCTTTCTTTGTTCGTTTTGTACTGTTTGGACTTCTTCAAGACGATAACATTACTGTATTTTGTTATCGTGGTATAGAGGAACACACCCTTCCAAATTATCATCCACTGATCCCCACATTAAGGCTACCCTGGAACACGCTAACGATATATCAAAGCCGAGCTACACCTTGACCTTAAAACGCCTTTGCTTTTTTTGTTATCCAAGCGCACATTGTTCAATCGTTAGACTTTGCGCATTAAAGTGTATATATCCATAGCTAGCATATTGTTTGTGAAAATATACTTCACAGTGTGTGGCACGGTTTGAACAGTGGGTGTTGTCGCTATTAGTATTAGTGAGACAAACATTCAACACTAAACAAGCAAAAATGGCAACAGTGGCGATGTTTCGTGCTGCAACGGCTGCACGATTGAGTAGCAAAGTGAGCAGGACCCGCAGGTAAGGAAAGTGCGTTGGTTAGGCCTAAAGAAAACATGTAAGTGAATGTGGAAACTGTTTTCTGTGAACGAGGTTAGTCGACATCCGTCTGAAGATCTCTCGCCGTACTTCATCCTGCATTACAGGACTGACTTAGAGTTAGAGGTCGTTTATAGCTTCTTATTTCACTGGACTGACATGGCCGTTTATATTATAGCTTCTTATGGGCTGAAATGTTTCCTTTGGTAAAAACCATGGAGAAAGCCATGGTCATCAGTGCCGACCTTGTCTTATGACTGACCTCTGTAGTGAGGACCGAGCTTCTTCGACGACTCGACCTTGCTATGGCCTCTGCGAGTCGGGCTGACCTAACCTTTCTATCGACATGTTAAAGACATCTATATCTAAACCGGGTCTGTATACTTTTGGTAATGACTCTGAAAATTAACGACAATAAAAACTTACTTGGTAAGAAGTACAGCAGCATTGGATAGTGTAATGCATTTTGGGAAACTTTTCACTTCGAAGTACTGCAGTTATTAAAAAAGATATCACTTTAAATCCCCAAAAATTTGAATCTGAGAAGCGTTACTGACAGGAACGTTTCTCAGATTGTGTATTCCAATTGCAGATTTCTTCTTCCTACATGGACATAAACCGCTCCAGATTTTCGGCAATATCTCAAAAACGCTACCATTTGAAATGAAATTTTCACAGGTTAGTTTTATGGTATATATCTACAACTATAGGATTGAAACAAACAGTGGGTTCCAATTACCAAACGTATACAATCCCTTAATGACCTGAAAATAGGGTGTCGTATTTATGTTCACCGGCTTGGCTTTTGGAAGGTCCACACCCTTCAACTCATTCCAAGCAGGTCGATAACAAAATGAAGAATAATGCCACGACAGTGTTTGGTGTCTGTCGAAAGCATTTTTATAAAAATAATGTTTTCCTTTTCTCGTCGTTTTGATGTTCAAAGTTTGTTTGGCGGGACAGTCACTAATCCGAGTGGTCAGGTCAGAGAGTTCCACCCAGTGTCTTCCAACAAGACCCTGTTTAAATGTAAGAATCGTAAAAAAAGTTCTTATGCCACAACACTTCTCTCAAATTTTGGTTTCATAATTTGATTATTAATAACTTTTAAATCATGGTATTGCACTTGTCTTGGGTGTTTGTGTACGTACAGGTTTGCCATTTTCTTATTTATCTGTATATACATATTTTATTGCTCACCACACCCCCTTGTTTTCCTTCCTTTTATGGCACACCCATGTCGTTCCATGCGTATAGCCGCCTAGGATTGAAAACAATTCTCTATGCATAATGTTACGTGTCAACTATGTTCTGTACCTTTTTTTTTGCACCAACGAAATGTATGAAAACCAATAGATTTAAACTCGAGCTCTATCTTCACAGCGCCTTGATCTAGAACCTAGGATTTGTACGCTAATTATAAGTTTATTGTTATTATTAAACTCTCAACACATAATTATCTGTAATGAAGTGTTTTTAATCCATTTTAAATCAACAAGTTTTGTCAGTTAGATATACTCTATAGTTTGTATCTTTTATTGTATCTTTTACTGGACCATCTTGTTTTGTGATGTGCGTTTTGTCTCTTATAAGGTAGGCCGATTCCTCAAAGTTCATTTGTTTCTCGGGGTGTACTTGGGGTGTTTGTTTGTTTGTTTGTTTGTTTGTTCCTGCTTCTTCTTCTTTTTTTCCTTTTCTTTCCTTTTTTTTTTTTGGGGGGGGGGGGTCAATGAATGAAGGAATGACAAGAATAGACTGCGAAAGTCTCTCGCGTATTTGAATATTTGGGGAATCTTTGGGTCCGTAGGCCTAAATTGCTTTATAACGTGTGTGAAGGAAGTTATAATTGCACCCTTTAACGGGTCCCATCCAATGTTCAAATACGGGCGAGACTTTCCCAGTCGTACACATGCTGCAGAATGTTCAATTCACACCCTCTTACCGTTCCTATATGCGTAGGGCAACCTGCTCTCGGAACATTCACCTGGAAGGCGCCGGTGTTTTCCCGCCCTTTGAGCACAGAAGCTGAAATTGAAGATGGTGATAATGTCTACTATGAAGGGCTTACCAGACGTATTCGTGACGGGGATTTGCAGATGATTGACGTTCGTGATCTCTCCGAGCTTGAAGAGTTTGGGACGATCATACCGAATGTCTGTCACATTCCAGGTGATTGCATTCAGATACAGTCACAATTTATCTGGCATAATTGAGATTTTCACCTCATTGCCATTATTGATTAAATTTTGTCACAATATTGCAGTAAATTTATCATCTGCAAAAATTGGCTTTAGACCATGATGACAACGTTTGGTACCCATTGTCATAATTATTTCAAGTAACTACTGTCATTTACCGTCTGTCACATTGGTAGTTTGATGTCATTGGTTTATTGAGTGCATGACACTCTTGATGTTTGTCATTGACGACCGAGTATTTTACAGTCTAGTGATCAGCCACAGTCATTGATGATCAAGAGTGGATTTCTGGTCAAATTCTTGATGCAATTATTTAAAGCGTATTTTGAAAATAAAATTCACGCAACTGATGTAAAAAGAAAACGGTCGGAGGGAGGGAAGTTGTGATGTTTCACTGGGTTTTGTGGCCGTATTCTAGTATTAAAGAAAGCCATAATAGAGCAATTTATGATTTGAATAAACGGTATTATTTCAGTCTCAAATAATTCCAATGAAATAAAGTTGAATGTTTTTCACTTATTGCTTTATTATTTTGCAAACAGTGCTGCAAGTGGAGCAAGCGCTGAAACTATCTGATGATGATTTCAAAGCCAAATATGGGCATCGTAAACCTCAAAAGACGGATGAAAACATCGTCTTTACCTGTAAGAAAGGCATCCGGAGTCTGACAGCCCGGAACACAGCAAGGGACCTGGGATTCAAAAAGTAAGTAGAATATCATTTTTTATTTGTAAATATTTACCGCTCTCAAAATGCTCTACTAACCGCACCCATGCAGCTCCACAGGCCTCACGAACTAAACCAATAATGCAAAACACGGCGTGGACAAATGGAAAACGACAATTAATGATGTTTTGAAGATACGAACAGAAGAAGAAAACGCCATCGATAATCCTTTAGTTTATTGCCCTTGTGTGCTTATTCTTATATGTTGAACTCAGACAATGTTCCTTTGTTTAATGATTGTACATTGTGTTTTAATTTTGTGCGATTTATATTAGAATAAACTTAATCAGGTGATTCCTTTTATAAGACAACTCTATCCCATAATTTTGTTTTGTTTTAGAGCAAGACACTACCCTGGTGCATGGATGGAATGGGCCAGAAGAAACAACCTACCATCCCCAAAAGAGTAGAGGACTGGAAGGAAAGTTTCCAACAGAATAAACAAATCTTGTTTACTGAAATTTTAACCAGAATTTATATTCTCAAACTGAAATTATTGTTTAATCTGGTATTTTAAAGGGTTTGAATGCAACTTAATCAGTTTTAAAGCTCGTGGACTGTTATGGTGATGAGGGGTTAGCAAATGGTTGCAGTATTTTGTTTTGTATTCGATTGTTTTCTTTTTATTTGTTATTAAAATTAACCAAACACCAACTGGTGAGCATACTTTCACAAAGCTTATCTGGTAATTTTTAAAGGTTTTTAATGCAACTTGGTTTTAAAGCTCACGGACTGTTATTGAGTTGAGGGGTTAGCAAATGGTTGTATAGTGTTTTGTTTTGTATTCGATTGTTTTCTTTTTATCTGTTTTTAACCAAACACCAACTGGTGAGCATAGTTTCACAAAGATGCTTTTTAAAAGTACAGCAGTCAGCTAAACACAAATCATGTTTGCTTACAACGGGTAAAGGTTGCCGACCATGCAGCCAACATTTTATATTATGTCGTGTGAAATTTATATTTTTAAATTGTTATTTTATATATTTGATTTATTTGTTTATATATAGTTGTTTCCGAATTTTTCCAATCGTCGTTTTCTCAGAAGAAAGTTGTTAAGAAAGGTTTACTGCTTAGGCCTACTTTAAGAACTAGTTCTGATAAAACGCTCTCCAATGTCAAATTCAGTTATGTGATCCCTTCATTTCCAATAGATAGAGCCCTTATGAAAATGGGAAAAACATTAAAAGTCTTTAACTTCACATTAAAATTGTGTAAAATGCCACTGTGTTTGATACCCTTCAAATGCAGTTTTTGTCCATTTTTTACAGAGAATTTTTAGTCGATTCCTGGATTTTGATGATTAATGAAAACGGCATTGAATTTGACCTGGCGCAAAAATTCCTCTTTGGAATAATACAGACCCATTTTCTTTTGTTGTCCGATGTGACGTCATGTTTGAAATATCGCTTTATGACAGAGTATCAAATAAAATGACATTACCGAAATATTTAGTATTATAGGCCCAATATTAAATATTTACAGCTTTATCTATTTACTGTTTATTTCTATAAATCGTCGCTTCTTGAAGAAATTTGTTAAGCTGATTTCTGCAGCTCTGAAATAGTTCGGATAGAAAGTTTCCAGTAAACTGTCTGAAATAATGTTTAAACGAATAATTTTACTCAGATAAAAAATTAGGCTTAGGCCACATAAAAATAAAAAATTGTTGATCGTCCTTTTTTGATGGGAAGTGGGGGAGGGAGGGCGGTTTTTTTTTTTGACATGGCAAAATATGAAATAAAGAATAAAGATATCATCATAATCACTTAAAACAAAGGGTTTGTGTGATTTTGATGTTTTCAATTGTTTTGTTAAACCCTTTCAAATCCTAGATGACATTTTCTGTAAACATTTTCAAAAAACTAAAACGCAGCCTAAGTAAATATTTGAAGAATTTTTCTTGTTTTGCGAACATTAATCTTTCCAATCATCTGTTTCCGACCTATAGATTTTGAAAAAAATATCAGGTAAACAAAAATCTGGGAGCCAAGTTTGACTGAAAAGATCATTAAAAATACCGTTTTTTATGATTTAAAAAAAATAAAAAAAATAAAAATGGGGTCGGGGGGTTTTGTAGGGTCGGGCTGGGACGATCAACAACGTTATTTTTTTATGTGGCCTTATATTGATTGACACACTTCTTTGTACTTCACATTTCCTATAGGCCCTACACTTGACTTTTTTCGCTTTGTGCTAGTATAAACTATAGTTTAGGCCTACATACAAGCGCATGAATATCGTACCTAAGTTTTTAAGGCAAAGTACATCGATTTTGTATTTTGGACGTCGACTAAAGTTTTGTGTAAACAGCAATAAACAGTCTAGTGCGTCTAATTATGGGAATCGATGACGGCTTTTTGAAATAAACACACTTTGTGTGGTCTTTTCGAATTGAAACCAGCCAATGTTGTTGTTGATTTTTACCAATCCCCTACATTGCCATGAATAACATCAAGTCTCGTTGGGGATTTTTTTTGCGCCTGTATGCGACGTGATAAGCGGCCCCTAGGTAAATCGGGGTGAACCCCCCCCCCCTCCCTTCCTCATAATAAAGCCCCAGCCTACAAATAGCATGACCTTGGACCTCTCAACAACAAATAATGTAATGCCAGTCTGCCCACCATGAATGCCATGTGCGGTCTACAGCAAGTCCAGGGAAGTCTTTATATATTACCATTGAACCTGATCAGTGAACTAGGCCTACAGTCGCAGCATGCAGCAGACAAACGACAATCACTGTAGGCATAGATCTCATGACCCTTGCTTGCAAACCTAGACGTCTGGCCATCGATCTCGACACGCTCTTCGCTTTGTATGGACACTCTTCGGCTTTGATGTCTACATGACCCTTGCTTGCAAACCTATCGTCTGGCCACCACCGATCTCGACACGCTGTTCGCTTTGTATGGACACTCTTCGGCTTTGATGTCTCGGTATGTTGTAGATCATCGTCCATTTTGGATACTTCGTTTTTTAGCCTTGACACAAGGCAACGGCTTTTATGAATAGTTTGTGCATCCAACCGTTATCGCTCTACATGTCGCCATTCATCATTATGACTGTTGATTTCATGTGCAGTGGGCATGGTGGAATGTTACGATGTAATATTTATTTATGTGGATTCACTGTTAATAACAATGACTATCGTATGGTGTCTGTGAGCACAATCTGTGCATGGATTTCAGACTTTTTAAGTCAGCCTGGTGAAGAAAATCACGTTAAATAAATCTTTATTTTTGATCCACTTAATCCAGTGCTGAGGACACTGTTCCCAAAAAGCTTCTAAAGTCTATAACTGCAGGGGTTACCAAAAGGTGGAAATGCCATCTTCTCAACATACCTCCTAAAATGTTGATTCTAGTTTGATACTTTTTTTGTCAGCCGTCCTGCCCATAAAACCGAGTAAAACCTAGAAGCGTACGGTACCTGCCTTAGGGAACGTTGTTACCCCTGCAACATGGCCGACACCTAATTACCTTTTAGGCCCCCTCGCACTACACGCCCCAAACACCCTCCCACCTCCGCCATGCCTTTCCACCCCTCAGTACCAGACACCCAGGATCGAGCGAAGAGTGGCCAGCATTTGTTATTTAAGTTTCGTGAAAACATGAAAGCTCAAATACAAATTGGTTGGAGTGGACTGTGGACTTTGCACTTTGCAGTGGGCCGATATTTTGTTATCTAGAAATAAAGACTTTGATCTTTTATAAAATTATTGTACACCTGATGTTTCAGGAAGAGTAAATTCATTCCAACCTTCTAGTTTATAAACACACAAAACTGGGAACTAGTTCTGTCTCGAGAAAATACGATTGGTTCATGTTTTAGACAGGGTTTTAAGCCGATCGCACCACGAGTTTTTGTAAGTATAAGATTAAAATACTTTCATGACAATATCGACACTGGTAGGCCTATACTCTCAACTTATAAAAATAAGTTAGCAGATTGAAAATCGATCACAGTGCATTATTCACCCAACAGCACTTTGAGTTGACGACCATGGAGGAAGGAAAGAAGGTGAAAGATTCCCCGTTACTTGAAGACGAGCAAAATGTTTACTACGATGGGCTAGTCAGACGAATCCAGAGTGGCGATCTACAGCTGATAGAGGTCAGGAACGCACCGGAGCTAGCTCAAACAGGAACAATCATTGATAATATTTGTCATGTTCCAGGTACGTCTCTATCCAAACAGCGTCCTGACTAACCCAACCACTCCGTCATTCAAAACCAAAGTATATTACTGTACGTGAACCATGGAGAGAGGGTGGTGCCTAATGGGTAGGCCTACGTCAGGGTCTATAAACAGTTTGGCCAAATTTGATAAACTAAAAATTTAAATAGATTGTTATAACTTTTACATGCAATTGGAAAACATACAGAAAACACTCAGTTTTTATTATACCCAGAGCTTTTCTGTGGCTTAATTCATGCTGCTATAAAAATTGTAAAATGCGCTCGATGGTTTGTTTAAATGAGTGAAACAGTAAAACTTTTCCTCCGAATGTGTCCTTCCATGGGATCACCAATTGAGACTAATATTGTACAGCTCCTCAAGCAGTTATTTTCTGTCACAGCACCCCTAATATTGTTCTGTTCCACAAGCAGTTATTTTTGGTCATTCCACTACATATTGGATGATCAAATAACATCCAAGGGATTGTACATGAATATTTACGTCAATATTCATTTCCCAAATCCAGAAAAGATGAAACCCCCGATTCTTCCAACTTCCCAAGATAAATCTTCTTGCAGTTTCCGTCTTCAATGCTATCTTTTCAATTATTTAGTACCCGAGTTAGAAGAGGCACTCCAACTTTCCGATGAAGCATTTCTTGCCAAATATGGTCATCCGAAACCCCAGAAGACGCAGGATAATGTCGTTTTCACCTGTAGGATTGGCAACCGGAGTTTGAAGGCGCTAAATATAGCGAAGGCTTTGGGTTACACAAAGTAAGTTTTGAATGCGTTAGATGAAGAATAAATCATCCGCGTACTGAAATTTTCAGCGCTATAAACAGAAATCCCTATAAATAAATAAACAAGTTATAATAATAAGTATGTAACGGGTGAGCCCCAAGTCATCATTGTTTCCGGCGAACGGGTCTGGATTCCAGTATGCATAGTGTACACAATCCATGAAAGAGTTACTTCAATTTTACATTTTCAATAAGATCCAACAATCAAACAACTTTTGATTTTAGGAAAAATGAGCACATCTCAAAACTCATCCAGCTGCACTGTCTGGTATAACATGCACATGGGAACATTGACTCCTTACACTATCGCACAGTCAAGATTATTGTGATGTCGACGTCAGGTGATTTGGATTGATAGGGTTTGTTTCTTGTGAATTCCTGATGTTTTTAAAACGGGTTTTTCCTTCTTCTTCTTGTTCTTCTTCTTCAGAGCAAGACATTATCCCGGTGGATGGACAGAATGGATACAGAAGAATCCCCGAAGTGATAGTAACTAGAGTCGAGCATCAAGTGTCTATAGTTTTCTAAATTGTATCGTGAAGATCAATAGTAGCCATCTTCAAAACTTCACTTGAAAACTACCTCTTTTTTGAAAGAGATTATTTGGCGCATTATTTGGCTAATTTGACCGTTGGATTGGCGCCTTAAAAAAATTGAGATTGATTGATTGATTACGAGGTCAAAATCCTCTCCTGTGTCTCCAGTTTATGACTGAGCCTCGTTTTGGGCCTTTTGTCTATGTTAAAGAGTACGTACAATAATTCAAAAAGGCGCCGTCTGAACCCCAGCGTTGCTTCGAAGGGACATGACATTTTCTAGGCCCCATTTTAATGGTGTTTTTGTTTTATCATAATATTCTAATGTTTTTAATCATTCAACCGTAGCAAATTGAATGCCAAAACAACCTCTCTGAGCCTTGTTTTAAGGCTAGGCTCCTTGTGAGTGTTAACTTGATCATTGAGTGCTAGATGATAATACGATTGGATTATTGAGGATGAAAGTTGTTGACAAAATGAACGTGACGATTGCACTCTTGCCGTAATTATTATTTCCTACCACTAGATGGCGCCGTTTGGGGTATTCGTACTGTTCGTTAGGTATCGAAAATTCATGATAAGGATTTTGTTTTTGAGCCATTTGTGCATTTAAACAAATAATACTCAGATTGTTTTTGTTTTAAAAATATTAAATGTTTTAATCTTACACAACCCACAAGAGTGACAGGTGCACCACACTAAATTTATAAACTTCCCATAACCAATGCTATGCTAAATATTCAGAAAAATTATGTTAAAGTCTCTCAGCCTTTTGAAAACCAATGAAATATATTTGCGGACAACTAAACTTCAAATTTATTTTCAATTTTTGGCAGGTCAGCCGTTTGGAATAATTATTTGCTAATTACCCCAGAAAGTAACACCCCCCCCCAAAAAAAAGCCAAAAAGGACAAACTTTAAAGCCTTCATTTATCAAGTTTCCTCAAAAGTTGAAGCACAGAACCCCTAGGTTGTGATAATTACACAATTTATTAATTGCATTACCCCAAAACAAAAAGATTCAAAAAGATTTGAGGGCATAATGATGGTAATCACAGTTTGGCGCACGAATTTTGGCCTGTTTGTAGTGCACCCTGACATAAAAATGTTGCGCCCTCTTGCGGGCCTTGAAAGGATGACTAAACTATATTAATCTTACACAACCCGCAAGAGTGACACTTAGAGTGCATATTTGGTTGTTTTTTATGCTTCTGTATAATCCACTGGAAATAATTACATTATCATGTTTTTAATGTGATCGAATAAAATCTTGAATCTTGAATCTTGAATCTTGAATATGAACGAAACACATGCAGTAAACATGTTGAACTGAGACTGAGAATTACAACTGTTATTGTGTATGTACGGGAATAATGATGGCTGCAGCGGTGATCAATTAAGATTAAAAGTTTCTCATGACAAACAAAACCCGTGGGTTGAGCCTATGTCAGTTTGGTCAACGCAAGTCTTGACATATCAAAATACCTCACATGTCATTTTGCCAATCATGCATCATTGCCAAGTACATTATTCCTTCCCCAATTCTAAAACTAAACTCCGGCCGTCAAACAACCCTATCATGATTCGTAACATGGCGATGGAGGGGAGGAGAAGGGTGCGGCAGGAGACGCTTCGACCCCCACTCAAGACCTTTTGCATGCTTAAAATTTGACCTCAAGACAAAAGAAAATTGCGTACCGTTCAAACTACCGCCACCACACCAATTCTACAAAATGATGCACCCCCTCAATACCCCCTCGAATTAACCCCTTACCCCCACATTACATTTGCACTAGTTCTATACGCAAGAATCGCGCCCAGTATAAATAAACACTGGAGAGGACATTAAATTAAAAATAGGAACAGCGCCACCAACCGATCATAATTTCAGGAGTCTGTCTGGACCACGCCTCTAACTATCGTATTGGGTGTTGATTTTTTGTATTCGACTCTCGCTGAGAACGCGTTTTAAAGGAAGTCACCAACGGTTGTGTGCCAGACTATTCACTTACTTGGTGTGTAAGCACGTATTGCATGTAAAATACAATTGTAGAAGTTTATTGTTTTTAGGGTTAATATCATTTACAATACAACTTGAATATTTTACAAATTTATTATACATATATAATATATTATTACAATATTTACTAATTTTTTTGATTTGAAAAATTAATTTGTTGAACATTTATACAATTTTAGGCCTGAGCAATTTATCTTAAGGTCCGGATAGATTAGCCCATGACGTATTTTATGTCACGGAAAGTACGGTGCATACCCGACGGTAGGTTTCTTGTTTATCAGTAATTTCCAGCTGATATTTCCATCATTTTCACAGTAAAGAAATCTACAAAGGACACAACATAGATGAAGGTAAATATACTAAAACGTACCGATAATATTATGTGATAAAAGGGTACAGTTTGGGAGATTGAGGCATTCAAATAAAACGAGGTGAAATTTTGCAAGAAATCGTCTGAATTTGATAACGTTGTCGTTAGACTTCAATTCAAGTGTTTAGCGATGGCTGATACGCATCCGTCTGATTCTGATTTTTTCATGGCACCTTGTCATACTCGGTCCATCAGTCATACCCTACCTACGTACCTTGTCATAGTGAAGAATTTCGATGCATTTTGTTGCAGGTTTCAAAAATATTTGTAGTAATATGCATTATTTGATTTTTATTGTTGTTTTTGAATGTCTCTCAAAAAAGTCAAATTGCAATTTTAGTGACTTCATTTCATCATTCATGATCATTCATGAATCAGAGTCATCATGTCAAAACTTAGCCCCCATCCAAAGTGCCAATACGCTGGACTCCTTCCACTTCTTTGTTTTAGGTCCACAGCATCAGAAAGTGTAATGATTTTTTGAATAGAATCTTAAAGGTTTTTTTTTGTAAAAAATCCCCCCCCCAGTTGTTTACCAATAGGCCTAGTACAATAGTAATACCATTAAATTGCCTAATTGTGGAGAGTGCATACTCATCATACTGCATAGTGCATTTATCTGATTTTGTGCAAGCTTGAATCTCCGAGCTGACAATTACTCGTACCCATAATGTTTACTGATATGCATGAGAGATCATTACCTCCTGGTCTAGTTATTTTTATGTCTTTTGTAGTCTTTTTCGTGTTGCTGCATGCACTGCTGGTTTGTGTTCCGCGAAGGCTGTGTATAGATGAATACCACCTTGACTAAAGAATACTAACTAGAACAGTGAAGTTGTACAGTTTGTCATCGCTCTTGACCTTGTGCATGCAAACCAATTCGTTCACATGTTGTCGTTTTTTGTCTAAGCTAAATTTTGCTCAAATGGAATGTGTTTGTTTCATCCAGGCTGTATTCTTGTAACGTCTGATCATCTGATTTCCCCTTTTTCTTCCTTTGTGCACATGTCATTGAAAACTGAATACTGTACGAAGCTTTGTGTGCTAGGTAGTTCCCTCTTTTTTGTTACAAACTAAGTTGGTTGTCTGGTGTATCTACTGAGATAACTTTTTCCACAAAATTCTATGGTCAAAGAGCCTTCAACTACATTGCACCTTCGTTATGGAATGACTTACCGTATTTTCCTGCGGATAAGACGCTCGGCGGACAAGACGCAGGACCCTAAAATGACCCCCAAAAAATTCAAACGTCAGCAGACAAGGCGCACCGCCGCACAAGGCGCATGTTTAACCGCACACAAAAGAACACCGGGCGCCACCCGGTGCCGGTACATTGACACAAATACGTAATTTTGTTGCCTTTTTGAGCGTTCAGAAGCATGAATTAAACCGTAACCACCATTTGTTGGCTCTACAAACCCATGCAAAAAAAAACCACGTAAAATGATACCGACCTTCATCCACCCATTCAGCCAATGCTGTCCGTTGTTTTATTAAAATAATATGAGGTCCGGCCCAATCAACGGCCAGAAACGATGATCCACGCACTGTTTGAAGATATTGCAACACGAACCCAGGCCCTCCTAGCCTGAGCATCTGACGTCCCACAATGAGGATCCTTGCTGATACCGGCAGGTAACCAGTCTAAGTCCATCCGAGCCAGTAGATGTTGCGCCCTCTACCGGTGACTAATACCGAAACTGGCGTCGCCTTTGCAATAATCCCGACCCGGGAAGACGTAATAAAATGTTTCATTAAATATATTTGTTGAAGTTTTTGTAATGTTTTGGATGTTGTTGAATGATTTCCTATTATTCCAAACCTATAATTTGTTAATCTTGTTCAAAAGAATTTGTTTTCAAGGATCATTTTTTATTTTACAAATGAAATAAACGAAACAGACACATTACCCATATTTTTTCTCGTTTGGTTTTGAACGAATACCCGGCCACACAGAAAAACGTTTGTACGATGCCGACGTCTGTGTGGGACCGAAATCACCATCGTTAAGGGGGGGCTAGACGCATTGCGGCATTGTTGGAATGAAAGCACGGTCATGGGCCGGGGGATCAACAACACGTTGCGGCATTGTTGGAATGAAAGCACGGTCTGGGGGATTGCGGCATTGTTCGGACGAAAATAGGGTCTCAGTGTCTAAATAGTTCAGCCTTGTTTGATGTTTGACCGCATTATTGAGTAAGGATTCCTCACACAAAGACCGTTGATTTGAACTGGACAAGAAGGTATTTATTATTTCACGCAGTGATCATCAAAAAAAAATCAATCGTCAGCAGACAAGACGCACCGAAAGATAATACGCACCGACGTTTTGGGGGTCAAAAAAGTCAGATAAGACGCGTCTTATCCGCAGGAAAATACGGTACTTCATATTCGCCAAACTGACTCTTTGATTTTCAAGGGACTTTTAAAGACTCATTTGTTTGAATCTATATCTTTGTAACAAATTACTTTAATTTCATTGCATTGTTTTATGTTTTGTTTTGCGCATATTAGAGGCTCCATTATTGCGCTATATAAATTTCTCGACCGTATTATTATTATTACTATTATTATAACTGTTTCATTAAAGGTATTATATAGGATTGGTAAGGATTTAAAAACGTTTTTTTAAATTTTAGTCTGAAAGCCTACTGATTATGAAGTTCATACTAGAATCATTTTTTGTGTGAAATATTTCCCTCTGAAATGAAGTGATATTTGAGAAAACTTTATCTGAAAACCTTTAAAAATTGCAACAGCTGATTTTGGTTGTTAAAACCAAAATTAAAGCGATGTGTTTACATGCTGAAAATTGTGGATGGTTTTTCCCTATTTTCTCCTGACTCACACTAGGCCTGGAATTACACGGAGGTCATGGCCTCTGTTGCCCCTGGTCTTGGCCTTGGTACCCCTTCAAAAGTTTCCCATAGACATTAAGATTATCTAATGGAAGTACATGTACCTTTTGCAAAATAAAAATGGCCTTGCCCTCTCAAAGATGGAGTTCCAGGCCTGCCACACACAATGGAATAAGCCCAAATTTTCATGGTTGAAACATGAACACTGTCTGCGATTAATTTGTCAGCTCTACCAGTACCAATCCTGTACAATACCTTTAAATAAAGCTGTATTGGAGAAATGTCACTTTTGGTGAGACTAGTGTACTGGGCCCAATTTCATGGCTCTGCTTACCACCGTATTCTGCGCTTGCAATCACCATTCTTTGCTTACAGGGCAAGCGTCGAATTTGTAAGCTAGCTGTGTAAGCGAAGAATGCCTAGTAACGTGAAGTACGCATGTGCACAAGCAAACATTCCTTGCTAACCTGTGAAATACGATTGACGTAAGCCCGGAATTCCCTGCTTCCGTAAGCGCCGATTATTTGCTTACGGTAAGCAGAGCCATGAAACTGGGCCCTGATGAGAAGAATTTGACATGTGAAAACAATGCTTTCTGTTTGAATACAGACCGTACTGACATGACCTAAGGCATACTACATCACCACTAACAGTCTGAACGCTGCCTCATCGCTCGTCTTCACCACGGCCTAGTTAACCTCTGACCCCCTTGGCATCATGACAGTAGGGATGAGAGGGAGTCCCACAGGGGGAGGGGACTCCGGGTCAGAGGGTAACCCAGCCACAGACACAAACCCACAGCAACAGACCCAGCCACAGACGCCTGGACAGTCTCAGCCTATTACACCATCAAGTCCACAACAACCACCAACTCAGGTTCGTATGTTGATTATTTCTGTCTCTATTTTCTTCATTCTCCTGTGACTAGGAATGCTTTGAGTGGTGGGGTCCGGGAAAGGGTTATACAATCCAACTAAATGCACCATGTAAGCAGAAAACATTCAGGCCCTTTTTGACGTGGCAGAACATCTTGGATATTTTACAATACAGTGCAGCACTAAAAGTTTGCTTTAAAGGAGATGTTTTTTTTATAGTACATGGGGGAAAGAGTTTTCTTTTTTTTGGCATTCATGGGACAAGTCCTGTTTCTTTAAAATTGCAAGATAGGGGTCACCTTTATAAGCTTAAATTGTTATTGGTTTTCCCTGTCGACATGGTATCAGAATATAATTGAACCTTTGGTAGTAGAGATTGCTGTTAAAATAAAAACATGGACTGTATCTTACCCAATGAGCAGGGATACTTAAAGAATAAGATGCTTGATACTTGGTTAAGTAAGGAGGAAGTGTCTAATATTAGTCTTAGGGAAGAGGGTTAAAGGTAAATGTAACAGGTCTGGAAATACATGGAGGCTACCTGGAGGCCACTGAGGGCACAGCCTCTTTAAGCCTTGGTGTCTCTTCGACAGTGTGCCATAGACTTCAAGATTTTCTAATGGAAGTGCCTTTTGCATTATAAAAGAGGCCATGCTGCCCCTTTAAAAATCTTTTATAAATAAATTCAATTGATGTTAGTGGCCATCTCTGACGCCCAAAAATGACAGACTCCATTGTGCGGACTATCAGGCAAAGGGATTGCGCCAAACAGCCTTGCAATCAAGGCTAATATGGTATAAGCGTCAGGATTCATCCCATACACAAGGTAGTGTATTGGGCCAATACACGAGAATTGCGTAACGATACGCGCACATTTTTGCCGATACGCAAAATTTTAAAAAAAGTGGGTTGTTTTGGGGGGTTTTTTATACGTTAATTTCACAAAAAACATAATAAGAAAACCACATAGAATGCTCCAAATTGCACAGTAGGGCTTTGAAAACCAAGAAAACATTCCAAAGACCTTGTTTCAATTTAGCGCACTTTGGCCAAACATCCCAAAATTTTGACCCAGAATGCCCCACAGTTTTGAAAAACCTGGGGAGAACCCTGAGCGTGATACACGTTTTGCTATCATGTAAGTTAAAACATTGGTTTCTAGGCTAATTTATTCCAAAAGCATTTGAGAGAATTCTAGTGTTGTAGTCAAGCGATTAGATTGAAGCCATACATTCATCAATCATTTCCCTGGAGTTCATGGAGCAGATGTACATTACTTTACCACAGGGAGGAAGTGGGGACAGCGATGTTGAGGTGGATTTAGAAGAGCCAGAATTCCCTTTAGAGGAATTGAATAGGTTGGATGATATGATCAACAAGCCTCGGTGGGTGGTGCCTGTGTTACCCAAGGGGGAGCTTGAGGTGCTACTAGAGTCCTCTATAAACCTCTGCAAGAAAGGTAAGTTTCCTTCAATTCAATTCAACTGAACCTTTATTTCCATATTGCAAAATGTACATACAAGTAATAATAACGAAGGTATGTTGAACAAAGATGTATAAAGAACTTCTAGAATAATAATTATATGAAACACAATGAAACGGAGGCAAATATGGAGGCATATTCAAAAGACAAAGTCTTGTATAGAAATGCCTTATAAAACAACATACTGGACTTCTGAACAGAATTTAAGTTACAACAAAACATACAGACAGGGACGAAACAGGACAAACAAACAAAGCAAATCTGACTAGCTAGGACGGAACAAGGAAAGCAAATCATAAAATTTAGGATCTCGTAGAGGTGACGGATGAAAAGAGAAGAAGCTACTCAGGTACACACATTAGAGACAAGATGTTTTTTTGTAAGAGTTCTTTAATCCTTGAACCCTAGGTAGATGTGTATATTTTATACGCTGTATTGTGGATTGTCCTTTTACGTTATATGTGGCAGTACCCCAGCTGGAAACGAGCGACCTATATCAGGAAAAATAAAAGATGAACACATCTATTTTGTTTTTAGGAGGTTTTTTATTTTTATGTAGGAACATAACAATTACTTAAACAGCTGCTTGAGCTGGATGTCTCTGTTCGAGAAGCGGAGACTTTTAATCTTTTTAAGACTAAACTTAAAACACACTTCTTTAAGAAAGCTTTCGAGCAATCCCTCGGGTTTTAACTGTATCTATATTTATTGTGTTCAATAATTGATGGCTTGTGTTGTCGGTGGGATTTTATTGTCATTTAATTTTTCAATTGTAATTCAATTATTCGTCGTACCTTTTTATGCTTATGTAAATCATATTTGTGTTTTTTGTGTACCTTTTTATGCTGTTTGTGAAGCGCCTTGGAGCATTTTACAAAAATAGATTTGGCGCTATATAAATGTGTTTTTATTATTATTATTATTATTGATATTTTAATATTATATTTTTGATTAAGCAATGATAAGACAGCTCAGTAAAACACCAAACCAAACAGGAAGTTGTTTGGCATTTTCTGATAATGTGGACCCGACTCTGAAACTAAAAAATTGATGTAAGTCCTCAGTGTGAAGATGATGTAGACTTATGCAAGTTGCTGTTACATAATGGCGGTTTAATTGTTTAATTTCTGGTAGGAGCAGACGTACGCAGTGAGGCATGTCAGCGATTTTTCAGGGATGGCCTGACGACTTCCTTCACAAAAATCCTGACAGATGAAGCAGTTAGCGGATGGAAGTTTGAAATCCACGTAAGATCCTATGCTTTAATGTTGTGGTTTGGTGGCCGTTACCAAAATAATTGTTGTTTCCAGTGGATCAAATGTCAAGTTTTATTTGTAATTTCACTCATTACAACTGTCCGTTTTTAATTTTGTTTATCATTGTCTTTTACAACAGCGTTGTATCATGAAGAACACAGAACGTCTGATTGAGTTATGTCTAGTCAAACTAGATCAAGACTGGTTTCCCTTGCTAGATCTTCTAGCTATGGCTCTTAACCCACTGTGCAAGTAAGTCTAAAAAATAACCATTGTGTTTAAACCATTCCTAAATTTGTCTAAACACCCCCCCCCACACACACACACACACCCTGTCAAATAAAACTGAGGGGAAATGGAAACACAAATAAACACAAATGAAGACCAGCAGAGTATACTGTTCGAAACGTCAAGACCACACCGGCTCTTTTCAGAGCCAACAGTCCTTCAAAAGAGATTTTACCCATGATTGTACCCGCAAGTCTACTACTTTTTATTTTCAACACCATGCAAAGCTTCAAACGCCACTTACAAATAACCACAGTTCTGTTCAAGTAAGTCCAAGAAAATAACTTTGTACAACCTGGTCAAAGTTTTAGCTGAGCTCCCCCTCCCTTAAAAACACCCCTCAAAAAAGCATTTATTTGGGCCCAGATTGATGGGGGAGCTTTGGAGTTAAAATCTGAGACATGGAACATGACTACTTCTTTGATGCTTGATCAAACTTAAAGGCACTGAACACGTTTGGAAATTGTCAAAGACCAACATATGCATAAAATAGCAAGCCTGTGAAAATTTGGGCTCAATTGGTCATCGAAGTTGCAAGAAAATGATGAAAGAAAAAACACCCTTGTTGTACAAATTTGTGTGCTTTCAGATAGAAATAAAGCTTCTTGCAAGAAGTTTTTATTATTTTAGTGAGAAATTACCTCTTTCTCAAAAACTACGTTACTTCAGAGGGAGTCGTTTCCTACAATGTTTTATACTATCAAAGC
Source organism: Plazaster borealis (assembly GCA_021014325.1). Lineage (NCBI taxonomy): Eukaryota > Metazoa > Echinodermata > Asteroidea > Forcipulatida > Labidiasteridae > Plazaster > Plazaster borealis. Next base: position 768,662 of record CM037469.1, on the reverse strand, counting down.
TCTCCGTTGCTTCTTACCGAGTAAGTTTTTATGCTAAATTGTTATGAGTCATTACCAAACGTGAACGATACCTTTAATATGTAATATTTGATGATGTAACTTATTTCCATTTCAGATTTCATGTTTACAATGGCACACGTCAATCAGAAACCGTCCCACAAGGTTCACAGGTAGGTCGCTTTCAACTTTACAGTCATCTTTATTTTCTGTTATTCAATGCAATAAAAGCAAAGCGAGACTGAAAGGCCAAAATAATCTGGTCCCTGTTTGTATGATGTGAATTGGTATACATTAGTGCAAATGCAGTCAGGGGACATGTCAAAGATGGTAGCAGCATGGGGATGGTCTGTGTGTATTTTGTACAAGCTTCTGCATAGCAAAAGGAAAATTGATATCTGATTTTGAATCTTTTATCAAAAAGGTACAATAACAATGTTTACTACTTTATTGTTTTAATGTTATTATTATTGTTATTATGATTATTATTATTGTTATAATAATATGTTTCTGGTAATGAAACCAAGGATGCCTCATAAGTGAACATAATCACTGTAGCTCGCAAACCAGAGGAAACCTTTGAACAAGGTGCTATGAGAGCCAGAAACACCGGGGTTAACCCCAACTCTTCCATAATAAGTGTTCTGGGTTTTTACTTGCACTACCAATCATAGTACACAGGACCTACGACTTAATGTCCCATCGCCCTGCTGATCAGAAACACCAGAACTTGAGTCCGATGCTCTTAACCGCTCGGCCATGACCACCACAAGTTATTAATTATTATTATTATTTTTTTACAGATGAACAGCAATGAATTGTTTGCCAGGCCTCCAGATCTTAGAACCCCCAAAGTAAGTGAACATTTAGCTTCTTCATTATGATACTAAGGATAAATGAGGTACTGCCTCACGGAACAACCCCTTACCTTTGACTTTAAAAAATGGTAGTCCAAATGCAAGGTTGGTTCCCATGCCTGAACTTTAAAACCATCAAGGTATTTTAAATAAATTTTTAGCTCTGACTTTATGGTCAAAGTTTGAATCAGAAATGTATGGCGTGCTTCATGTTGTGTCATTAATGTTTATAAAGATCTATATCAATCGACTGTGCAAGTCGCGCTTATTTTAACATTGGGACCCGTTAAAGTGCGCAAGTTTGTTTCTTGAGACTTGCACGGCTAAGCTACTCATACAAAGCAATCCGTTAATTTGTGTCCAATGGCTTAGATGTTTAGTGTACCTTGTATTGGAGGATACATGTTAATGATATCGTACGTGGTTCTTAGCTCCAACAATAAGATGTTGGAAGAACTAGGGGACTTTTTTGATACATAAACACACAAAAGACCACAAGAACCAATAATATTTTCTATTGATCTTGGGATGGCTGTTGATTTAGTTGCTTTGCCAAGCAAAGTTGATGTTAAGTAAAATTTGAATCAACTCTTCCGTAGCCATGTGTTGTTGGGAGAGGGTTTTCATGAAATTGCTGACATTACTTCTCTGTTTCTAGGGCTGGTTAGTGGATCTTGTCAACAAGTTTGGTTCGCTCGGAGGATTTGATATTCTTATGAAGAGATTCCTGAATGAGACGCAGCCTTTAAATGTACCCATCATACATGCACTACTAAGGTGAGTCAATGTACCCCTAATAATATAATAATAAAAATATTGTTTTATATAGCGCACGTATTTACCGATAAGGTACTCAAGGCGCCTGAACAGACAGAAACATTCTAAGACAGGTTTCTGAATTTTTTGAACTATGAGACCAACTTTATGTAGCACCTTTAAAGGGTTTACAATGTGCTGGGGCGCATTCAGCAGCCACTGCCAGAAACACAGGGGCAAACCCCTTCTCTTAGTGATAAGTGTAACTGGGTTCTTTTACATGCATTACTCAAAACACAGGACCTACGGCTTTGCGTCCCATCCAAAGGACGAAGCAAGAAAATAAGCAAGAAGCTCTTTATTGTCCAGATGATGCAGTATTGTACAGGAGGTATTAGCCTAATGCTAAGAAAAGTTAACGAATGAGAAATTTTACTTTTAATTAAAACTTGATTTCTTATCTGTCTGTTAGGCCTTGGGGACAGTGCTATGAGCTACTGACTTCACATATAATCCTGAGCCATTTTATGCCAGTCATGGTAAGTACATTGTTTTCTTGGGATTTTTTCACTTAATTCTTACTTTATGACTGAAATTCATGCAGTAAATGTCAGAAATAAGTGGGTTCGGTTATGATGATGATAAACTTGTCAAGATATACACCACCCTATAGGAAAAGGAGACCAGGAAGCGAGGCACATCATTTTGACTCGTGTTCAATGCCTGCTTGGAGATGGTGAAGGCATATTGGAAGTAGACCAAATGACAACACTGGCCCAAGATCACAGTAATTAGAAGCAACTTGTAGTCGCCTGCTCCGCAACCGAAGGATAATGATGATGGTTTCTTTTATTGAGCCACTTTATGTCTAAGAAAATAAATAGTAAACTTGCAGGTACAACCATGTGTAAAATCTCTTTTGTGGGAGTGTTGGCTCTGAAAAGAGCTGGTGTGGTCTCGATGTTTCGAACAGTATACTCTGCTCGTGTTCATGCAAAGCTTCAAACACCACTTTATGGCTGTTGTGGTTCATGCCTAGTTTTCCTTGAAGTTGTTCTACTCACACTCACCAAGCCCAATATCCAAATACTTAGTTTAATCTTACCGAAATGGGAATGTATTTGGATTACATGTGGGTTTTATATCTCTGTGTTCACTTTGACAGGATCGTATTGTTAGTTATTTGGACAATCTAACAGACGAAGAATTGAAGAAGGAATCCAAGAATGAGGCAAAGAACGACGCCCTCACCTCGATCATCAAGGTAACTGATTACTTCAGAACTTGGTGCTTAACTACCAAGCTTCTTGGAGATGTACCTTTGACCTTTTGGTTGGTGTTACACATTGAACAATGTAGTTCCCCTGCATGTTGGACTGTAGTACCAGCATAAATTCATCCAATGAAACCATTGATTTGTAATGTCAAAGCCTGTGATTAGACTTGATGGATAAAGACAGGAGATCAGTGTAATGCAAATGAATGAAAAACTTGTTACTCCTCAAAGTTAGAGTGTTCGGGATTAAATCCATCATTTGTTATTCAATAACTTCATCCTCTCCATAATTCACAGTCTCTGAAGAACCTGGTATCCAGGATCACGAACCAAGAGGATAAGATCAAGAATCTAGAGATGTTTCGTCTCAAGATGATCCTTAGGTAAGCAGAGTTTAATCCTAAGCCCTCAAGCATTCATAGTTAAATTTGTTTCTTACTTGAAGCAAAGTTGCGAAGGAAATGAGGACATCTAAACTGAGTTTTCATTGACCCCTCTCAAAACGTGCGTACAGTCCCTTTGCTTTACATTTCTGACATCTAATGCTCTCACATTCACCTTTGCTTAGAGTTTTAATCATCTGTTAAGCATGTATAGCAGTTGCTGTCATCGTTGTATTGGAGTAAGAATTTGAAGAAACATTCATTATTGTTTCCATAATAAGATAATGTAATTTTCAGAATGTTTTTTACCAGTACTAATATTTTACAACTTGAGCTTTCACTTTACCAACCTCAATTTATTTGTTGAGATGGCACATCATTACATAACACAGAGCTGACAACACTCCCTGATTCTGCAGAAAGTTCCCTGAAAATAAACCACTCTTTCCATGTTCTGATGAACAAATTAAAAAATCTCCCTGATTATGGAAACTTTGTCCCTATTATGTTGGATTTGATTCTAAATATCTCCCTGATTGTGGGACAAAATCTCCCTGATTGCAAGATGCAAGTGTTGGCAGCTCTGATAACAGTTCTTCCACATTGTCTCCAGTGATGGTACATCAGACCTTAACTGGTCCCTCCTTATGTACAATTGTCTCCAATCTCATCCTAAGTGTGTGTGCATTTTCCCAATGTCTTGTAGACTTCTTCAGATATCTTCTTTTAATGGCAAGATGAATGCCTTGAATGAAGTGAACAAGGTGATAGCCAGCGTGTCGTATTACACTCACAAACACAGCGGTATGGAAGAGGAAGAATGGCTTACTGCAGAGAGAATGGCTGTAAGTTTCCCTCCTTTTACAACGAGTCTTAAGTAAACTTGGTTTGAAGAGTGTGAAATAAAGTAACGTATAAACCTATTTAAAAAGACTACCAAGAAAACAAGCTTCCAAAGCTAGTTTTTACAACTCTTAAAAGGAAATCAATGTAGAGTTTTGGTTTTACAAGTGAGCAGTGTTACGGTGTCTTTTTAGGTTGATCAGTTTACAGCCTTGTTACTGAAACAGTTGCCTTTTTTCACAAGTGCAAGAAACAGATTGTTTGAACTAAGACCTAACCTTGTAAGATGTACTGACATGACTTTCTTTGTGGTTTCCAGGAGTGGATTCAGGAAAACCAAGTGCTTTCTATTGTGTTGAGGGACAGTCTTCATCAACCCCAGGTGAGATCACTTCCTGTCATGTCAAAGTTCAAAGTTTGAATGTATACAGAACATTGATTGTAAATTGTTGTTGCAGAAAGAAGTCAAAAGTATATTCAATCCAAAAAGTTGATGGGAGTCACAGACCTTTGTCCATTATCAATTCAAACAAAGTTTTATAACTTTGAACAAAATGCTTTCACTTTTCTTAAAATGCACTGAGATTTCCCTACGCATTAAAAAATGAAAACCAAACCATTACCTGATTCGTTAAGTGTACTAAGCACAGAAAAGTCTTACTTAACAAAAGAGGTAACCAGTCTAAATTCAATGTAGTTTACATTTATGTAGAATGGTTCCCTGCGATAATGTGCTTAGCAAATATTTCATGTAGTAAATTCCTACTTCAGTGTTGCATGAAGTTTGGCCCTGCAGTTTTAGAGTAAAATTGTTTTTCAAGTTTGATAATATCTAACGTATATATGTCTTTCTGCAGTATGTTGAAAAGCTGGAGAAGATCTTGAGGTTTGTGATCAAGGAGAAAGCTCTGACAATGGAGGACCTGGATAACATATGGGCAGCTCAGGTAAGAGGTAGATCACATCTCAGTGATCTTAAAGTAGGCTGAATTCTAGCTCTGTTTGGAAGTTGTCCAAAACTTTTACTGGTTTATGTTCTATGTGTCTCTTCATAGCGTACAAGAGAGCATCAACAGTCAGTAGATGAACTTATGTGATACACAGATTTGTTAAATAAACAGGTTACTAGAATGAGGTATACTGTTTGTGACCAGAGCCCAATTTCATGGCTCTGCTTACCGCCAAATTCTGCTCTTGCGATCACCATTCTTCGCTTACAGGGCAAGTGCCGAATTTCTGCGCTTGCTGTGTAAGCAAAGAATGCCTATTAAGGTGGAGTATGCCACACAAGTAAAAATTCCCTGCTAACCTGTGAAATATGCTTGACATAAGCGCGGAATTCCCTAAGCACTGATTCTTTGCTTACGGTAAGCAGAGCCATGAAATTGGGCCCATATTTGCAGTGTAGCATCTCTGTGGTTGTTAGAGAAGCCTTGATCAGCTACTTCTGTACTAGCCCTCACCCCAGTGTCTTTGGCTTGAGATCTTACCATATCTTCACAAATACTGCACTCTATGGTAACTCAACATCCACATGCTCAGACTTGGATAAGATTAGTATGCTTGGCCCAATGATAAGCATTGGTTATCTGAGCCCGCAGTACCATACTCACACGAAGTCAGACAACTTCCTGATGATGATTTTGCAGGATTTAAGATCGTTGGAGTTGACTAAACTTATAACTGAAGATCTAATTGAATTCCTTTTAATTCTTAACTTGATGATTGCTCTGTTTGCATTCCTAGGTTGGGAAACATGAAGCCATCGTCAAGAATGTACATGACCTTCTTGCCAAGCTAGCCTGGGATTTCTCCCCTGAGCAATTGGACCATTTATTTGACTGCTTCCAGGTAAGTTACCAGGCTATCTCTCATCCCCAAGCTTTAAGTTATGTTGTGTCTTGATCAACATACAAGTGACAATTCAATTAAGATTTGCTCCATTAAAATGTGGAAGTTTGTTTAGTGGTTAATTAAGTAAAGCCAAGTATGGGCTATTTGAGACAAAAGATTCTTTGAACACAGAGTTAATATTCTCAGCGTTTTGATTGGCCTGGTCTTCGTTATGTTATACATTGTAATATAAGCCAGATGAACAAATGTTTCTTTATTGTTCTCTAGAAGTATTTGCTGGCTTTGTAGAACTTAAAAGTCTAAAATATGGGTAAATTAAATCAACCGTCGAAAGAATGATGCCAAGATGAAGCGAAAATACATAAACAAATTGGTCTGTATCGGGAAAGGGGACGGGGAAGGATGCGGCTTCAAAAAATAATGGGGGCGGGGATGATTAACTGATGTTTTTTGTTACTTGGCCTTATTACGTTTGAAACAAGAAAAGAAGATGTATTCCTTGTTAGGTTTGACCTCATCTTTATCCTAACATTCTTCTTTCAGGAGAGCTGGTCATCCGCCTCCACCAAGCAACGAGAGAAACTTCTAGAATTAATCCGTCGTCTAGCCGAGGATGACAAAGATGGTGTGATGGCTCACAAAGTACTTGGTTTACTATGGGCTTTAGCTCATCAGCAGGATGTACCAACTGATATTATGGATCAAGCTCTCCACGCTCATACTAAGATTCTAGACTATAGCTGCTCACAGGTAATGCTAGAGGCCATCAGAGTAGAGTTAAGGCTCATACTAAGATTCTAGACTATAGCTGCTCACAGGTAATGCTAAGGGCCATCCGAGTAGAGTTGAGGCTCATACTAAGATTCTAGACTATAGCTGCTCACAGGTAATGCTAGAGGCCATCAGAGTAGAGTTGAGGCTCATACTAAGAGTCTAGACTATAGCTGCTCACAGGTAATGCTAAAGGCCATCAGAGTAGAGTTGAGGCTCATACTAAGATTCTAGACTATAGCTGCTCACAGGTAATGCTAGAGGCCATCAGAGTGGAGATACAAATCAACAAATGTTGCATTTATTCTGAGATATTATTGATTAAGAAAGAAATGAAGACGTTTTAATTTGAAATAAGGTTGCCTGTATGGTGTGTTTATTGAAAACTCAAGGAATGGACAGAAACTCTTTAAAAAACCGACTGATGACTTACTTGTTTTGAGGGTTTAGCTCACTCATCATAGTTAGATAAATTTAAGATTGCAAGTGTAAATACCTGAACCTTTTTTCCTGAACTGTTTTTCCAAGCAGGACCGAGACGCCCAGAAGATCCGTTGGATAGATCAATTCGTAGAGGAACTAAGGAAGGACAAGTGGGTCATACCAGCTCTGAAACAAATCAAAGAGATTTGCTGTTTGTTTGGAGAGGTAAGACGCCTGATATCTATGGGAAATATCTTGACGAGTATATGATCTTTATGGGTTGTAATTAATGTTGGTATCCCATTGTGCACTTATGTTGGTTCACCCAGATTTTTGAATGTTCACAACTTATACACATCTCTGTGTAAACGGCAGAGTCTACTAAAAGAACCAAGGTATCTTCAGAACTATGCATGCTTTAAATGAATCTACTCAGGCCTGATACTTTGTACTCGTAAGGGCAAGGTCGTTTTTGCTTAACAAAGGGGCATCTCTCCCCTCTCTCAAGGGGCGTCAAGGCAATGACCAGGGGCTGGTTGCCTCCTTAGTCTCCGTGAAATATCGGGCCCAGGGACCTGCTGCAGTTGCCATGGGTACCGCTTGGTTTTCCCTTAGTCCTTGAACTTTTGTAAAGTTCCAGAAGATATAAAAGTTTGCCTGACATAAATGCCCTTTATCAGGTGAAAATTGCACCCCCCCCCCCTTTAAGAATGAAGTTCTTGGCAAGTGATGTCTAAGTCTTAAACTCAGTGTCCGATTTATGTACGATACCTTGGTTTGTATGATAGAAGGCTTTAGACACCTCTAGGGCTAATACTTAGACCTCATATGGACCCCCCCTTCCCACATTGTTTAAATATATTTTCCTTTTAATCGTGCAGCGTACGAGTCAGCTAAACCAGGTAGGTATTTCAATCATAATTTTTCAAATTTTCCCAGTTTTTAAGATTTTTTGACCGGGAAATGGTTTAGAGATTTTGTACTGTTGCTATTCTCTAACTGTAGTTGTGCTAATATTTGGAAAGACAAGTTTTCGATTTTGTATTGAACCCACCAAAAGTACTTTTTTCTGTTCCGTTGTTATGTTGGTTTCAATTTTCTTGAATGACTTTATTATACAGCATGAGTTTGAGAAGTGATTTTCTTGTTAGAAATATTTTGAATTTATCTTGAGGTTGGGAAGTTTGTACTAACTGGTTTCATGTTGAGGATGTATTTTTGACATGCATATCTCATTGTATGGTGGTTGATGTTGATTTGAAGTTTTGTCATGGGTTTCAGTTCACAAAGTTGCCTGTTTTTGATCAATTCTTAGAATGAACACCAAATTGATCATGCTTTTTTGACAAATCATATAACGCTGTTTGTAGGTCAGAGTGTTGTAACAGACTTACCTTAATCGTGTTTTTCAGAAAAGTTGGAGGTTTGCATTTATTCTTGTTTTTGGATAGTTTTCAACAGGGTTGAGTTGGGGTTTTGTTTTTGTGAAATTTGAAATGCATCCAATTGACTCTTTGGCACACTGAATGAGACAATGGTTAACCAATGAATGACAAGTTCAGTTGATTAGCAATTAAGACATTTACCGTAGAATGCATTGGTAGTGGGTTTGAATCTTGTGCATCGTACATCGGTGTTGGGTAAGAATTGAAATCATTGGCTCAGATGTAGACAGGGATCTTCGTTGGGTGCTCATTTTGACATGAGAGCATATTAATGTGTATTCTTATTATGGGTTTTTTGCAATAAATTTACCGTGAATTAGAGTTGAAAATTGGCACCCATGAATAAATATATTGTAGATGCAGCTCATTTGGTACAGCACCGTCATGTTAATCCAGAGGTCACTGGTTCAAATCCTGCTCTAGTCAATTTGTCTTTGTTCAACCCAAAATTCTAACAGATTGGTGGTCGTTACATCTTTTGTTTTTGATATTGTAGATGCATTCAGGGACATTTTACTCAATGTAAGGGACCCCCTTATACCTTGAGCTTTACCAAGCATCTTTGTATAATTACATTGTTTTTTTTTCTTGTCGTCTTATTTCCCCCCTAGGCACCCCAGAATTACACCCACGCCCAGCGTTGTCCTCATGTTCAATATCGACATGATGTCATCAACATGCTCCAGCAGAAACACTCACTTGTCACCCTAGTAGCCGAGAATTTATCCAGTTATATGAACCATGCCAGGCAGATTGCTAAAGGTAATGTAATCATTGAGGATGGGAGACTTATAAGGGCCTCTAAGGGGGTGATTTTATTGGGAGTGACACCCCCTGAATCCACCACTGATAGAAGTCAGAATTATTATTATTATTTTTTTTGCAATGTTTTTTTTAGCTGCTATAACATGAGAACAAGCACAAGCCAACTTAGATAGATAATTTCCATTTTCAAAAAACAGTACGATGACACAAGCTAATAAGTGATATTTGAAGCTTTGCATGGTGTGGATGATAAGGTAACAACCATGTGTAAAATCTCTTTTGCGTGTTTTTGATTTTGTGGATGCATTTGGAACATTTTACTTTATGTAAGTGATCCCCTTATGCAAGATGGCAAGACAATTTATTTAAACAAAGCTGCTTTCTCTTGAAGACAAGCAGAGTATACTGTTCGAAACATCAAGACCACACTTGTTCTTTTCAGAACCAACACTTCTCACATTCTTTCGAGTTTTGTTTCCCTGCTTAATATTTGGATTTGATAAAATATGGCTGGATTTATCAATAATTTACCAATGGTTTACTTTACCTTTGGTGTATTTGTTCTGTCATCAGAAAACCCAGAGCTTGATCCTCATGATGTATCGACTGACAGCCGGTACAGTCACGTTCAACAAGTGCAAGAAAGACTCAATTATCTTAGGTAGGCAGGCCTGGTATTTCATCTTTGAGAGGGCAAGGCCATTTTTTGTGTGCAAAGGGCACTTCCATTGGAAAATCTATAGGAAACTTTTGAAGGAGCAGCAAGGCCAAGATAACCGGCAACAGAGGCCATGGCCTCCAGGGTTTGTGTAATCCAGGCCTGAGTAGGAAGCGCATACACATCAATAAATATCACTTCTTGAATTAATAGATGTAGAGTGTGCCTCCAAAAGAGAAATTAAAGGACCCAAAGTTGAGGACGTAATGTTTGAGTATTTTATTTACAGGTTTCTTCTGAAAGATGGTCAGCTCTGGCTATGTGCTCCTCAAGCTAAACAGATCTGGAACTGCCTGGCTGAAAACTCTGTTTACGTCAGCGACAGGGAAGCATGTTTCAAATGGTTCTCAAATGTAAGCTTTCTTGAGAGTTTTTTTTGTGTGTAATTTTTTTCTTTTTACTTTTACTCACATTGATATTGATTGTTAACCCTACCCCTCCAAAATTTTTCTATATCCTCATTGCTGAAATGAAGGATTCAGATGGACTGAGGGCTGTAGGCCCAAATAACAATTGCTCATCACTGGGTCAGGCATTCCAATCTTATGTAAGTCTGAACAATTTGATGTGGAGTGACATAGGAGAGAGGATATTGGAGGATTGAAGTCTACTGTGGGCAAAAAGGCGTGGGGAGTAAGCATTAAGGGAAGTTCAGTGCCCCCCAGATGCAACAGAATGAATTTCAGATCATAGGATTGTGTTGCATTGAGCAAGGTGGCTGATGCCTGTTGAGGGTTAGGGTTCTAGAAAGCTTCTATACAACAAGATGAAAGAGAAGTAAAGAGTTGACAGATATGTGGCACTTATCAGAGTGGGCAGATTCTTCTGAAATGCCCCAAAGTGTAGAGATTTCAGATTTATTTTATTTTTTTATTTTTTTACCATTTGAGAAAGACTCTTCTAGGGTTGAAACATCAGGCCATAAACTATTTTTTGCATTTTTATAAATGTTTACATTTAAACAAATTTATTCAAATTCTTACAATGTGATTGCTTGTACAAACTTAACAATTGTCTTCATTTTTTTTCTTCTAATTTTTTCTTAGTTGATGGGTGAGGAGCCGGACCTTGATCCTGAGATCAACAAGGATTTCTTTGAGAACAACATTCTTCAACTAGAGCCTTCTCTCCTAACGGAAAATGGCATCATGTAAGAATGGGAGTCAAACTGTACGAGACAGTCGAGCTTTATATTTATTTCTATACTATGAGTATTTTTAAAATGTTGTAAAAAAATATAAAAAAAATTGTTGTTCTTCATGAAACTTGAACTTGTATTTGGTACAAGAAGTTAAACATCTTTCTAAGTCCTGGAGAAAAGAAACAGCTGCAGGAACCTCAGGATCAGTGTCTCTTATAAAGTTGTTAGTTATGAACACACTATGAAGAATGTACGTGGATAAAGCAGGAAAATTAGAGTGTGAGGTACTGACTCTTCGAGAGGAAGGGCGTCTGGTAATACAGTACCCTAGATTTTGCTTTTAACTTTGGATAACCCTTGACCTTTGTGTCTTGTTGTCCTTGGCAGGTGTTTTGATCGTTTCTTCAAAGCCGTCAACTCCAAGGAGGGTAAACTGGTCCCTAAGAGACGAAACTACCTGATGGATGACCTCGAGCTGATTGGTCAAGATTACCTGTGGAGAGTTGTCCTCTGTGCATCCGATGAGATCGCTAATAGAGCCATTGATTTGTTGAAAGAGATTAATACCAATCTAGGACCAAGGTTACAAGGTGCACAGGTACGTCATGTTACCCGCTTACTCTCGGTTACATTTCAGCAATTTAATAGATGTTAAATTTGCATCGGGAATGAAGAATATTATTTGGTTTTACCCATACACTGATGTGTGTAAAGCACTGTATACTCAGTACTTTCCCAAGTCCTGTGAAGATAAAACCTCACAGCCATATTACTGGGATGGGATTCGAACCCACGACCTTTGCCATTCTAGAGTAGATGTCTTACCACTAGACCACCGAGATTGCCCGGTAGCTGGAGGCAGTTTGAATCCTAAATATAGGACCAGCCATGCAAAACCATTCAACTGCACAGGTTATGTCGGGTGGCACAACTGTGCACTGAACTAATTGTGTACTGTGTAGATGCATTCACCACATGATATCATATTGCAAGCTGGCATAGTTTGTCTGTCATTCAAAACCACAATGGATTATATTGAATGGTTAGATAGTAATAGGGTTGACTTTGTACTGTGTAGATGCATTCAACACATGATATCATATTGCAGGCTGGCATAGTTTATATATCATTCAAAACCACAGTGGATGATATTGAATGGTCAGACAGTAGGAGGGTTAAAGATTCAATCCAACCAAGTGCTGAAGTAACAGGACAGGCAAGAATAATGACTGAACAGGTACTTTACTTAGGTTTTTGAGAAGCTTCATATTTTCACTAATTTTGTTTTCACTAAAATGTTCAAGGAATGTTTGACTTGACTTATGCAATCCACCAACAGGTTGACATTCATGAGGACTTCATCCAGTCCTGTATGGATCGTCTTAAGGCGATGTACGATACTCTCCGTATCCTTCAAGAAGATAAGGATGCAAATGATAAGGTACAGCAGGAGGCGGTGAGGATGACTCGTGTCTTGACGGTACTGAGGGAGTACATCAGTGAATATGATTCAGAGTATACCGAGGAGAGAACCATCCTGCCAATGGCTAGGTAAGTGAAGCTGGGATGTTCTGAAAATTGTACAAGAAGTATTTTATTTGCTCTTTAAATTGAATAATATCTCAATCTGAATAAGTAGCCAATGCCATGGCATGAATGATTTCTGTTTTCTCATCGTTCTAGAAATGATAGACAGTTTGTTAAAAATGAGGGGGGGGGGGTGGGAGTGGGGCATAACAATTTCAATTCAGGTCACGAACTAAATAGTATGACCTTTTAGGCTGACTAGGGTGTTGACTCAAATCACCAGGGCCCAATTTAATAAAGCTGTGAAGCACAAAAAATTGCTTAGCACAGTAAAAACTTGCTTAGCAGAATCATTTTACTAGCCAAAATATTGTGTAATATATATTGTTTGTGATTTGTCCCCTGCTAGCTTTTGCTTAGCAGACAAATTTGCTAAGCACCATTTTCTGCTGAACAGCTTTATGAAATTGGGCCTTGATGTCATTTTAGGAGTTGGATTTCCCTTATAGTGTGTTTTTAAGCCTAGTGTGCACAGTTAGATGTACACCATATCTTTACATGTATTTGTTACTCTGAAAATGGCAGACCATGGGCAGACAGTAGCCGCGTGCTACGTCCTTGCGAGGGGTCAATAGGTCATATCTTGAGGTGATTGTGACTGCTGTGAGCATTACTACAAGTCCTTATCATCGATTCCCCAACCAAGGTCGGGACGATATTGATATATGGTCGCATACCAGCTGAATGCTGTGAACATATTACTACAAGTCCTTATCATCTCTAAGAAATTCACTCTTAGCTGAATCCTCGAATCCTCGTATCTCTTTAAGAGTAAGAATCTTTCAAGATTTTGTTTACATTGTGATTGTTTTATTTCTCTGCAGAGCTCATAGAGGAAAACATGTAACGCTACTCGTACGATTCCCCAACCAAGGTCGGCAAGGGGACGATATTGATATATGGTCGCATACCAATGAATCCTTAGCATCAGTACGAAGGCAGATCCTGCTCAGGTAACTATCCAGTTTCTTTTATTTCAAAGTCTCATTTATTTCGGTACATCAACAACAAAAACAGGAATACTCTAAACACGTCGAAGATGAGTCAAACAAAGTTATTAGCCCTTGATTTATTGTATCTCATCAGAGTCAAGGCTAACACGACCACCACTCGAGTTGATCTTTATGTGAATGGTGAGCTCCTAGACCCAACGGAAGATCGGAGGCTAGTCGGAAAAATTCCTCTCAGAGACAAAACGGTAAGTCTTGTACAATTATTCCATTCTGGCGGCCGAGTAATTAGAATGTGGGTTCCAATCCTGGTCAGTGGCACTTGTGTCCTTGGACAAAAGACTTGGCAATAATTGCTTCTCATCACCCAGGATAGATTGATTATTTACATCAGTTTGGCTCCCGGGGCTGCATACTCTTAAGGAGTTGAGATGATTTCAGGAATGCCTGAATGCGGTGTGTAGTTCTAAAAAAATTAAAAATTAAATGAGATATCGCCTAACATCACAAGGCCGGACGGCCACTTCAAGGTGAGGACTACACTTACTGACTTGGGCTGTCAACCCAAATCAACTGTCACCAGAGGCAAGTTGCCACCTACTCCTGGGGCTGAAACAGGGTTGCACCCTTTACAGTCCGTAAGGATATAGGCATGGGTGTTATCCACTAGGAGCCTGGCTGGTAGAGCAGAATACACTACCTTCCCAACTTTTTGTGAAGCAATAATGGTTAAGTGCCTTGCTCAAGGGCACAAGTGTCATGACCGGGATTCGAACCAACACTCTGCTGCTGACAACACCAGAGCTTGGGTCCGGTGAACTAGACCACTCGGCCACGACACGCCACGTGTGTAATTGTGTTAAGGGACTTTGATACATATTTTAAAAGTGTATATTATTATTTCTAAAAGCCTAATACTATCATTCTACTATTCTGTTTGGTCGTCGTTACGCAGCTGATTACAGCCAAGTTATGCCCTGTGGGAACCAACATGCCTTCATCACCAGATAGCTCATCAGATTCCTCCACTGGTTCCCCGCATCATCCTTCTGAAGGACCGAATGTAGAGGCCGAGAAATGTCTACCAGGAGTGGTAAGCAACGTCAATAACAGAAACAATGTACTATGTTAGAAGAACAAAGTTTGACTTGAAGCTGTTTTAGCTAAAGAGGAGATTTAAAATGGACAGGAATAGCGACCTCGATTGATCTTTTCAATATAGATTTTATAGAGTTATATATTGACCCTTTGCACAACGCGGAACGCACCTTTGCAAAATGCGCATCTAAGAATAATAATAATAGTGGCTTCTTATAAAGCGCTCATATCCGTCACTCAGTGATGCTCAAGGCACTTCAACATTCAGTATTTTCCTGCAAGGTATTGGGGAGCTACGTTTTTGAAGTATGAGACCAATTCCTTTACATAGCACCATTTTATGATTTACTAGGTGCTGTGGCGCAATATGCTGCCGATAAAACCAGGAACACCAAGGCGAATCCCTTTCTCTTTTCGATAAGTGCACTGGGTTCTTGTACAAGCATTACACAACACAACATCTACCATTTCCATTATTTTGGGAGTCAATTCCTTTGTGTACATTTGTGACATTTTTCCCAAAATTGCAGAAAGGATAGGTGCATGTAAGTGCACTCCGCGTTGTGCAAGAGGTCATTAACTTGGTGAGTGACCTTCACTGATGAGGTCAAGTGAGGTCAAAACTAGTTGTTACCCTTGATAGAGTCTTGCTGAGGGAGATTTGCCCAAACACTTTGTGATTCAATGGAATTCTAAAGCCTTGATTCTGGTCTTATTTCAGCTGATGTCGACCCAGCACAAGTACGCAGACTTCATCTTTCATCTCGCTGATATGGGCTGTTCATTGGAGATCAATCCTCTTAGAGATGGTGCCAGAGCTCTCCTGAAAATCATCCCATCGGGTAAACAAAATAAAACAATAAATAATAAATGAAAATATTCAAGTAAATTATGATAAGGTTGGAAAGGTATTGCATTCTGCTCTACCAGCCAGGTTCTTAGTGGATAACACCCATGCATACATCCTTACGGACTATGAAGGGGGTAACCCTGTTTCAGCCCCAGGAGTAGGTGGCAACGTGCCCCTGGTGGCAGTTTATTTGGGTTGACAGCCCAAATCAGTTAAGTAAAGCCCTCACCTTGAAGTGGCGGTTCGGCCTTGTAATTTTAGGCGATCTCTCATCAAAAAAATAATTTTAAAAAATAATAATAATAATTAAAACGTTAGCTGTTGGAAACTGCTCACCAACTTGAAGGATCAGTGTAGTGAATTCAACATCGTAGTAATGGCTCTAAACTTTTGGCTTTAACTCAAGAGAGAGCACAGGTGTAGAATTAAAAAGTTTCTACTAGTTGAAATATAATCTAGTGGGGTTTTGGTAGCACGGAAATAACATCTCTTGATGAGTGGGGTGATTCTGAAGTGACGATTGATTTAATTGATTGATAGATAGGTGGTTAATTGATCGGTTAGTGATGGATTCATTGATTGATTATTGTTGTACATTGCTTTATTGATTGTGGTTGATCATTGATTGATTGATTGATTATGGTTGATCATTGACGGAACATTGATTATGGTTGACTATTTATTGATCACTTGAGATTGATGATCAAATATTGAATGTTTTAATAACAGATACAGCAACTGTGGAAATGTTGATTGAAGTATGTAAGCAAAATTCAAAACTCAGTGAACAGTCTTCGTCACCAACGTTAGAATCTCTTTTCTTTGGCTCTTCACAATCACAAGTACTCTACCATCTAGAGGTAAGATTAATTTCCTTCACCAATTAGTGACAAGAATATTTCTAAAATTATTCTAATTATTCACTGGATACCAAGGCCCAAGAAATCGATCCCCTCTCGTGGTTTATTACTTGATACTTGAAATAAAAAGTTGCATCCCCTTAAAGGTATCGTACATGTTTGGTAATGACAAATATTAGCATAAAAACTTACTTGGTAACAAGCAACGGAGAGCTGTTGATAGTATAAAACATTGTAGGAAACGACTCCCTCTAAAGCAACGTAGTTTTTGAGAAAGAGGTAATTTCTCACTAAAATAATAACAACTTCTTGCAAGAAGTTTTTATCTGAAAGCACATTTGTACAACAAGGGTGTTTTTTCTTTCATCATTTTCTTGCAACTTCGATGACCAATTGAGCCCAAATTTTCACAGGCTTGTTATTTTATACATATGTTGGGATACACCAAGTGAGAACACTGGTCTTTGACAATTACCAAACGTGTTCAGTGCCTTTAATCAAATTTACTTTTGAACACTCAGATATACTTTTATTTGTCGCAAACTCAAAAATTACTCTTTGTTTTGTTTTGATCAGGTGGTGTATTCCTTATTGATGCCTGCTCACATGCCACATGGAGAGTCTGCCTTTGAATTCCAGGTAAAAACCTCAAGCTGGCACAGTTTCTGCTTAAGCAGGAAAATATTGCTTACTAGATTGATCAACTTGAATAAATAACAGAGAACCAGTCTTTCAAGTAATGAAAAGTGATTAAAGCTTGTCTGCAATATTATAAATATCACGCTCTGTTTTGTACTGGTGTTTTTTGTAATAAAAGATTTACCCACGATTGCATTTGTGCCATCATGATAATTGAATGAAGTGAGGATCATGCTCAGATTAATCACAAATTGAGATTTTAATCACAAATTGAGATTTTGTAACTGATTGTACTTTCTTTACAGTATAACTTCTTGAAGAGTGGTGGTGTTATGTGCGTCATGAGTATGCTCACTAAGAACAACTTCCTTCCAAATGCAGACACGGACACAAGAAGGTACTGTATATATTTCAATTAGTTGTACTTGATAAATATAGTATCTAGCCTGCCAAGTAAGGCCCTGGAATAATTCACAAAGAAGGTGACCTGATCTATAAGTTAAGTTCAACCCTTTTGAGACCATTCATTTCTGTATAATCATCACCATACGTCCAGACATTGCTAATCTTGTTGATTTTTTGCACCGCTATTTTCATGAAAAATGTCAGGAAAATTTATAAGAAACGGAAATACATGGTTTTGTTTTAGAGTTGTAGATTCTATATTAATATGGGAAACATTGGAAAATGTCAGTTCGGTCCAATACCATTTCTTTGACCCTCTTGTTTGAGCAAAGGTTGGTCAAATATTGTGGCCGTTTGCGGCCGCTTTGGGCATTTTGGTACAAGCCGCTTGCGGCCGCTACAGTCTCTAAAGGGTTAAACAAAGAACAAAACTGATGGATGTAAAAGCACGGTATACTTTCTGCTTTCAAATTCCTGTGGAAGAAAGTACTGATATTTTGTTGTCTTCTCTTTTCTTCAGACTGTCCCTCCAAGTCGTCTTGAAGATTGCCAAGCTGATGTTGACCACAGTGGGTTATGCTAAGATAGCTTTTGTTGCCGAGGCTTGTCAGCCCGACTCTGGCTCACAATCTCCACAGCTTCAGGTATCGGCAAGCACCCACAACCAGGCAGTGGTGTTACAGCATGCACTGCAGCATATACCTAATCCGAACGCTGAATGTGTGCTAAGGAACGTAGCCGTTAGGCTAGGGAGGCATGCAGCTGAAGGGGTGAGTATAAAGAATGGCCATCTTGGGACTGTGGCCATTTCAAAACTGGGCCCAATTTCATAAAGCCTGTAAGCACAAAAACTTGCTAAGCACATAAAAGTATTGCTTAGCAGAAACAGGTCACCAGCCAAAATTACATTAAGTTTGTATGTTGAGACTGGTACCCCACTCAATTTTTACTTGGCAAAGAAATTTGTCAAGCAGTATTTTCTGCTTAACAGCTTTATGAAATTGGACGCGGAAGGTGTTGCTAAGGACGTCCTATACTTCAACACATGATGACAGGGAAATCTAGCCGTAGCCATAGCTGTAGCCACCAATTTGGACACGGCCTGTCATTGACGGCCTGTCATTATTGGTTCAGATTAGTCTGGTGCTTAATCCTGAAAGTTTCTTTGAGTAGAGATCTTGTGCTGTGAGGCTGGGTGTAGACTTAATAGACTGCCATCTTGCCACACTTTTTAATCTGGGAATGCTAAAATAGCTTCAAATTGGCTTCACTTCATACAACTTCAGTTTGCATGATGTAACTGATCTATAGAACTGATTTTGAAATAATGCTAAGCACTGATTGCTCATCAGAGGCAGATTACCAGTCATTATTCCATGTGTTATATATACACTCTGTTTGACTGGTTCCAGCTATCTTTAATTAGCATCTTAAATCCTGCTTAGCAACTATATGAACTTAAACCCTAGTATTAACATAACAACCGGCCAATGCTGGTGGTCAATCTTAAATTCTAGCCTTAAAATTTGTCTTCTTTTGTTTTTTAGGCAAAGATAGACACGCCAGATCTAAGTGTGGTCAAAGCGGTGCAGAAGATAGCCTGGTCAGCTGGTTGTGGCTGTCTGCATCTATTACACGGCTCCAATGAAGAGGTTCACAAAGGCTTTGAAAAGGTATATTAAGATTATCTTTCTGGAAAATCAGTGGTAAAGTTAAATATATTTAACTTTGTAAACAAATGTTCAGAATTTCAACTGTTTGATTTTGAAAGGAGAAAGAAGTGTACAAAGAAATAATTATGTACTGTGAAAGTGATTCACACTAATAGAACCTGTTTCATACCAAATCACTTGAATAATATTATAATATTTTCCCTTTTTCTTAAATCCAGGATAATGCCAGAATCCCAGAGAGTGAAGACGTCGCTTTATGTCGTGAAGCCCTAGAGGTACTGTCCGTTTGTCTAGCCTTGTGTCCAGCTGCTTTAGAAGCCCTCAACAAGGACAAACCGTGGCAATGTTTTATCATTGATCTCCTCCTACTGTCTAAGAGTCGTCCCATTAGGATATCTGCAATGGATCAGTTTCTCTTGATGGCCACTAAGTGCTCCAACGGACATAAACCACTGTTTTTCTTCATCACGCTCAGTTTTACTGTTCTTCCGGTAAGAATCTTTCAAATTGTTTTAGATTCTCTACTTCTCTGCATGGCAGAGGCAGCTTTCAGGCTTTATTAGAGCCAAGTTTATGAAAGTCAAGTCTGAAGTCATTAAAGGAAAGTCCAAAACTCAGAAATGAGTCTAAAGACGTATCTGAATTAGCGGTTACAGCTATGGCTACGACTGTTGCTTGGGATGTTGCTAAGGACATACTATATTTCAACGCGCAATGACGCATTGATCCAGCCACAGCCATAGCCGCCAATTCGGACACGGTCTAAGTAACTGACTCGACTTCCCAACTCTCACACCCTATTTAGAAAATTTCAAGTCCGTCGGGGAAAGTCCAAAAGTCCAAGTCTCAAATCAATTTAATTCAACCTCAACTCTCAAAATGGATTCCAAGTTACTGACTCAAGTTGCCAACTCCGCTGCATAGCAGTGCATCTAAAAAATCTTTTAATAGGTAACCTTGTAAAAAGGTGCACCTCAGAATTGGTATTAAGTCTGTGGAGCTAAGTGTTGATTCAAATCTCAAGGCACTAGTCGTGTATTTTGCATGAGTGTGGCTGGTAACATAATTTTGCTGAAAAGCTTGTTTCAGTACTTAAGGAAATTTGTTGGGCCACTGAGCATCGGATCTTAATTTTCTTCTGCATTATTTTCGTTTTGATAACAGAGTACAGCCAAGGACCATTCCAAGCATTGTTCAGAATATTTCTCCCTTCTCTGCCGTCTGCTCAACTATGCCTTCGCTACCAGCACGGCCATGTCTCAGGCTGAAATCCTCCTTAATAATGAGATTGACTGGATTAAGAAGATTAGGGTAAGGTTAATCTGGATTAATCTAAATTATTATTAAATTATGATGAGGGTTAATGGTGAAAGAAACAGAAAAGTTCACGTTAACATGTCCCAGTGTTCAAATAATAATAATAACAATTAGTGCCCTGGTCATTGAGCCAATAACATTCCTGTAATCTTTCTCAGCTCCCTGGGGAGTATACAGCCCTGGGCTGCTGTGGCACTCTGAAGGGTTTTCCAAACCAAATATTAACCTCTAACATTCCATGTACCCATTTATACCCCTGGGTGACGAGAAGCAACTATAGTAAAGCATCACGCTCAAGGACACAAGTGTCAAGACTGGGGTTCGAACCCACACCTCAAGACTTAACCACCGAAACTTGAGTCCGGTGCACTAAACTGCTCGGCTGTGACACGCTGAGATATGTGTGAGACAAACACAGTCTACTGACGGTTGTTTTTAATATCACCTAATGATAACCTCTTGTAATTGTGATTCCCATCCAGGACGTTGTGCTGAGTACCGGTGAGAATTACTGCGAGGAAGGTCTTCTTGAAGGGCATCTAGGGATCTCCAAGGAGCTTCTTGCCTTCATGCCGTCAGAGAAGAAATTTCAAATTGGCTCCAAGAAAGATGGATGTCAACTCATCAAGGTGAGACAGTTATCATGAAGTAACGAGCTTGTCAGCTTAGACTAAATCTTAGGTTGATTCTACTGTGGTTCTTATTACCTTTGCTTTATTTATCTTTTTGCTTTTTAGCAGGGGGGGGGGGTGTTTATTGGGAGGTGGATTTTTTAAATTTTTGTTGTTTGACTTTCAGGATCTTGCATTTGTAAGGACATTCTCCTTATCCAACACGGCCCGTAACAATTTTTTTGGTTCCTATTTTCTTTTTTCACAGGAGCTCATGGAAGACTTCTTATTCCCAGCTTCAAAGATAGTTGTCCAGACTCGTAAGAATGGTGCGGAGACCCCCCTGGACCCCATTAAACCCATCTGCTACACCCCGCCCACCACCAACGCAGCTTTTGACCTCTTGGTGGCGCTATGTAATAATTGTGTACCCAACCTCAAGATGGTTGCAGAGACACTAACGGATATGTACTACTCAGGTAGGAACACTTAAAACTTCACAAATCTGACCCAAAAAACAGGAATTTTAATTATTATAATAATGGCTTCTTATATTGCGCTCAAATCCATCACTTGGTGATGCTTATAGTGCTCCAACACGGGGCTCAATTTCATAGAGCTGCTTAAGAAGAAAATACTGCTTAAAAAATCCCTGCTTAGCAATAATGAGCAGGATACCAGTCACAAATTGTACATGTGACATGGTATTTTGGCTGCTAACCTTATTCTGGTTAGCATAATTTTGTTTTGCTTAGCTTATTTTTGTGCTTAAGCAGCTCTATGAAATTGGGCCCTGGTCACTGGGTCATTTATTTCATTCCTTAAACCATCTCAGTTCCCTTGGGAGTATACAGCCTGTGCTGACAAATATGTAGCGCACCAAGCTAAATCAATCACATGAACCATCTCTGCCCTCACAGGTACCGCTTTACCCCTGGGTGAAGAGAAGCAATTATAGTTAAGTGTCTTGCTCAAGGACACAAGTGTCATGACTGGGATTCAAACCCACACCCTGATGACTTGGCCACCAGAACTGGAGTCCGATGCACTAAACCGCTCGGCCACGACACACCACAATTAGTGATTTAAAATCCAATTTGAAAATGTCAAAGGCATTTACTTCAAATAGAAGAATCAAGGTTGATGATTGATTTGTTCTTTCAACTCTGGGGGTATTGTCTCCTCTGTGTTATTTATTACTACAATGGGAATGAATGGCATGAATTTTGTTTAATGAATTAATCTTCCCTAAAATGATTTCATTGCAAAGATTTTTCTTGACACTGTTCACTTATAAAGTAAATTTTCACTTGCAAACTTATTTTCTAACTTTCTGTCTTGACTCTCTCCTTGTAGGTACAGAGGTGCCCTTATCAGAGTGGGAGTACCTACCCCCTGTTGGTCCAAGACCAAACAACGGTTACGTCGGATTGAAGAATGCTGGGGCAACTTGTTATATGAACTCTGTCCTGCAACAGGTAAAGGGAGTGATCGTAGGCTGGATTAGTGAGGAGGGTGGGCTGGATTAGTAAGGAGGGTGGGCTGGATTAGTGAGGAAGGTGGGCTGGATTAGTGAGGAAGGTGGGCTGGATTAGTGAGGAAGGTGGGCTGGATTAGTGAGGAAGGTGGGCTGGATTAGTGAGGAAAGTGGGCTGGATTAGTGAGGAAGGTGGGCTGGATTAGTGAGGAAGGTGGGCTGGATTAGTGAGGAGGGTAGGCTGGATTAGTGAGGAGGGTGGGCTGGATTAGTGAGGAGGGTGGGCTGAGGGAAGTCGCGTTAATCACTGGTCAATGACCAAAACGGCAGTTATTGGTTACGACTGCCAAAAGGCACCCCTTGTCTCCTTGATATTATTGTTATTTCTGTTTTAATTGTTTAAATGTTTTCTGTCGTTGCAGCTGTACATGGTGCCAGATATCCGAATGGTTGTTCTAGCCACAGAGGGGGCAGCCACAGATGTAGATGAGGACTTCTCTGGTGATGAAAAGCAAGACACAGAGGTGAGATTATACCTACTGGAAACTGAACAGCAAAATAATTAGTAATCAATGCTAACTTTTCTGTTACAAATGAAGCATGTCATTGCCGAGCAGTTAAGAGCATCGGACTCAAGCTCTGGTATTTCTGATCAGCAAAGTGTGGGCTCGAATCCCTTTGTAGTTTGTTATGGCCGAGTGGTAAAAGAGCCCCAGACTCGAGCAGAAAAATTTGCAGAAAATTTGCAGAAAAGCAGTCACATACAGTACATGTGGAATGGTATTTTGGCTGGTAACCATATTCTTGTTTTGTGCTCAGCTACTTTGTGTGCTTAAATGCATCGTACACGTTTGGTAATTACTAAAAATATATATTAGCATAAAAACTGACTTGGTAACGAGCAACGATAGCTGTTGATAGTATAAAACATTGTGAGAAACGACTCCCTCTGAAGTAACGTAGTTTTTGAGAAAGAGGTAATTTCTCACTAAAATAATAAAAACTTCTTGCAAGAAGTTTTTATTCCTATCTGAAAGCACACAAATTTGTACAACAAGGGTGTTTTTTCTTTCATCATTTTCTTGCAACTTCGATGACCAATTGAGCCCAAATTTTCACAGGCTTGTCATTTTATGCATATGTTGGGATACACAAAGTGAGAACACTGGTCTTTGACAATTACCAAACGTGTACGATGCCTTTAACAATCCCTATTTGATGACAGACTAACATCGACATTGGTGATGCTGAGCATAGTGGCAGTCCAGAGGGGCAGTCGATTCTCTCCAAACAAGAAGAACGGAAGGAATACAACCTGTGTGTCTTGAAGCAAGTACAAGCCATCTTTGGTCATCTAGCTGAGAGCAAGCTCCAGTACTACATCCCTAGAGGGTTCTGGAAGCATTTCAAGTAAGAGAACGTCTCTCCTTCCATCTTATCTCTCCTTGACATTATTGACTTGAACTTTGCTCCCTTGACACCATCCCACATCTTAGCAAGAGATGGTGGCTTTAGTTCCTGCATCAAACAGCGTTGACGAGCTTGAATAAACCTTTCCATGTATCACCATACAATCCCATGCGCCATCTACATTCAAGTAATGCCCACTTGCTTGTGGTTCCATCTGCCAGGATGAAAGCTTACGGAGATAGAAGTTTTTCAGTTGCAGCCCCCACCTATGAAACAATTTGCCAATGACTCTTAGAACACAACCTGACATTGCTTCTTTTCAATCACATCTTAAAACTTACCTTTTCAATCAGGGACATCATTAATTCTCCTGAGGTCTTAGCGCAGTGAATAGTTTTCTAGATACCTTTACTATACAAGTCTTATTATTTTTATTACTACTTCCTGTACTACCCTCTAATTGTTGCCCACTACCCGTACCTGTTTTTCCAGCCTTATCAATGTAAAATCTTTGGACCCCAAACGGTGCTGCTGGCCTGATGACCCTTGATGACGATACTATTCACTGGCTCTCCTTATAGACGATGTGACCTCTGACATCACTCGAAAACCATAACATGATGTACAGCATACCCTCCTAGCAGATTGACTAGAAATACCAATAATTTATCCGACTTTTTTTGTCTGACATGAAGGTTATGGGGAGAGCCCGTCAATCTACGAGAGCAACACGATGCATTAGAGTTCTTCAACAGTCTAGTAGACAGTCTAGATGATGCCTTGAAGGCGTTCGGTGCCAACGCCGTCTTTGCCAGAGTCCTCGGCGGCTCTTTTGCTGATCAGAAAATCTGTAAAGATTGTCCTCACAGGTAAATAGTCATTAAAGTTGTTTAAGTAAGATTGTCCTCACACGTAAATAGTCATTGAAGTTGTTTAAGTAAGATTGTCCTCACAGGTAAATAGTCAGTGAAGTTGTTTAGCTAAGATTGTCCTCACAGGTAAATAGTCAGTGAAGTTGTTTAGCTAAGATTGTCCTCACAGGTAAAAAGTCAGTGAAGTTGTTTAACTAAGATTGTCCTCACAGGTAAATAGTCAGTGAAGTTGTTAACTTTAGCAATCCTGGGGTCGATTTCACCAAACTCTTCCTAACTTAGGACTAGTCCTAGGCAATGCTAAGAGATAGGACTAGTCTTAAGTTAGGAACAGTACTTAAGACTAGTCCTATCTCTTAGCATTGCCTAGGACTAGTCCTAAGTTAGGAAGAGTTTGGTGAAATCGACCCCTGAGCAACCTCAAATTCTCTATAATCCATTGAATGGATTTCCTGAATTTAGTACTGCTGTCTCAAAAGGTCTTATTCTCAATATGGATGAGGTTTACTTACTTCCCAAATTCTAACTTCTATCTAAATGATTTTTGTTTTCATTTTTTTTCTTTTCTTCAAAACTTAATGTTTATTTTCCTTAAACTAGAAGAATTATGGAATTGAGACAACTTCTTGCCAAAAACACCAATGAAGTTTGGGTTAAATGTGTTCCGATGCCAGTCACTTATTAACCCTAACGCTAACGGCCCAAATTCTCCAAAATCCTATTCAGGAAGCTGTATGACTTGTAGGATATGGTACTGCAGACCAAAATAACAAACACTTATCATTCGGTCAGGCCTAGCAATGTTATCAGACTCTATAAACATTTTGATGTTAGGTCACAATCAAGTAGAGTATTGTGGAGTATTCAGGGGGGTCTGTTTACCCCTTGCACCAATGTCACACAAAGCTACACTACACGGGGACATTGACTCCCAAAATGGCGCATCCAAAATTATTGTGATGACGACGTCAGGGCCCAATTTCATAAAGCTGTTTAGCAGAAAATTCTGCTCAGCAAATTTCTTTGCTATGCAGAAAATGAGTGGGGTACCAGTCACAGCAATGGTGACTGTATGGTATTTTGGCTGGTAACCTATTTTTCCTAAGCAAGAGTTTTCTGTGCTCAGCAAGTTTTTTGTGCTTACATGCTTTGTGAAATTGGGCCAAGGTGAATTAGATCAATAGCCAAAGACTCTTTGGGAGTCTGGGATAATTTATTCTGTCAAGCATAAATTGAAATTTGAATATTTATTTTTGGATTTAGGTACTCACGAGAGGAATCCTTCACGACTCTGAATGTAGATATACGCAATCATCAGAATCTTATAGATTCCCTGGAACAGTACGTCAAAGGGGATCTGCTAGAGGGCGCTAATGCTTACCACTGCGAGAAGTGTAACAAAAAGGTCAGTCAAAGGTCAAGAGCTGCCGAAACACAAACTGGCTTAAAAGCTTTATAGAAGATCGTTGGTATGCAAACATTGGTAACCAGCTATATCGTGTAATGTAAACTGATTGTTTGCCTGCAGTCTTCTGCTTAGTAATTTATCTTCGGCTTAGCAAGTTATCTTCTGCTTATTAAGTTATCTTCTGCTTAGTAAGTTATCTTCTGTTTAGCAACTCTGTGAAATTTGACTCTGGGAGGGAAAATTTCTACTGAAGCATGTAAGATAAAGATTTTTTTTAAACAATCTTAAAATTTGGCTTGTCCTTATTTTAACGAAATGTAAAGCGTTATCTTTCTTGAAAACATGTCAGTTTGTGTGAAATCGTTCCGCCACAAAATCCTTGTACTTCGCTGGGGTGTTAGTTTAACAGCGTGTCTTTCTTTTATTCAGGTGGACACAGTGAAGAGGTTGTGTATTAAGAAGTTACCGAGTGTCCTTGCTATCCAGTTGAAGAGATTTGACTACGACTGGGAAAGGTTAAAGTTTATCCAATATTTCTCTGCTCTATATAGACAGCAAGTCTCGTGCGTATTTTTATCGTTCAAGTGTTCAAATTTATTTCTTTGACAAGTTAAAGCAATGTACACAGAAACCCAAGATCCCCAAGTGTGTTAGAATAGTTCCAAGGTTTATTGTCTTTTTAAATGATTTTCAATCGGGATATTAGCTAAGGAATGTCTTGTCAGGCTTTCATTTGGACATAAAACAAATTTGAACATCTTTCTAACATTTTCAAGTTCCAAAATTTTAAGCAAACAGTTTTTCTGCTCAATGTTTTTCTCAATATATTAATTCTTTTGGATGTTGTCACGTTTTTTACTTACAGAGAATGTGCAATAAAATTCAACGACTACTTTGAGTTTCCTAGGGAGTTTGACATGGATCCATACACAGTAGCCGGACTTGCTAAAATAGAAGGTAAGTAAGAGATAACTTCAAACACCTCATCATCTTAAAGGGCGAAATAAAAAAAGAAAAATTGTTGATCGTCTCCGCCGACCCTACGAAACCCCCTGACCCCATTTATTTTATTTATTTATTTTTTAATCATAAAAAACGGTCTTTTCAATGATCTTTTCAGTCAAAATTGGCTCAGAACGTGCTGGCAGTCTAGTGGCTTCCTACAGGAACGTTTCTTCATTTCTAGAATGTGTCAGACTTTTGTATAGCATCTTTAGTTGTTTTTATTGGTTTGAAGAAGCTTTTACCCCATACGTAGAGTAGTACAGAGTTTTATCAGCTCCATACTTGAGTGTTTCATAGAGATTTCAGTAGCTTGGACTTCATACCTTTTACTCAAGTGGAGAGTTTCTTAATACCTTTATTCTCTATGAGAAGACTGATGTAATTTGTCTAGGCATGTATGTTAAGTGCTAAGCATAATGTGTGTGGTTTGCAGGTGAAGTCATCCATGATGAAAGAGAGAGCAGTGATGAGAATGAAGAGGAGGCTCCACACAGCACAAGGTATCGTCTAGTGGGTGTGGTGGTACACAGTGGCCAGGCCAGTGGTGGCCATTATTACTCCTACATACTGCAAAGGTAAGATCACCGTATAAACAGTAATTAAAATAATGAGCTACCACTCAACACAAGGTAACATCCCAATTTCATAGAGCTGTTTCAGTACAAAAAGTACCTAAGCACAACCAAATTATGCTTGTAAACCAGAATAAGGTTACCAGCCAAAATGCCATGTCACATGTGCATTATGTGACTGGTATTCTGCTTAATTTTGCTTAGCAGAGATTTGTTAAACACTGTTTTCTGCTGAAGCAGCTCTATGAAGTTGGACCCTGTAGGGTGTGGTGGCCAGGATCTTTTAGAATGACTTTCTTACTTGGCACATCCCCTAGAGCAACAACTTGGTACTTTGTAGTTTCCTGCACACCAGCTATACCATGTATCATGACCCTCATCGGTGCCCATTTATACACCTGGTTATAGGGGAACACATTATGGTTAACTCTCTCACCAGGGCCCAATTTCATACAGCTGTTTAGAAGAAAATTCTGCTAAGATAATTTCGGGTACCAGTCACATCAATGGTAACTGTATGGTATTTTGGCTTGTAACCTATTTTTTCCAAGCAAGAGTTTTCTGTGCTTAGCAAGTTTTTGTACTTGCAAGCTTTATGAAATTGGGCCCTGGTGATTTTCACACCCTGGCAAGGTTTGACAAGGATTGACCGAGATTCAAATCAGATACAGCCAAGGTAAGAGAACTTACTATTTTCATTCTTGTCTTTACTTCCTGACAGAAATGGGGATGGCAATGGGAAATGGTACAAGTTTGACGACGGTGAAGTGACGGAATGCCGTATGGATGATGATGAGGTATGTGATAACAAGTCTCCTGTTTTCTGTTGAATTATCACAAAAGTGGATTTGAAACGTTGCTTTCTCCTGAAACCAATCGGAGAATATCAATCACATACTACTAGCGAAAGTAGAAGTCCCGACCGATTTTCTACCTTCCGCCCAGGTAGTAGTTAAGAAGCGGGATAGTTCTTTTCAGAACTTGGTAGCTATTTTTAGAACTTGGTAGTCTCCCGAATTCCGAAAATCTACTCTGCCGCAGTAGAATAGTCTCCCGAATACCAAAATCTACTCCGAGGCAGTAGAATATAGACAAGTTCTCAAGTTCTCAAAGAACAAAAAACTTCACAGCAAAGTAGATATACACATGGTGTTACCGCAAGCCAAATATACATTGATACCCCACCATGCAATGCCTCAAATCCTTTGTACACAACCAGCTCTCTGATTATTTATCCATTACTGAAAATAAAATCAAGAGAGTTCTTGAGGAGTTAGTTGAGGATACATGTGGGTTGATGGGAGCACTTGAAAGAGAAGATGAAGTAATGGTAAGTTTAAGATGTACGAAAATCACAAGTTGGGGAGAAATCTATGTAATCTACGTAGTTGGGTAGAGACTGAAAAGACACTCTACATGGGAGGTTCTAGTGCAAGATTGGATTCGAACCAAGGCCCGTAGAATTGAACGACAAGTAAGGGAGGAATGCAGAATTAAACAGGCGGTAACTCAAGGTTACAATCCAGGCCATATCTCGTTGGGCCCCCGCAACAAAAAAGGCTTTTTTTTCCCTACTTTTTTCTTTTTTTTCTTTTTTTCCCCCTTCTTTTTACGCCCTACTCTCTGCAAGCAATGAATGTTCATTGTGTTTGCACATTCTTGATTTTTTTAAAGCCTTCTTTTTTATGTTGTAATATTATAATAAAAAACAATTCAGGCTCAACAATTTCAGACAATCCGGGCCCTATCTTGTTGGCCCCCGGTCCCCTTTCAATGTTGGCTCTCATTGCGCGGTCTCCGCTCCAGCTTCGTTTTCTTGGGTTATTCCGGGGTTCAACCTTGAGTTACCACTTGTTTAATATTGCATTTCTCCCTGAGGGCGCCACTATACTAACCTGCTCCCTGTCGGGCTAAACATTGTAGGCTGTTATTAAGGTTTGCTTGTTTCCATTATCTTAATCTATCAACATTTCTATGTAGGAAATGAAGAACCAGTGCTTCGGAGGGGAATACATGGGAGAGGTGTTTGACCACATGCTCAAAAGGTACGTCTTAAAGAAGGGGTGTTTCTTATTAAGAAGTTTCTCTTCTTTTCGGAGGTGGTACATCTGGGTGTTGAGTCACCATTGTTTGGAGGACTGTGGTTTAAAGAGACTAGTTCCTTGCAGAAATCCATATGGGTTTAGGGATCAAAAACATTTGGGTCAAGTTTTGTGCAAAAACGTTGTGTCTCCAAAAGTAGCACTTACATTATACGCGAAATTGAAATTGTCAAAATGTTGTATCTTGCGTAAAATAGCCCAGATGTACACACAAAGATACCAAGATACAACGTTTTCGCACCGAGTATTTTCATGCAAGGTACAACATTTTGCGAAACTGAGATACAACGTTTTTGCACTGACACAGAGATAGAATAGTTTGCACAAAAAAAGATATAATTTTGTTAAGGATGGACTCATGCAGTCTGTAGCATTTGACTTAAACAAAAACCATAAAAATAGACACTGAGGGATCTGAGGTTGATGATATTCCATCTTTCCTTTCATCTACAATTCATTTCTTCCGAAAGAATCGATTAAAAAGACTCCCCCATTTATTGAAATGCCTGTACAAGAAGAGCATGATGTCTAAAACATTTAAATAGAATTAGCTGTTGCAAACTGCTTACCAACCAAAAGGACCTATGGTATAAATGCAAAATATAGTTAATGGCCTGACGTTTCGACCCTAGCAGAGTCTTTCTAGAAGGCTAAATGACAAGACAACACACATGAACAGGCATATAAGTGTAACAAAAGCAGTCAAGTGGAAATACATGAATAGAGGCAGAGAGCAAACAGATAAGGCAAGGGGTAAACAATGAATAGGGAGACAGGGGGGGCACGAGGAAGGGGGCTGGTCTGACCACAAGAAGTTTATCATTTGTGTATTGTTTGTTGACTGGGATGTCTTGTTACCACCATCAGCTTCCAGTTATTCACTCCAGGTGTAGGCCCGTTCATACTCTGTAATTTCACTATTCACACCTAAAAAAGTCTGACGTGTTAAAATATAACGTAAGTGGTGTTGTTGCCTTGTGTGTTTTGATCAAGCGAGACGCATAGAAGAAGCAGCTATAACTAGTAAACTTGCGGGCGCAACCATGTGTAAATCTCTTTTGGGAGGAGTGTTGGCTCTGAGAAGATTGTTGGGTTGGTCCGGATTTTTTGTATCAGTATACTCTGCTCGTCTTCAGGTAAAAAATGATAAGTCCAGCCTGCCCTTTCTAGGCAGTTGCTATGGTGGGCAGGACTCGATAGATGGCGGGCAGGACTTAATGAATTCGTCTATTCTACTTGATTCATGAAAAATGTATAAATACTGACTCGTCAAATGCGTAAACATTGAGTATGAACCGACCTTTTGACCCTGGGTGTTATCGTGGGATTGATTATGGTGCAGCACATTTCTGTGTATTTGATTCATCATTTAGGATGTCCTACAGGAGGCAGAAACGTTGGTGGAATGCATACATCCTCTTCTATGAACGTATGGACCCACCTAAGAAGGACCTTGATAAAGCACTTGAAAATCTGACAATCAGTAAGTAGTCTGAATCAAAGCATTTTCTATCGACCTTGAAGGAAAGAATGTTTGTGCAGCAAGGCTTGATTTTAGAGAGCTCCTGAAAATGAAGATATTGTGTAATTAAAGTACAAGAAGAAAATGTGGTGAAAATGAAGATATTGTGTAATTGAAGTACAAGAAGAAAATGTGGTGAAAATGAAGATATTGTGTAATTAAAGTACAGGAAGAAAATGTGGTGAAAATGAAGATATTGTGTAATTAAAGTACAAGAAGAAAATGTGGTGAAAATGAAGATATTGTTTATTTGAAGTACAAGAAGAAAATGTGGTGAAAATGAAGATATTGTTTATTTTAAGTACAAGAAGAAAAGGTGGTGAAAATGAAGATATTGTTTATTTGAAGTACAAGAAGAAAATGTGGTGAAAATGAAGATATTGTTTAATTGAAGTACAAGAAGAAAAAGTTGTGAACCAGTCACACAATAGTGGATGTTATGATGTGGCAATTTAACTGGTATTCTGAAACTGGTATTCTGAGGTGGACTAATACACTGAACAATACATTACATGGCATTATGGCTAGTGGGGACCACTCACAAGATATTACATGAGGGTTGATAATCTGAGGGGACCAGTTATGATCAACAAGCGTTGCAGAATATTTGGCTTGTAAAGGACTGAATTGGATGCAAATGAAAAACAAACACATTACAAATTTGCAATCAACAAATCACCCCAGTTAAATTCCTGATGATACTATCAATAACTTCACATTCAATTTTTACCTCGAGTATATACTGACCTTTAATGACAAGTTGTGTCACTATTATTTTCAGCCCCAAAGAATCTGATGAAGATGCCAGCGTCTATCCAACGCCGTGTCAGACGTCAGAATATCCAGTTCATGCACAGTCGTATGCAGTACAGCATAGAATACTTCCAGTTTATTCGTAAATTGGTGACATGTAACGCTGCACTGTTTAACATCCCTCAAGGACAGGACCAGTTGGTACGTTCATATTTCTTTTTTCTTTTCATTATTATTTCGTTTTATCACAGCATGCAAAAGAAAGATCACATTTTCCTTTGTGCCGGTAACTCCTCGAGTCGGGCTACGTCCCGTAGCCTTAGATCTCAAGGGTCTTTCTCAGGATCCTCGCTGTTCCCAAGAGCGCCGCCTTCTGTAACAGATCTACCCTCACATTTGTCCCTATTTCATTATTATTATTTATTCAACCTCAACAATAGAAGAACAAAAAGTACAATACAAGGCAAATCAAAGAACTATCAAACTAAAACAGAAACAACAAAGCAAAAAATATAGGCCCAGCCCTAAAACATACAGAACAGCAACGTGAAAAAATGATGATGACATGTCACTTCTATGTAACTTGAGTTTGTGTTTGTAAATTCATGTGTAGAACTCTTGCAAATGACTGCCGGATTTATTTATTTATTTATGTATTTATTTAGGTGATGCGATGAAGCAAAATGAGTCGTTTGTCAACGCGGGTCATTTTTCTTATACATTTGAGAAGAGCATAATCTATGCTTTAATACTGTTAAAACCCCATGTTGATACCACCTTTGGTTCAAAAGTTGTGAAAGTAGAAACACCAAGAGATGCGAGAGAATGAAACTGAGAAAAGTGGGTTTAAAGTCGAGTTGTTTATTGAAACTACATTGGCACATTTTCTTGCAAGGCTAAGTTTAACCCCTTTTTAATGTTATTTATCAGGAAGGAAGTTGGCAATATAAAATAAGATATATTTTGGCATTTAAATTTACAAAAATATTTTTGAAAATTTCACCCGTTGGCCTGTTTTGGCTTGTTTCTCCATACTGATATTTCCGACAAACGACTCATTTAGCCTGATGGCATCACATATTATATTTTATTCTATTTTATCTGAACAGGGCCCTGATGCCGAAGAGCTTGCCATGATTAGTATTCAACTAGCATCAAAATTCCTCTTCAGTGTTGGCTTTCATACCAAGAAAACACTACGGTGAGAAAAACTTACTAACCATGGAGCTTTCTTTGAAGGTGTTGTTAGTCCCAAGCCAGATTACCCTTAGGGTTGGAGTTACCATTGTGATGCTGCATGTTGTAAGGGGTTGAGACGGCAAGCAATTCGCCGTATTTTTGACGGCGTTAGGGCGCATGTGGAACAATTTTTACATGATAAAAAACAAGTAAACAAATGGGGTTTTTTCATTTTTGTTATTATTATGTTTATGTATTTCGTCATTGATGTAAGAAAACTACATACAGGCAATAAAAATAAGATGAAACTGTAATTGTGATGCAAGACATTCCCTGAAGAAAGCGCCCTCATGCGTTCAAAAGTATGACCCATTGAATGAACAAGATCTGATTCACACATCATTTTCATGACACAAATCGCTTCTCATAAGCAACTTGTTATGGAGTGAAACTTTAAGATTTTAAATTGATTCTATATTTTTACAAAGAATACCAATACCAAGTTTTCAATTAAAAGCAAAACCACAAAAATAAAACAGACAGTCCCCTCAAAAGTACATCAGGTCGTATCGGAATTGGCGACTACAGCTACGGCTACAACTGTTGCTAAGGGTGTTGCTAAGGACGCCCTATACCTCAACACATGATGATGCAGAAATCTAGCCGTAGCCGTAGCTGTAGCTGTAGTCACTAATTCGGACACAGCCTCAGACTTTCACACATGGTTCTATATGGTCACTGGAAAGAAACTGACTGCAACAATTAAACCTGCATCACTTATAATCCCGTTGATATATGTGATAACTTAGTATGTCTGGTTGGTTTCTTTGTTTCAGGGGACCAGCCACTGAGTGGTACGACGCCCTCTATGTTCTATTACGGAGCAGCAAGAATGTCCGTCGGTGGTTTGCCCAACATGTTCTCTTTTCACATCCTTCAAGGTTCTCGGAGTATCTTCTAGAATGTCCGAGCTCAGAGGTAATTACAAATCGCTGTCTTCCCATTTGCAAATCGGCAACAAGGATGATTTGCTGCCCTCAGTGCCAAGGTCAACGTAGAACCAACATCTGCCATTTTTATTGTTATCTTGTATCTTTGTAAACTTGACTTATTTAGTCTTCGGACAATAAACCAAGTTGAATTGAATTGAATTGAACACACTTCAAACCAAGTCACATTGTGTCTCTTATCTATTTATTCAGGTTCGGAATGCGTTTGCTAAAGTCATCGTAATCTTAGCTCACTTCTCACAGCAAGATGGTCCTTTCAGTCCACAGGGACATGGTAAGTTGTTGAATCCAGCCATGTGATTTGTCAGGATGTTTCACTGATCTCCCTGCACCTTCAGATTTTCTTGAAAGAGGCAAAGTTGCCATCACAGAGATGAAAAGACTTGGCCCTTGTTATGACCAGACCTTCAGATATCTAATTGAAATGATTTAGAGAGTCTGTAAACCTCTACAATGTAGCATTCTGTACATTCAGGAAGCTTCATTTCTGCATCAAGAGGAAATTGTTATCCAATTTTCAGGATTCTTTATTTTCATACAATTACGTCCTTGACCTACCCATTGATCCCTCAATGGTGGAGAAACAGATAGCTGTGTAACCGTCTTCAACAGACCCAAATCTCATAGAGCTGTCCATAAATATTTGAGTTATTAAATCACAATTTTTTCAAACCTACCACAACTCACAAGAGAGATTATTTACATGTTACCGCAAAGTAGAGTTTCTAGATTGTATTTTTTAACTTATTGGGAGAGCTGCTTTAAAAGTGAAAGTATTAGTTCCGGCTGATTTTCTACCTCCCTCCCCCAGGTAGTAGTCAATAAGCAGGACAGTTCTTTTCAGAAATAAGAAGTCTCCCGAATTCCGAAATTTACTCCAAGGCAGTGGAATAAATAGCAAGACAAATTCTTAAAGAACAAATGTACACAGCAATGTAGAAATATGTATACATGGTGTTACCGCAAACTGAATATACAAGGATACCTCACCATGCAATGCCTCAAAACCCACATACAGAAGATATTGCTTAAAATAGTTCACTGTGTAGAAATGATCAGTCATGTACAGTAAAGATGATGTGATATTTTTCCGTTTATATTACTCTAATTTGAACAAGACGTCTGATGATAAATTTGTACTGATTGGTCTTCTTTTTCCTCTTCCACAGTGGGTCAGACTTCAGAGACGTCTGGTACCCTGAGTGACTATCTGCTCCATGCTGTCTTGTCTCTTCTTAAAAAGGAGGTCTCTGACCATGGAAGACACTTGACACAGTACTTCCATCTCTTCCAGATGTATGCTAACCTTGGTGTACCAGAGGTGAGATTCTTAACCGTGAATTGCTTTTCTTCACCTAGGTGTATAATAATATCAAATATACCTTATTAACATGCCCAAGTCAAACCTTCACATGTACAAATAGGGAATACAAATTTCATAATTAAAACTTTGATAAGGATGTTAACTGTGAGACTTTCTGCCACCCCCAAAAAATTGTTATTTATACTTGTAATTAGTTTGTTTCTGACGTGGCGTGTCATGGCCGAGCGGTTATGAGCACCGGACTTAAGCTCTGGTGTTTCTGATTAGCAGAGTGTGGGTTTGAGTCCCGGTCATGACACTTGTGTCCTTAAGCAAGACAGTTAACCATTATTGCTTCGTCCTATGGATGGGACATTAAGTCGTAGGTCCCGTGTACTAGGATTGGTAGTGCATGTAAAAGAACCTAAAACACTTATCGTGGAAGAGTAGGAATTTACCCCGGTGTTTCTGGTTCACATAGCAAGCACCCTTGTTTACAGGTTTCCTCGGGCTTGCAAGCTACAGTGATTAAGTTCCCTAATGAGGCATCCTTGGTTTCATTTTTGACCACATCGTAGAAAATGCTTTCTTGGTCACACATATGACAACTAAGACTATACTTACACACTCACCTCTACCTCCACCCTGCAGAGAACACAACTACTGAAGCTGAACGTACCAGCAACCTTTATGCTAGTAGCATTGGATGAAGGACCGGGACCAGCTATCAAGTACCAGTATGCAGAACTCGGCAAACTGTACTCCGTCGTGTCTCAACTAGTCAGATGTTGTGATGTCAGCTCACTAACTCAGTCATCAGTGGCGGTAAATAATTATTATGTCTATTAATTATTTGAAGTTCTGATTTATAATCCCCCCCCCCTAGTTTTCTGTATGACACAAATTTTTTGTTTTGGTTTTTTTCCCGTTGTGATGTGGCTTTTGGATTGTTTTTGTCTATAATGACATTTGGAAAACAACTAGACAGTAATTTAGTTTACTTTGTTGTAATCCTTCAGGTGTGCCATTGTCCCGTCTTTGGAATGTATTATGTAATCTGCTGTTTATATTTGTATATCTCTTGCCTTTTGTATATTATGTATATTTTGATGATGTATTTGTGATGGTTTTTACCTGTGAAATTTATAAATGAAATTGACTATTTTAGTGAGCGTTTCTGTTGAGCAAATACTCATTTCTTTCTATGTTTTGATTTGTAGGGATGTGCAGTAGAATAAGACACAAAGATTCAAGACGATCTTGACTATTTTAGTGAGGGTTTCTAATGAGCATACACTCATTTCTTTCTTTGTTTTGATTTGTAGGGATGTGCTGCTCTGGATAACCCACATGGTGACAACGTCTGCATCCAATCCATCATGCCTATTCAACAACAAGTAGCAGACCAGCTGTTCCTAAGAGGTGGTTATGTCAAGAAGCTGATTGAAGACTGTAACAATTCAGATGAGACAACCAAACTTCTTAAGGTACGCTTTTTATTTCTTGTTATCGGGTTGGTAGTTGATTTATTGGGACACTTTCAAGGATCTCTAGGTGGCAGCATACTTACTAAGTAAATCTTACCAGGGCCCAACTTCATAGAGCTGCTTACGCACAACAAGTAATTAAGTACAGCAAAATTATGCTTACCAGAATAAGGTTACCAGCCAAAATATGTGTCACATGTACAACTTGTGACTGGTATCCTGCTCATTTTCGCTTAGCAGCAAATTGTTAAGCAATATTTGCACCTTGAGCAGCTCTGTGAAATTGGGCCCTGGTAAAAGTTATGTGAAATATTGAAAATTACCCGTAATTTCTTCTGAAACCCAGTGTCTTAAACATTGGCTCCTCCCCTCTTGCCCCCTCAAACAAATATATCTAGGAATTTTTGTTGTTGCCTTGGCGACTACTTGGAAACAGTGGTTTTAAAGGTTTTTAATTGTATTTTTCTTAAGATGCACAAATGAACAGTTTGATTTCTTAAATAGCGCCCCCCCCCATCCGAAATTATGTTTTTGCCCCCTTTGACCCACCCCACCCAAA
The DNA here is from genome assembly GCA_021014325.1 of Plazaster borealis. Classification (NCBI taxonomy): domain Eukaryota; kingdom Metazoa; phylum Echinodermata; class Asteroidea; order Forcipulatida; family Labidiasteridae; genus Plazaster; species Plazaster borealis. The sequence goes on along the minus strand of CM037469.1, from coordinate 730,784 downwards.
AGAAGATATCTGCTGTCACCCAGTGTCCAAACTTCTCCTATTATTACTTCAGGAATAAAGGACAATGGGATTTGAGATTTCGACATGTGGGTGATTTTATAAAATCACTCCAAAGTCTGTGCTTTGCTGTACTTGTTAGAAACAATTCTGAAAATAACGATAAGTTTTGCTTTTGTGCACTTTATTTAGTGTTTTACTACAAACACACAACACCCAGTAAGATGCTAAGTGGCAGCAGAGTTTATTAATTTTGCACACAAAAACTTAGTCAAACTTGGACTGGCATCTTACACAGAGCACCTGAAAATCATTTATTCAATCAGTGATTTAAGTGACCAAATTTAATTTACTATTCTGAGACGTCCTCTTCCCTGCTCTTTCTTATAGTTCTGCAGCTGGGAGAATCCCAAGTTCTCCTCCATGGTACTTGGTGAGCTTCTATGGCAGGTAGCTTACTCCTACACCTATGAGTTAAGACCCTACTTAGACCTACTCCTACAGATGCTCCTCCTGGAAGATTCATGGCAGAATCACCGCATCTTAAATGCTCTGAAAGGTAACATCTTAGTGGTCAAGATGACTGACTTTACTCCATTAGCATAAAGAGCCCTGTCAAACATGGAGGCTGTTTCAAAACTAATAAATACAAATATGACATCTGTGGATTTCTCTGTCAAACATGGAGGCTGTTTAAAAACTTTAAAAAAAAAAAATTGACATCTGTGGATTTCTCTTCTTCGATACATTATCTTGAGAATTTTCAAAAAACAAATCTGACTTGAATGTTTGTCTTGGATTGAAATATTTATCTTTAACATGGTGTTATCCCCACCCCCACCCCCAATTCAGGTATACCAGACGACCGGGACGGATTATTTGACACGGTCCAACGCTCCAAGAACCACTATCAAAAGCGTGCTTACCAGTGCATCAAATGCATGGTGGCGCTCTTCACAAACTGCGAAGCAGCTGGCAGGCTGCTGGCGTCGCACGGTGATCTAAAACGCAAATGGAACTGGTCGGTAGAATGGCTTGGAGATGAGCTGGAGAGGGTAAGTGTTTGGAGAAAGATTAATTATAAAAACATATATTATTTAAAGGTATCATACACGTTTGGTAATTACTCAAAACAATTATTAGCATAAAAACTTACTTGGTAACAAGCAACGGAGAGCTGTTGATAGTATAAAAAATTGTAGGAAACGACGCCCTCTGAAGTAACGTAGTTTTTGAGAAAGAGGTAATTTCTCACTATTTCTCACTTCTTGCAAGAAGTTTTTATTCCTATCTGAAAGCACACAAATTTGTACAACAAGGGTGTTTTTTCTTTCATCATTTTCTTGCAACTTCGATGACCAATTGAGCCCAAATTTTCACAGGCTTGTTATGTTATGCATATGTTGGGATACACCAAGTGAGAACACTGGTCTTTGACAATTTCCAAACGTGTTCAGTGCCTTTAAGGTAGTAGAGAAGCTTTTATTAAAAACCATGCTGAATACAGGCGTGCTATTCTTCCTACTTTAATCTGATTTTCGATTTGTTTTGCCCTCAGAAAAATCAGAAAAATTGTTATTAAAAAGCCTGAAAAATTTAACCAGCCCATACCATGTATACATGTAGGTCCGGCCTTGTACTCAATTCAAGTTTCCTACTGTTTTTTCAAGGGCCACTTATCATGCCTGTGAATAGAATTGTGTTTTTTTGAGAAAAGGACTGACAATTTAAGAAGTTTTTGCAAAATGTCTTCAAATTACTCAGCCATGGTTTGATTATTTTATTTGTAATGAAAGAATGCACAAAACAATTGAATCCTGATAAAATCGGTACGTTCTTGGAACTCATGCTGCAAAATGACAATATATATTTTTTCTCTTTTATTTTGCAGAGACCTTACTCAGCCAATGCTCAGTACACGTATAATAATTGGTCACCACCGGCGCAATCCAATGAAACATCAAATGGTTACTTCTTGGAACGATCACACAGCGCTCGTATCACACTCGCTAAAGCTTGCGAGCTCTGCCCAGATGATGTGAGTTAAATTTTAAAAAGTGAAGACTAGATGTTTGATTTCATTCGTCCAAATTAAATCAAAAGACACTTTAAATTATCCTAGGGTTTCAAAGTTTGAATGGTTCAGAGAAACACCAGCTCTACTCCTGAAGACAATAAGAGCTTACTGATTATAATGTTGAGTTGTTTCACCAACATTTCTGAACCACCACACTTCATTACAGGGCCAAATTTAATGGCTCTGCTTACCGCCGAATTCTGCGCTGGCAATCACCATTCTTTGCGGACAGGTCAAGCGCCAAATTTCTGATCTAGCTGTGTAAGCATAGAATGCTTAGTAGTTAGGAGTACGCATGTGCAAATATTCTCTGCTAACCAGTGAAATACGTTTGACGTAAGCGCCGAATTCCCTACTTCTGTAAGGGCCGATTCTTTGCTTATGGTAAGCAGAGCCATGAAATTGGGCCCAGTTATTAGTAATGCATACCTTAGCTTCTAGTAATGCATACCTTAGTTTCTAGTAATGCATACCTTGGTTTCTTAAGTCTCTTCCCTGTGCTCAATATTGCTGTCCCTCTAGCCTTAACCTTTGACCTTTCCACCCCAGGAACCAGAAGATCTAGATGCCATGGATGAGCAAGAAGGTTCACCTCAAGACGATCCGTCAGTTTCCAACTTTCAACAACATCTGCCCCACCCACAGCAGCCGAATAACCAAACCATCACCTCACAGGTAAATTGAGTTCTTAGTTTCTACACCAAGAGATTCTTGTGTGTTAGGTAATATTGGCGTGTTGTGGCCAAGCGGATATGAGCACCGGACTCGAGCTCTGGTGTTTCTGATCAGCAGATGTGGGTTTGAGTCCCTGTTGTGACACTTGTGTCCTTAAGCAAGACACTTAACCATTCTTGCAGGGACCTCAATGGAAACCAGTTTAACTGTTTGAGTGTGCCCTGGAAGTTAATAGAATTGTTGTTTAAGGAGGATGAGTGCATGGCTTAATTTCATAGTGCCACTTAAACGTAAAAAAAAAATGTTTTTTTGAAAATTGGAAAAAAAAAAAAAATAGCAACCAGTGCAATTTTTATTCAAATTTGTTGGTGCAGTTTTTGAGACAAAATAATGATGCATAGATTGGATTAGGTCAGGGATGTTGTGCACATTCATGTATGAGCTTATTATGATATATCGGCAGTCAAAATAAACAATGGTGATTTTTTTTTGGGGGGGTGGGTCTTCAAATGCTATTTTTTCGTCTTGGCCTGTATTTACAGAAGAAAATATGTATATGTTGGATTGGTAATGTATGATCTTCATAAACAGGCATAATGTTCATCCTACTTTAGTCTGATTTCTGATTTTTTGCCCTTGGGTAAAATCAGTTTTTTTGTTTTAAATAACCCCAAAAGTCTTTTAAAGCCTTCACCATATGTACATGTACATTTATGTTAGCCCTTGTACTCAATAAAATGTTACTACTTTTTACAAAGCACCAAATATCAGTTTTGTATAAACAGCAATCAGATTGGACTAATCAATTGCGTTTTGGTTTATTCCCAATCCGTTAATTTACCTCCGATGCTTACAATGTGAGGAGAAACGATAAAGAGCCCCCTCTGTTGTCCAACTTCCTCCAAGATGAAATGATACGGAGCGTAGTAATATCTTATGGTTTTCTTTACACTTAGGTGCAAGAAGAAGACACAACACCACAGGAAGAGACACCTGTAACTAACGTACAACAAAACAAACCCCAGCAAGCACCCAACAATCAACAGAATGTAACAGCACAGGTGAGTTTCACACAAAAATACTCCCTCAATTTCATAGAGCTGCTCTAAGCAAGAAATATTGCTTAACAATTTTCTGCTTAGCAAAAAAGGAGCAGGATACTAGTCATAAATTGTACATGTGACGTGGTACTTTGGCTAATAACTTTATTCTGGTAAGCATAATTATTTTTTGCTTCATGCAGCTTAATGAAATTGGGCCCAGTTTGAAAATTGTTAAACTTTCTTTTCTTTGGATTTGATTTTTTATCAAGTTTCTCTATAATTTGCTTCTTATTTCCATTTTCTTTTTCATCTTCGCTTCTCTTCAGGTCCACAGGGTTCTTCACTTTTGGATTCTCTAGATTTTATCACTTTAAAGAATAAATCAAAATTCTCTTTTTTTGTTTTTCGCAGAATAGTCAGCTTCAGCCACAAGTGCCAAACAACCAGCAGCCTCAGAATTTCACCCAACACCACCAAGCTAACGTCCACAGACACCCAAATGCTATCAACAACACACTGCACGGCCCGCCCAACCCCCCAGCTCATAGGGGTCAGCCAGGAGAAGATCCACCCGAGCAGACAACAACAACGGAGGAAGGAGATGCGTATCCTAGCAACAAGGACAAAGAAGCGCAATAATAAATTCCTTGAGATGTTCGTTATATAGATCCCTTGTATAAGTGCATCACAGCTAATAGTCTAAGGCCACTTCCCTGTACACCGTGTCAAGGGCTTGTATCATAAACAAAGTATGGTGCAATTTGTAGTCTGCAACCATGATTGAAATACTTACAGACAGCAAGTGTCATTTTTAATCGCCTAAAATGATGCAGTGCTCTGTGATTGCATTTTTCAGAAGGGGTTTATACAGTGCAACACCACTACTTTGATCTGTACACATAGCTCACTCAAGTGATTGTCAGCTTTTGTGATAAATAATTATGCTGAAGCGTCAACTGTGAGGTAATATATGGGTCTAGTTCAAATCCAATGTTTGTCATTGCGGCCTTGTGTTTGGTGTATTTTGTTTCTGTCTGGAATTGTCTTAAGTGTCGTAAATATGAACATTGGGGAAAACGTGATGTGAAGACGCTGATGGCCTTGGATTCAGTGTTAAAACACAATAATTAACTTAATAGATGTTAAATTTGCATCCGAGATAGCAAATATTATTTGGTTTTACCAATACATCGATGTGTAAGCATTGTATACTTGGTACTTTCCTGATTCCTGTGAAAAATGTTTGCGTTATCCACTGCTAAAATATAGGATTGGAACTGGCTCTAGCTACTGGGCAATCTCGATGGTCTAGTGGTTAGACATCTATTCTAGAATGGCAAAGGTCATGGGTTTGAACCCCACCCGAGTAACATGCATGTGGATATTTTTCACAGGACTCGGGGGAAAGTACCGAGTATACAGCGCTTCACATACATCGGTGTATGGGTAAAACCAAATGATATTCACAATAATTTAGTTTATCTAGACTAAATGAAGAACACTTATTCATTCAAGTTAATCTATTTGCTGTTAGAATTAACTGATAGCATTGCATACAAAGACAACATTATTCACATAGTAAGAGTTAACCAAAGTAAAGTTGGCCGAGATAATTATTAAAGTATTGAATAATATATTGCCTACAAAGACCGTAACATGATGTGGTTAGAAATATAGTTGTATGCACTACCCAAAAATATATGTATATATATAAGCAGATGACAAATCTCGGACAAAAGAAACAAGTGCACTTTTTTTTCCGCACCACGCCTGTTTGAGCGATTACCATCACATTAAAAATGTGAGGAACCCATTGTCTGGTGTTGTGCAATTTTGAGTGGCTGGGGCAGAGAAGAAAAACCCATCGAGCTGTTTCATGATACTACATCATGGCTGTTGAAGTGTTGTACAGAAATTCATGTCAAAATAAAAAAAGCCTGTAATCTGCATGCTGTTATAACCTTGAAAAAGTTTGGCTTTTGCATGGCGGAGTATCCAGTTGATTTGTGAAAGTATAGTGGACGTAACTTCACTGCAAATGCAAAGTTTTATGTTGTTGGGAAAATGTTTGTGGCAGCTGATATGCTTAGCTCAATTCTTGTTGAGCAGTTGGAAAGTATTTGCAGACCTGGAATTACACAGAAGCAAAGGTCATCAGTCTCCCCTGGTCTTAGATGCCCCCTTCAAAATATTTCCAGAGACTTCAAGATTTTCCAATGAAAGTTCCTTAACAAAAATGAAAATTACTTAACCTCTTCAAAGATGAAATTCCAGGCCTGTATTTGCAAGAATTTGTTCCTTTCGTTGTCAGGTTTACTGGCAGTCTGGATAATGTGATTCTGTAAAAGATGTGACACATTAATATTCAGTCTAATCTACGAACACTTGCAACAAACCTGTGAAAATAGCATCAAATTTGATGCCCAGGGACTCCTCAACAGGATAAAAACCACTTTCCTGCTGATGTTGGGTTTGGAGAGGAGGTGGGGGTTGCATATTTGTAGACTATTCGCACCTATTTATGAAAATTAAAATCTAATTTTAAAGTTTATTATGTATAAATTTGCCTTATGTTTGGGTAATTATTTACATACCGGTACAGTAATTGTTTTGTCAACACCTTCAAATGTTCTTGTTGGTGTTGTGAACGGAGTTGGATGCAAGTATTTAAGCAGTGTTGGTTAGGAACGTTGCCGTCTGTATCGTTGACATCTCAAATCAACATATTTGCTTTTGGTTGGTCATCTTTTTGCAGCTATTGTTAAGCTTAGAAATTGTTGGTAAGCAAAACCAGGTTACCAATCAAAATGCTATATAAATGTTGTATACTCTTTGTGACTGGTTCCCTGTTAATTTATGCTTAGTTAACATATTTGTTAAGCAATAGTATTCACCCAAAAACAATTCTTTGAACTGTTTAAGTTTCTGGACGTGTTGCAAGTCTATCTTCTGTACTGGTGGAAACAAAACTGAATGATGTCTTGTTCCAATCCTTTCATTTTATGGTATTTAGCATAAAGGAAACTTCTCTTTGTACGCCAGTTTAGTACTCATTTTTAAATCCTTGTTTCACTTTGCGTTTGTAATCTATCTTGTGAACTTAGTATCACTGTTTGGTTTGTTCTTAAAGTCATCTCTCTTTTGTTAGTTATGAGTGTAGATTGTTACTGACTGACTGTGACAGCCCTTAAACCCTCACCCTCCAAGAAAAACCTAAATCTTTATTTTCTTATAGTTTCAAGGAAGGGCGGTCCTCTGTGACTTTTGTATTTATCTGACAGTAGAGGTACTATGTGAACATTTGATGCCATGTTTGGAAAAAAACTTCTCCAGGCCCTGAAAATCTTAATGAAACAATTTTTTGTTTCTACATGTTATTATTGAATTCATTATATAAATAAATATACCAGAGATAATTTTGGACAAAACAAGTTACAAAATATGATTAAAAAAACTTATTTTGTTATAATCTATGCAGGGTGGTTGTTTTTGGAAAGCATTGTCAATGTTCTTTGAATAATTTGGTATTTTGGATGAATTTCTCGATTGCCACAGAAGCCTGAACTTTAAAGGTTTGCAGCGAGCTTTTCTATGCGTTTATTTCAATAAGATTGGATCAAAACTTTGTGTTGAACAAAGTTTGTTAACATTATTAAAAAAACAAATTGCCCTTATATGATTTGGGTTTGTAAATATGTTTAAGAAATAAACACAAAATAAAACAAGAAAATGTATAGCTACTGACATACATGTGTTGTTAGAACAGTGTAGTCACAAACAAACATGATTTAATTCATAGCCGTTAACACAAGTTGCTCAGAGCTTTCGTAGGTTAAAGTAGAACTAGCCAGATGGCTGTATAATTTATAAAAAACAGTTTATAAAAGTGCAAATTATAAAATCCAGTGATTTCTATTACCAAAACAAAAAAGTTATGAAAAACCATCTGCAGGTGGTTTATAGTGTAAAGATGATGACATATTGGAAGCTAGAGTTTTTTAGGGTAATTTACTGTATCAATCGTAATTATACGCACGGGGGTTTAATGACAACAAAATAACTTCATTTCAGTTGAATAATGTTAACTGTATGTGTGATAATTGGACTTTCCATCATATCCCTAATGTTGTATGTACAATGGAGGATTAAACTGCTATGGGGCACGCGATGACATGTTCCGTTGTTTCTGACAAGTTGAACTTTCTTGGAGTCGTTGATTTGTGTGTTTTGTTAATGGTGGCATCTGTGTGTTTACCAGTTTACTTTTTGTTTGTATGTTGATGTTTTGTAGCCAAGAATAAGATAGATTTTTCTCCCCAGATGTGATTGTGGTGTTGTTTTGACATGTTTTTTACGGGGGAAGGAATATTTTTCTTTTTTGGAACTTTGTTAAATCTTAGTTTAATGCTAAAAACTTAAAGTTGATGGCTTGATTTTTGCCAACAATATATATATATATATATATAAAAAATTAGTAGGGGAGATGGCCTTAGCTTTCGATCCAACCCAGACCTTCGTTAGAGGCATAAACAAGCACAAACATATCCATTTATAGCAAAAAGAGGAGCAAAGGATTATGGGAAGGTATCCAGAAAAAAAGCGTGAAAATTATAGCCAATCAAAGTTAATAATTTACAAACAATGGGGTGGCTATAGAACCAATCAGAGTAAAGTAGTGAGGACAAAAGGATGGTCAATGTGAAATGGTGGATTACTGGACCATTATTTTACAATAGTTCTTATGAACAAATTTTGACAGATGATGCTGTTTAAAACAAAAACATACACAAACATTTTCTTATGCCACGGACAATGCACAAAATACATGTAACAAGCAAAAAAAATTGGTCAAGGCCGATCATGTATACGTGCGATATTGTCAGAATCCCAACACTAATAATTTTTAGTTTTAATTAACTGCCACTTACTATCGGCAGGTTTTTTCGCAATACCTTAAATGAAAGCTTATAACTTTTTCGAATCTATAAAAATAGCTATTTAAATTTAAAATTGAAATTGGGGGTCAAATCAGACCGTCTGTCCATGGAGGAAGAAAATTAGATAATTTCTAATTTTCTTCCTCCATGGTCTGTCACAAGCGTATCGCTGTTACCGAAAATAACCGTCAGAGACAGCACTCATGGGCAATGACTTGACGGCTTATGATGGTTAATAGTATGACCCTTAGCCTCCTTCTATCCGATGTGATTTGATGTGATTTTATACCAGCAACTTGTAAAATCAAGTTTGTTGGTGGGCCTGGGACACGGTTGTGTGTCTGTGGACATAAGAGAAAGGACGTGGAGAAGTGATTAAAATGGCAACTGGACAGCGAACGTCTGCTAGAATTTGGCAATATGTACGAGGCACTGCTTACCCTCAGAGCAAGCTTCCAACAAGTAGAAAGGTATGAATTGAGTAAACTGAAAAATAAATCAAAAAATTATGTCAGAGCAAGATCAAGATGTTCACCGTCCATCTCCATGATCATCATGATGTGTGACTGTGACATGCGCGGCTGCCCATGCAAAATCATAAAGATAGTAAACCCATCTTTCACAAGACATAGACCTACCTAGTTACCTTAGCTACTACTAGCTAGCCCCACTTGTGGCCAAGATCTTGGCCACAGAAATGGGGCTGAGAGACCTACCCACAGTCTTTTTTGCTCTTCCGTGAGTGTGACTGTGGAACTTGAGAAGGTAGACCAAGTAACTTACTGGGGCACTGACTGTACGGATTAGGTAGTAGTAGACTACAGTAGGGTCAACTCGGTCTGAAGTCAACTCGGTCCGAGGTCAACTCGGTCCTAAGTCATCTCGGTCCCAAGTCATCTCGGTCCCAAGTCATCTCGGTCGCAAGTCAACTCGGACCAAGTTGAATTCGGACCGAGTCGACCGTGGGCGGCACTGTACTCCTCTTTTTAAAAAATTTAAACAAAGAGAAGTCTAGCGCGCCGAATTCAAGTTGTGGTAATGTAAGTCATCACGATGTGGGTTCGAATCTCAGTCCCGACACTTGTGTCCTTGAGCAAGACACTTAATTATAATTGCTTCTTGGCGTTTATATCCTTACTTATGGATGTTGCTGAGTAACGAAGTAGAAGAAGAAGTAGAAAAGAGGAGTACAGCGCCCCAGTTAGTTACTGGGCCTAGCTAGGTTCACACACAAACACACACAAGATTGAATGATTGATGATGAGATAAATATAATTCTACATCTACCACCATTAAATAATACCAATGTTAAAGTTATAGTGCCAATACACTGGACTCTCCCTGCTTCTCGGCCTTGCACCCACAGCATTAGGGACTGTGATGACCTGTCAAACAAGAGCTCCCAGAACACTGCTCCTAATTTGTAACGTTCCATCCCTTGATCTCTGACCTCTATCCCTATTTATGTAGCTTTTATACAGACACATTCCATGTGCCTCGTCATCATGCAGAGATTACTCTATCTACACAACAACAAAACTCAACCCCGATGAGAAGGTAAGTCATATATGAGAAACAGTTGCAGATCCTCAGGGCCAACCCCCCTCCCCCTCCCCAGGCCCTGCCCCTTCCTCCTTTCATTCATGGCCTGCTTGTTTGATGACACACTGGATCAGTGATTCTCAGACCCCCCCCCCCCCCACAAACACTACCTTGAAATAAAGCAGAATAAAACAGTCTTCACTTTTATCATGCTGATACCATCTTTGTCAAGTTCCCTGTGTGCAATGCTAATAGTGCATACTGATTCAAATTTTGCCAAAAATGCACCAGACTATTTGCCCTTCCAGCCTCAATTTGGTTACACTGATTCCAATGGGAGAATTACAAGATGGATGCCACATGATAAAGGTCTATTGATTAAAAGCAGACTTGATAATCTTCCTACTTTAATCTGATTTCTAATTTTTGTTTTGCCCTCAGAGAAATAAGGGAAATTGTTATTAGATAGCCTGAAAGCCTATCAAAACCTAAACGATGTGTACATGTAGGTCAGCCCTTGTTCTTAGTGAAAATGTTCCTACTTTTTGTCAAGGGCCAAATATCATGTCTGTAAAGTGTTTTAAATTAACTTTTGTCTTCAATTGATAAATAGGAGCCAAAACAAATAAATAGATGGACGTTTTTTTTAAAGCCAAATCATAGTGATGGAGAGACTTTGTAGCAAATAAATTTGCATCTATTAACTGTGATTATCTTTGTTTGGACAGACCTTTGATAAGATCCTGATTGCCAACCGGGGTGAGATTGCGTGTCGTGTGATGCAGACATGTAAAGCTATGGGTATCAAGACAGTAGCTATATACAGCGAGGCGGATGCTAGTGCGGTAAGCGAGAGTTGTGTCAAATTCAAACTACAGCAGGCTTGACATATCACCGAGGCAATTCGCTGTATTTTTGACCATGTGAGGGCATCTCATTCATGATGGAAAACAAGAAAACAAACTGTTTTTTCATTGTTGTTGTTATGTATTTCGTCATTGCTACATGAAAACAACATACAGGCAATTAGAATAAGATGAAACTGAATTCGAGATACAAGAAAATTCCCTGTTGAAAGCGACCTAATGTGGTCAAAAATATGGTGAATTTCCTCCATGCCCTGGGTCATCGCCTTGGTGCCCCTTGAAAATATTCCAGTGGAAAGTTATATTCTTTTCGTAGAAGTATACTCATTGCTGATGAGAAACTGTCATGCCCTTTGAAGAGCAAAGTATCAGGCCTGTTATAGAACCAATTGTAGTGAATGACATTACACTGGGCCAAAATATATTGCATTGCTTGGATTCCTTTCTGAAGGTTGTCCATTGATGGTAGTGTAGCGATTCTGTAAATCCTCTGAAATGTTACAACCTTAGAGCTGGGGGGTTTCATCTCGAGAGCTCGAATTTGGGGAGAAAATCCACAAGACCACAGGGCTTTTAGCTCAAAATGTTTACTGGACCAGAAGTTTTTTTTCACAAGACCAGTCATAAGAAAAGATTTGAACTGTTTAATTTGAACAAGCACTGAGAGAAGATTTATCTCGTTTGTAATAATTGTGGGCAAGTATTCTTCAATACTCAACAGAATTGAAAGATTGTTATCCGACTGAAAATCAACATATTTGAACAAAAACACAAGACCGCCGGACTTGTCGAGTCATAAGCTTACTGGCCCGGTGCTGAAATCACTGGCCTCGGGCCTGTGGTCCAGTGTAAATTTCGAGCCCTGAGACGTTATATCATTGAAAGTCTCCCCCTGCTGGATTTTTAGTTTGGTATAATCACACTCTTTCTTGTTAATGGTTTGTTTTACAGCTTCATGTACAAATGGCAGACGAGGCAGTGTGTGTTGGTCCTGCATCCTCGAGAGAAAGCTACCTTAATGTTGATCGTATCATGGAAGTCATCAGGATCACTGGAGCACAGGCTGTAAGTACACGTCAACCAGTCAGTCTTTGTAATTAACCCTCCTTCTAGTAGTGTGTTTCTCGAGGCAACCAACCCATACCTCACTATGCCACAACAGTGGCATTTTTAGGCGCACACCCACTGATGTAGAGAGTAGAGCCATTGCCCAAAGTGTTTCAATGAGAGTGGTAAACTGGAGAAGCCATCAGCTGTGCTCAATTGTAACAGAATTTGGGCCACTGTTAGAAGAGATAAGATTTCTCAACCTGGGTGAATTTCTGCAGTGGCAATCTGTGACACTGGTCGACTATACATACAAATACAATGACAGGAAAGTGTGGCATGGGTTACTTCACCATTGTGTGTGCAGCACAGGGAGATTTTAAGACATCTTGAAGTATGCTCCTACAGGAGAGTTTACCTGTCCTGACCAGAGGAAATGGTATTCATCATACTGTAATCTGATTTCCAATATTTCTGTCCATTAAAAAAAACAGTAAACGTTTGATTAAACAGCCTTGAAAGTCTCTAAAAGCCTATACCATTTTGTAGGTAAGACCTTGTTCTGAAAAACAGTTCCCTACTCTTTACCAGTGGCCAAATATCATCTCTTTTTTACAGACTGAGCTCTCAGTACATTTACATCCAGAATAAAAGTATGCGCATATTGTTTTTCATTCATTACGAGGTTCAGCCCCAATATATAATTCTGCTCTAATGACTAAGTATAAGCCTGCTAGAGGGCCTTAGATCTTCAGATTTGTCCTTGCTTGTTGTTTCTCTCACTCACAATACCTGGGGGATCGATCATTCTCTAATGCCGGTCCTCTTCTTTGGAATAAACTTCCTCAACAAATTTGCAACATATCTTCTGTGAGTAGTTTTAAGGATACACTCCAAACATGGTTGTTCACTCAAGCTTATAGCCCATAAAGTATTGTTCTGTTTTTCTCTCAGGTTCATGTAGTAGCTATGTATATATTTACTTATTTTCTTTCAGTTAGTTTTTCCGGTTATTGCGCCATGAGCATCTTTTGTGATGGATACCGGCGCATTATAAATGTTCATATTATTATTATTTATTATTATTATATAAATAAAAATGTGCATATATAATTAAAAATATGCGCATATAAATAAAGATATGCGCATATAAATAAAAATAAGTCAAATCAATGATTCTTCATAAAAAAAAAACAGTCTCTGAGATGATTATTTGTACTTTGATTTCATCAGGTTCATCCAGGCTACGGTTTCCTCTCGGAGAACAAAGACTTTGCCAAGAGATTGTCAAGCGAGGGCGTTGTCTTCATTGGTCCTGGTACGGTTGCAATCCAGGCCATGGGTGATAAGATAGAGAGTAAGATCTTGGCCAAGAAGGCTGGAGTGAACACAATCCCTGGGTTTGATGGTGTGATCAAAGATGAAGAGGAAGCTATTGAGAAAGCCAATGAAATCGGTAAGTTTGGGCTTTGTTTTAAAGGCACTGTACACGTTTGGTAATTACTCAAAATATATATTAGCATAAAAACTGACTTGGTAACGAGCAACAGAAGCTGTTGATAGTATAAAACATTGTGAGAAACGACTCCTCTGAAGTAACGTAGCTTTTGAGAAAGAGGTAATTTTTTACTAAAATAATAAAAACTTCTTGCAAGAAGTTTTTATTCCTATCTGAAAGCACACAAATTTGTACAACAAGGGTGTTTTTTCTTTCATCATTTTCTTGCAACTTCGATGACCTATTGAGCCCAATTTTCACAGGCTTGTTATTTTATGCATATGTTGGGATACACCAAGTGAGAATACTGGTCTTTGACAATTACCAAACGTGTTCAGTGCCTTTAAACGTTGTAAAATGCCACTGTGTTTGATACCCTTCAAGTTCATTTTTTGTCCAAACCAAAGGTGTTCGATGACCTTGCATTATAAATATATGGTTTAAACATTTTTGTAAGAGAATTTTTAGTTCATACCTGAATTTTGATGATATTCAATCAAAACTGCATTAATTTTTCACTGGAGCAAAACAAAACTATTTGGAATGTACAGACCCATTTGTTTTTGATGTCTGATGACATCATGTTTTAATTTCAGCTGGAGTGTATCAAATAAAATGACGTTTTACACCATTTTAATGTGAGATGAGTGAATTGTGATCTTGTCACCATTTTAATAAAGCCACAGAGCACAATATTTTGAAACATTGTAACACATTTATAGTCAATATTCTCTGCTTACAAGGTTGCTGCCAAATTTGTTTATTTTTAGTGTGGAAATTGGGATCTTAAATATACAAAGAAGTATCTACAGAAATAAAGATTCCCAGCTCAACCATGAAATAAGTCTAGGAAAGTGTTGAATATAAAGCGTATGTTTCCCCTTATAGTAAACAGTGTCAGAAGAATAGGACCAGTTATGGAAGTAGATTGTTTAACCACTTCACGTCGGATGACGTGTTTTTCCGTAATTAATTTGTGGACTGACTTACGGCGGATGTTTTTTAACACCAGGAACAAATTCGAATTTTCCTCAATTTTTTTTTGCTGACATTTATATCCACCCGAGACTTTCCAGTGTGTAGCATGTTGAGGCAGGCACCTACTGGGATACGCTTTGTTTCACCCGTACAAAGAGAGACAACAGGCTCTGGAAAACATGCCTTGTAAAAACCCTTTCCGGGGGGTTATTGTGTAACCCCCGATTCCAGGCCTTTGTCCTGGGCGAGGAAAATTTGTCAGAATAAAGCTGTGAAGAGGTTAAGTTTGCGTAGTTGGAGGTTTCTACATTTTTGTGATCAAAGTTTTGTATAATCTCTGTGTCTGGATGTAACAGGTTACCCAGTGATGTTGAAAGCATCGGCAGGTGGTGGCGGTAAAGGTATGAGGATAGCCTGGAATGACAACGAAGCTCGGTAAGACATCTTGAGTCAGTTGAAGTTTTAGTACTGAAGTAGGGAGAGGTGTATGGACTGTAGGCTATAAATCTTGCTAGTCTTGGGCTTGATCAAAAGGTTTAGTTTAGATATTAGTTAAATTAATTTTGTGGAAACTTTTTTACAGTTTATGATCAACCAAGATGTAGTTTAAAAAATTTGTTTAATATCCCTTTATTATGCAATTTCTTTTCCAGATGTTTGTCGTTTTGAAGATTTGAAAGAATTGCAAAGCACTTATGAAAACAGCTTCAATCTCATTCTGATAATTGATGACAATTTTTGAAAAACGCTTAAACTTTTCAAGAAATTGTTTTTTATTAATTGGTGTGTTGTGGCAAAACAGTCTTTCCAATCCTATCTGATGCTGGAGTCAATCTTGGTCATGGTACTTGTGTCCTTAGCTTCTCATCACCCAGGAGTAAATGGGTACCTGCAAAGGTAGAGATTGTTGATGTAAATGATGAAAAACCTGTGCGCCTCTTAGGGTGTCGGTGCTGCATACTCCAAAGGAGTTAAAATGATTTCAGCAATTCAATAAAACCCAATGAATAGATGTAATAATAATAATAATAATAATAAAGACATTTGTAAAGCGCCTAATGCCAAAGCCTCTAAGCGCATAAAGAGAACAAGAAAAATAGTTATACAATAGGTGAAAGATAATTAAAGTAAGCAGATTACAAATAAGCAGCTTCAAACAAATGAGTTTTTAACAGAGACTTAAAACAGTGTAAAGAACTAGCCTGGCGAATATGCACAGGAAGACTATTCCAAAGAAATGGGGCAGCATAAGAAAATGATCTTTGACCATAAAAAATGGAAAAAGCTCTAGTAGTTGTGGTAAGCAATGACTGTTGAGATGAACGTAAAGTCCGAGTAGGGGAATAATGGTGAACAAGTTCAGATAAATAAGCAGGAGATTGACATGTTTGAGCTTTGAAAGTAGATGTAAGGCCCTTTGATAAAATGGGTTAAAATTGCATAATAAAATATTTATATTTAATTTTGTATATTTATCTCATGATTCTTGCATCTTGTTATCCATCGCTTGGCATCTGACCCCTAAATTATTATTTTTCTTTTTTCAATCCAGGGAAGGGTTTCGTCTGTCCTCCCAGGAAGCAGCTTCTAGTTTTGGAGATGATCGGTTATTGATAGAAAAATTTATTGACAATCCAAGACACATTGAAATCCAAGTGAGTAAACACATCCATAATCCTTTGATTTCTGAGCCCATTAACTGTTCATGTATCATACAAAAGTCGTCGTATTTTTTCAAATGCAGAAGTGAAGTCTACATAGTTTGGCCATGGGTAGACAGTTCAACACAAGTTTCTTTATATTGTTGTTCTTTCTTATTATGGTTCTTGGTTCTTGTAAGAATCAAGGCCAAATCTCATAAAGCTATTACACACAAAAAGGTGCTTCGCACAGAAAAGTCTTGCTTAGCAGAAAACAGGTCACTAGCTGAAACAGGACACCAGCTGAAACTCTGTGTGATTTATATTGGTTGTGACTGGTTCCCTACTAATTCTTGCTTAGCACCATTTCTGCTTAATAGCCTTTTGAAATCGAGTCTAGAACTGTTACACTTCTATAAAATCGAATTAGGAAACAAGAAGATTGCCCAAAGGTGAAATTCTTGACACAGTTAACCCTAACTCCCTCGGCCTCTTTGCCTACAGGTGACCTCAATCCTCCAATAACCCCCTCACCTATGTCACTCCACACCAAATTGTGTGGACTTGGATAATATTGGAACGCCTGACCCAGTGATAAGCAATTTATTATTTGGTCCTACAGTCCTTTTGAATCCATCATTTTGGCAATGAGGATATAGAAGGATTTGATAGGATTTTAAAACCCTGACAAACTTGGCAGTGTGGCTTGTGTGTGACGTCAATCCTTCAATAACCCCCTCTCCTACGTCACTCCACATGAAATTGTTTGAACTAAGATAAGACCCAATGATAAGCCCTCAGTCCTTCTCTGAATCCGTCATTTTAGCAAAGAGGATTTTGAAGAATTTGGGAGGGTAAGGGTTAGTGTGACATTAATGTGTGTAAGTCTTAACTAAATCTGAATATTATTTGTAGGTGTTAGCTGATAGCCATGGAAACACAATATACCTAAATGAAAGAGAATGTTCCATTCAAAGAAGGAATCAGAAAGTAGTCGAGGAAGCACCGAGGTAAGTTGTTACACAACTCTGTGTTTTTTCTGTGATTTTATTCCAGTAAAATACATGTAAGCCAAAATAGTTTTTTTAAATTACAAAAAATACAAGGAACTGTCTCCTAAAGGGACCACTCCCATGCTTAATGCTTCTTTGAGGCAACGAAGGCTTCGGTGCCCCTGGTCATTGCCTTGGTGCCCCTGGTCATTGCCTTGGTGCCCCTGGTCATTGCCTTGGTACCCCTGGTCATTGCCTTGGTGCCCCTGGTCATTGCCTTGGTGCCCCTGGTCATTGCCTTGGTGCCTCTTGAAATGCAGGCCTAATGCGTCGCAGAGGCAACGGAGGAAATTGCCTCCATGCCCCTGGTCTTTGCCTTGGTGCCCCTTGAAATGGTCCATACATTTATTAATATTGACTTGAAATACTTCGAAGGTGTAACTGCTTGATTGTTGTGTCTTCATCAATGCCACAGCGTGGACTGTGTACTTATATTTAGCTGAGCAGTTGGAATCAATATTATTATAACACCCCTTACAAAGATTCTGCCTTTTGATTGGTTTAGAGCGCGTCACACGATTCGTCTTATTTTTACTAGAAACCCTGCAAAGGTGACCATTATACACTCAGCAATTAATGTACTATACCCGTAGCAACTAATGTACTATACCCATAGCAACAGCAGCTTTTTGGTACCTTGACGTCTTGGCACAATACATGTATAGGGTGTTATTAAACAAATATTGGCTGCTTTTACTTGTGCTTTGATTAAAACTATGACTCCCTCGGTGATGCTCGGCGCGTTCCATTTTCCCTCTGCTGCGCCTCAGGAAAATAGAACGCACTGAGGATCACCTCGGGAGTCCTAGTTTTTACCATAGCACTCAAAGCAGTCAATATGTGTATATTATTATTCTGTTTTATTTCTGTCTACAATACACAGTCAAATGTAGAGCAAAAAGACATAAGGAACAAGTAAAACCATCACAGTAAAGATAAATACAAATTGAACGATAATAGAATGACATTGTGGAGAAGGCTAGACTGAGGAGGAAAAACTAATTTTTTGTAACCAAAGGGTTCAGTCTGCCAATAAATGTATTAAATATAAAAATATTCAAATAGATAGAGCATTTTAAGCAAAACTTGACCAAAACTGGTTGCATGTGTTGTGCTGTTTTCTCAAAAATGCTACCACCTGTTTCAAACTTACAACTTAGATATATATTATTCAGTTCTTTAAAAAGTGGAATGAATGTACTCGTCCAAAAAGTCCAATCCCGATGGAACCAATTGGCTAAAGAATATAGTTTAAGATTTTGAAAGATTTTTTGATTTTATGCTGAACGATTATGAACTTTAAGTTCGTGGGTTCGAATCCCACCCGAGTATTATGCCTGTGATTTTTTTCACAGGACTCGGGAAAGTACTGAGTATACAGTGCTTTACACACATCGGTGTATGGGTAAAACCAAATAACAATATTCTTTATCCCCGATGCAAATTTAACATCTATTAAACTTTAAGTTTAGCACTTTGCACAAAAAAGTTCTTTTGAAATTTTTTATCAATATTAATTCTGTGAATGTCATTTCTTCTTGCTTCAAAAGCACCTTCTTAGATGCTGAGACAAGAAAAGGCATGGGAGAGCAGGCGGTGCAATTAGCCAAAGCTGTTAACTACGTAACTGCTGGTAAGATATTCAACAATAATTCATACTCATTCATTATTTAGTCAGGGCTTGAATTTTTGAGGGAAATTTTTAAAAAATGCAGGGCTTGTAGCTCAGAGTGGTTACTGGATCAGAATGTTGTTCAAAAGTACAGAATCAAAATGAGAAAAGACATGAAAAGACAAGAATCAAAATGACAATTTTTTTTTAAATCTTTTTTTTTTTTTGAGAAAAGAGGAATAATTTGATTTGTCTTAAGGGTAAATATACTTTGATACTCAACAGAATTGACAGATCAGACTCAAACTCATCCTTTGAATATAATTTTTTTTAAATAAAGATATTGAATTGAAAAACACATGGACCAGAGAAAAAGCTGACGGACCAGTAAGATAGCAATAAAGATATTTGCGGCATCACCATGTGTTAGAATTAAAAAATTTGAGTATAATGTGGTTCCTGTTTGGTTCTATCGTCAGTAAAATTGCACTCTAACTGGTCCTGATAGCTAGTCACGGCCCTGATAGCTAGTCATGAACAAATGACTTTGGTATTTATCATTTATAGTTAAACTATTGTTAAATGAATGATAGCATTAAATTTGATTAAAGATTGTGTGAATGTGCAGCCACAATTGGTATGATGTGCACGAAGTGTTAATCAGAATTAAATAATTTATTACAATTCTTTCAACAGGAACGGTGGAATTTCTAGTGGACTCTCAGAGGAATTTTTATTTTCTTGAAATGAACACCAGGTTACAGGTGAGTGATTTAAAAAGAAGTTCATTCATAGGGCTATGTCACATGAGGCAATTTATTGACAACCAGCTCCAGGCAATCTCTGTCATGGTCGAGCGGTTAAGAGCACCGGACTCAAGCTGTGGTGTTTCTGATCGGCAGGGTGTGGGTTCGAATCCCGGTCATGACACTTGTGTCCTTGAGCAAGGCACTTCATCATGATCGCTTAGCTCCACCCAGGAGTACAAATTGGGTACCAGCGAGAGCTGGGGAGTAACCTGCGAAAAGACATTTTCTTAAAATTGTTCACAAGTTTCTTAGGGGATTGTAAGACACTGTTTGAAAACAAGCCTCCTGTGAAATCAAAGTGTTTCTTTTTATTGCATTGTAGGTGGCTGCTTCCAAGTTGCCTTAAAAAATTACATTTTACAGGCAACTAGTTCCAGGCAATGTCATTGGGACATTGAGGCATTCACATTTCACAGTTCACATCATTTTCTTGAGAATTTTAAGATATTGTTGGAGAAATATCTCCTGCGTTACAACAAGATTCCTTTTGCATGCAGTGTATTTTGTTGCCTTGAAGTTGATTGTAAACGTTGCCTGATGTGACACGTCCTTTAAGGTGTTTATAATTAACACTAGAAATAGAAGAAACAACAATTACATTGATCGATAAATGAGAAATTACTAAAAGATAACAGACATGTTAACAATTTCTTGTCAGAATTTGTCAATTAAATAACAACCTTATCAATATTATTTTTCCTAACCTGTCAATTAGTCTATTGATTGATTGATCAATAATTTATTTTAATCAATAAATACATTGATCGAAGTCGGGTGGTCAGTCAATCAATCAGTAGACTGACAGATGTGGATTTTCATCAATATGTCAGCAAGATCACTTGCTCTGGAAAAAATTATCCCATTGTAAATAAAAGTGTTTATTGGATCATTTTAAAAGGGGCAGCAAAGATGATACCAGTATCATGGTCAGAATGAATCAATCATTTCAAACAGTCAGATCACCAAGCAAACTGTCGCCCATCAATTTTCAATTCAATTCAATAATACATTTATTGACTGATCAATTTTCGATTTGTCAACCCAGAAGCCGATTTCACAAAACTTTGCGTATGTCCACTTGCGCAAGAATTCTTGTGTTAGTGGTGCACACAACTTAAGCAATAAATGTTGCGCAAGTGGACTTAACGCAGTTGCATAAAGTTTTGTGAAATCGGCTGCTGGGTTGATCAATTAAAAATTGATCATCGGCTGAAGTTAAACTCAATTATCTGGCAAATCAGCCAACTGAGCAATCTATGAAGATCGATCAATAATCAATAAGGTGATGAGATAGTGGTGTATTTTGTTTAACAGGTTGAACACCCCATCACTGAATGCACAACAGGTGTAGATATAGTACAAGAGATGATTCGAGCTGCTAAAGGTTTTCCTCTGCAGTTGACTCAAGCTGATGTTCCCATCAACGGCTGGGCAGTAGAGTGTCGAGTCTACGCTGAGGTAAGAACAAACAAAAAAGAAAACAAAGTATAAACAGATATTGTATTTGATGTTAGTCAAAGGCCTTATACAGTAGTTTACACCAGGCCTGGAATTACATGGGAGTCAGGGAGGCCATGGCCTCTGTTGCCCCTAGTCTTGGCCTTGATGCCCTTCCAAAAGTATCCCATAGTCTTGAGATTTTCCAACAGAAGTGCCCTTTGCAAAATGAAAATGACCTTGCCCTCTCAAGAATGAAATTCCAGGCCTGTTGCACTAGTCCGTTAGTCTGATGCTGACCAGGGTTCAGCGGGGTGGAAAGCAAGAAAAAGTGGTCTATAGTATTGTCTAGATAAGTGGTTAGATTGTCGTGCTTGTCCATCTGTATCTATTTCAAAAGGGGATCGATGTAACTCACCAGCAGAGATGACTGATTTGTCAGACATGACCATGACTAACAGTTTAATAAATGAGACTCATTCCCATCTGGAGATCCTCTTTTACAAAACACCTTGAGTGCCTTTCTGAACTACTTATATTTGATGGCGTATATAAAAGGGTTGAGACAGCTATTTGCAGCAACCATTGCAACCGTCGTGAGGTATATAGCAGATGTGTAGTCAATATACAAACCAAGAGCGATGACAACCGCAACGATCTCGTTAGGGAACCAACAAACCGCGTAGGTTATGAAGACAATTAGGAGTGTTTGGAAGGTGTTACGGCGCGCCCTCATCAAAGATTCTCCCTGGCTCTCAACGTCTTTACTCCCACTGGTGCTGGGCACTGCTGCAGGGGTGACTTTTGTACCTCTAGCCCCCGTCTTTAAGATACTAGTGATGTGAATGTAAATGAAGAGCATGCTCAAGACAGGAATGAGATAAGTCAGAATGACAACGGAAATACCTACAATACCCGCGGGTTGGATGTCTTTTAGTAGACACTTGTCATTTTTATAGTATTTCATGAATATGTTGAATATTTAACAAACACAAATCCAACAATCCAGGTAATAATGATGATTACGTTGACATTTCTCGGAGTAGCCAGTCTCTGATATTGGAAAGGGTAGACTATAGCTAGGTACTTTTCACAGGTCAAAGGTACCAAGTTGAAAGTGGAGGTGATGAAAAATGCCCAGATGAAGTATTGGGAAATCCAAAGGTTACGGATGAGAGCACCTCCAGCCCCAGGAGGGAGTGGGTCTGGGATGGGTATCACACTGCTTAGAAGAAGCACAAGGGATCCAAGGAAATCAATCAGGGCTTGGTTGAAGATGAAAGCATTGGTGATAGTGTGCATGAAATGGACTTTGATGATCACAACACACACTGAACCATTACCACAGATGCCTAGGCAACCCACTATGGTCTGGAAAATCAGGAGTCCTCGATTCTGTTCAGCCATCGTTGACAATGCACAGAATTCAAATACTCTAAGAGGCATATCTGTTTGCTTTTATAGATTCTGTCTTAGCTTTGTTGCCTCTCAAGACATATAGCATCATAGGTTCTTTGCAAAGAGTGCATTATTATTTCTCCGCAACTACTGGTGAAGTATTACAAAGACAGATTTTGTTGCATTCACTGGTATAGATAAATTCTTTTTAGTTTTTAAGGAATGGAACGTGCAAGATTGAATTACTAGCAATAAATTTTCACCACCTTAATAAGCTTAAATCATGGAAACTTCGTCATTTGTTGATAACATAATAAGTCACAAATGGATCCTCAAGTACATCACCTCAGCTTTTCATCAGAAACTGTAAAATGTCTCAAGACAAATAAATGACTAGCTGCTTCAGCGTGATACAATTAAACCTCAATGGAGGTTTTTTGTGATTCCTGTACTTTGTGGGAGCTAACAATATACCCAAACCTGTTTGATTATTATTATTATTTGTTTTGCCATTTCTCAAAAAACAAAAATACAGTATACAAATATTCTCTTTGAAAAAAAAATTAATAATAATAATAATAAATAAATCAATAAATAAAATGTTGGCCCATATTAATTTGGCGAGGATTAAGAAAAGTGTACTCAAACACTGTGACTCGAAAGTCTGCTAATCCAAACTTGAAAATTTGAGCATAAGTAAAATACATACATTTATAAATCAATAAAACATTAAGAAAATATATATAGAAATTTTACTAAAGCAACAAAATTAACATTGTTGGAAAAGATAAACAAATAAATAATTAAATAAATATCTAGATTGGAGTTTGAGATTTTCTGTGCATATTCATGGTGTGATGCAAAACTGCATATTGAAAGAGAACACTCAAATCTACTCTCTTGTTTGCCAAGCAACTTTTTTGTCAAAAATGTTGTCAGGAAGTAAATTTGTAAGTTTACAGGAAGACCTAGTTTCAGTGGGCTAAAATGGTATACATGTATAACATTTGATTAATCTCATGGCCGTCATGCAAAGCAGCAAAGGTTGTATGCCCCTAAGAGAGTTGAGTTAGTTTAAGAAATGTTTTTATTATTAAGCACATGAACATGTGCAACATTGGTACTTGTCAAAGACCAGTAACCGCTCTTGTGTGACACAACATATAAATGAAATAACTAACCTGTGAACATTTAAACCATATGTTGTTATTGTTTTAGAACATGGAGTTTTGGGCTCTTGTTTTACGTATTTCTCAAAAAGTACAGAATTTCAGGCAGAAATTTTGTCACACCCTGGTCAAGTGGTAAGACTACTGCAGGACTTGCAGTCACAATAACTAGAATAAGTATTGTCGTCTAGTTACTGAATCACAATTTATTGATTTGTGCAATTCATAATTGTATTGTAGACATTAACCAATGTTTGTATGAGAGAGATTGGCTGTTGCCAGCTTGGCGTTTACATCCCCTTGTGGGAGTTTGCCAAATTTATTTGTTGGGAAGATCATCTAAACAATCAAACAAAAATATTTCAAGGGAAGTTTTTCCCCATGACCATATGTACTTTGTAAATTCTGTAAATATTTATTTGTTCAATCTTAACGATGTTGTGCACACCCTTTAAGTCAGCCTGATGAACAGGGATTATAATGTTGTACACTGCCATTACCTACTTCAGCTACTACTCATAGACTGGCAAGACTCACAACTGAGTATGTATGCTAGGCACAAGCAGGGGGGGGGTTGAACGGGGGTGATTATTCTAGATAATTCTGTTTTGAATCTAGTGATGGTTGCCGATTGGATTGTAGAGTGTAGTAACTGGTTCAAGTCTTTATTTTGTAAGACTACTTAGAAATTGAAGCAGATGATATTTGATAATTAGACACATGTTAGAAGCATTATTGCATCGGAGGCCATTCTGGGTCACTGGGAATGTTGATGAGATATCACTTTATTTTGTGGAGCAGGGTTAGATGGGAATCCACTGTCTTGTAAGGGCTGCCAGTTTAGTTCAGAAAGTCTAGTGGTTAGGATTGTTTGCAGGCATGATATTCTTCCTAATTTAATCAGATTTTCCGATTTTGTTTTTCCCCTCAGAAAAATCAGCAAAGATTTTATTAAATAACCTGAACAAAACTGTATAGAAGCCTAAATATGCCCCATGTGTAGATCAGCCCTTGTACTCGACAGAATTTTCCTAATTTTTCCAGGGGCCAAGTGTCATGCCTGATTTTGTTTATAGAAATGAACTCTTGTGCAATTAGGCAAAGCTGAAAGACGTTTAAAGCTAACACCAGTGTTTTGGTTGCAACTTAAAGTAGATTGATAAACGTTAAAGGCCCTGCAAACTTACCTAAAGGAAGATAACTGCCTAGCCAGGATTGGTAGTAAATGTTGCAAGGGAGTTCTCCGGTATATGGTTTTGTCGGCCAAACAATGTCTTGAGTGCCTTTCTGAACTGTTTGTACTTAATGGCATAAATGAATGGATTCAAACAGCCATTTGAAGCAACCATTGCAACTGAGATAAGGTAAATAGCAGATGTAAAGTCTACAGCCACACCAAGGTAGAAGAGTGAAAATATTAAAATATTTGGTGTCCAGCAAACAGTGAAGGCAATAAACACAATCAGAAGGGTCTTAAAGGTGTTACGTCTAGCTCTCATCAAGGACTCTCTCTGGTCATTGAGAGCTCCACCTCCACTACCAGATGGCTGAGCTGCTGGTGCAGGACCAAGTCTTGCAGCTCCTTTCTTCAAGACAAGTGTGATGTGAATGTAGACAACCAGCATAACAGTTACAGGTATGAAGAAAAGGATAACATTCCCGGAAATAACCAGAATCTCTGGATGCTTTAGCAGTTTAAGTTTGCACTCAAAATTCTCAGAATAACTGATGAACACCTTGTACAAATTAAGTACGAAACCACAAATCCAAACACACAGTATAGTCAGAATGACATTCCTGTGAGTTGCCAATCTTTGGTATTTGAAGGGGAACACAATGGCTAGGTACCTCTCCAGGGTTAGGGCTACAAGATTAAAGGTCGATGCACAGAACAGACTCCATAAGAAGAAGTTTGACACCCATAAGGTACAGAGGAGTGCCCCTCCAGCCCCAGGAGGGAGTGGGTCTGGGATGGGTATCACACTGCTTAGAAGAAGCACAAGGGATCCAAGGAAATCAGTCAGGGCTTGGTTGAAGATGAAAGCGTTGGTGATAGTGTGCATGAAATGGACTTTGATTATCACAACACACACTAAACCATTACCACAGATGCCTAAACATCCCACGAGGGTCTGGAAAATTAGGAGTGCTAGATTCTGTTCCGCCATGATGCGATACTGAAGACATATCCACTCAATGCTAGCTTTTATACATTTCTGAAGGCTGAGTTTCAACTTATTTTTGTGTTTCTTTCGACGTAAATGAACATCTTCTTCTGCAAGCCATTAACGTTAATCCTTTAGAGTGGGTAATTGAGGGGTTCAATTGTTTACACTTCAGAAATACCCATTGTCATCAAGGTTGCCTTCAATTATGCACTCCAATGGGAATTCACAGGAAACAGGTTTTTGAGCCGGTAGTTTTGCGGGAAAGTTACTGCCAAGATGAAAGCTTCTGTAACTTCTAGTATAACAAAGATGCTCTATAAAATGCCTAGATTTTGTATGCTTTGAAGAAGTGGCGGTAAATTGAAATCGCAGTAAAAAATTGTAAAGTTACATTGAAGAATTGCAGTGGCCTCCTTTACCAGGACTTTATTTGCTCTAGAGAGTTGATGATCAATTGAAATTGCAGTAAAATATTGTAAACTTCTCTGAGAAGGATAGTAACAGTCGGAGTTGGATCAAACTTTGTACTGAAATGACATTCTGAGGGGTTTATCTATGTTTTAGTACTTTTTAATTTAGGGATTTGCACCATCTTTGTTTTTTCCATGAACTCTTTGTGCCTGCTGACCTTTCACCCTTTTTACATGTCCAATTGGATTTTATTGAAGTAGCTTAACTTGCAATGTAAACTTTTCCTTACCCTAACAAAACTGGGCCCAATTTCATGGAGCTGCTTACGCAGAAAATATTGCTTAACAATTTTCTGCTAAGCAGAAATGAGCAGGATACCAGTCACAAATTGTACACCTGACATGGTAGTTTGGCTGGTAACCTTATTCTGGTGAGCAAAAGTTTGTTGTGCTTAGCTACTTTTTGTGTTTAAGCAGCTCTATGAAATTGGGCCCTGTAGTTGACAAATGCAACTTTAAACAATGCATTCAATCGTGTTAGATTTTGTGTAAGATGACAAGTGTAAAAGTTATAGAAACTTGCCGAAACAAAGTAAATTTGTCACTTGACCTTAATGGAAATACTACTCTTTAGTCAGGATTGATACCAAGTGTTGGTAGGGAGTTCTCGGTAATCTGGTTTTGTCGGCCAAACAATGTCTTGAGTGCCTTTCTGAATCGTTTTTACTTAATGGCATAAATGAATGGATTCAAACAGCCATCAGAATCTTTGTGACTCATAATGGTCATGTTCACTAAGTTTTATAAAAACACGAATTCATCCAAAGAAAAAGCCCTATCACTACCTGTTACTCTTCATAAAGGTCAAACAGTTCACTGGATTTGATTGATTTGTTATTGTACCCACAAGCAACCCTCTTGCCACAGGCTAGGTTTACCAATCTTATCCGAGTCAAACATTTAGGTACAGAGTTACCCTAGATAGAGTGCAGTATTTGGATGGATTTGGTACTGTACCCTCAAACTACCCACTCTCAGCAAAGGCTAGCTATACCAATCTTATCAGAGTCAAACATTTAGGTACAGAGTTACCCTAGATAGAGTGCAGTATTTGGATGGATTTGGTACTGTACCCTCAAACTACCCACTCTCAGCAAAGGCTAGCTATACCAATCTTATCAGAGTCAAACATTTAGGTACAGAGTTACCCTAGATAGAGTGCAGTATTTGGATGGATTTGGTACTGTACCCTCAAACTACCCACTCTCAGCAAAGGCTAGCTATACCAATCTTATTAGAGTCAAACATTTAGGTACAGAGTTACCCTAGATAGAGTGCAGTATTTGGATGGATTTGGTACTGTACCCTCAAACCACCCACTCTCAGCAAAGGCTAGCTATACCAATCTTATCAGAGTCAAACATTTAGGTACAAAGTTACCCTAGATAGAGTGCAGTATTTGGATGGATTTGGTACTGTACCCTCAAACCACCCACTCTCAGCAAAGGCTAGCTATACCAATCTTATCAGAGTCAAACATTTAGGTACAGAGTTACCCTAGATAGAGTGCAGTATTTGGATGGATTTGGTACTGTACCCTCAAACTACCCACTCTCAGCAAAGGCTAGCTATACCAATCTTATTAGAGTCAAACATTTAGGTACAGAGTTACCCTAGATAGAGTGCAGTATTTGGATGGATTTGGTACTGTACCCTCAAACCACCCACTCTCAGCAAAGGCTAGCTATACCAATCTTATCAGAGTCAAACATTTAGGTACAAAGTTACCCTAGATAGAGTGCAGTATTTGGATGGATTTGGTACTGTACCCTCAAACCACCCACTCTCAGCAAAGGCTAGCTATACCAATCTTATCAGAGTCAAACATTTAGGTACAGAGTTACCCTAGATAGAGTGCAGTATTTGGATGGATTTGGTACTGTACCCTCAAACTACCCACTCTCAGCAAAGGCTAGCTATACCAATCTTATCAGAGTCAAACATTTAGGTACAAAGTTACCCTAGATAGAGTGCAGTATTTGGATGGATTTGGTACTGTACCCTCAAACTACCCACTCTCAGCAAAGGCTAGCTATACCAATCTTATCAGAGTCAAACATTTAGGTACAAAGTTACCCTAGATAGAGTGCAGTATTTGGATGGATTTGGTACTGTACCCTCAAACTACCCACTCTCAGCAAAGGCTAGCTATACCAATCTTATCAGAGTCAAACATTTAGGTACAAAGTTACCCTAGATAGAGTGCAGTATTTGGATGGATTTGGTACTGTACCCTCAAACTACCCACTCTCAGCAAAGGCTAGCTATACCAATCTTATTAGAGTCAAACATTTAGGTACAGAGTTACCCTAGATAGAGTGCAGTATTTGGATGGATTTGCTACTGCTCACCCACCAACTCTTGGAATGATGCTAGGCAAAACAATGTCAACTGATTCCAAACATTTGGAAGTGGAGTATGTTGGTGGCATTTTAAAAGTTCTTTGCCAAATGTATATTTACATGTCTGTTACTAGACCAATTTAAAGCATCATGGGGTTTGTGACCAAAACAAGCATTTTGATTTACTGTCTGTATTACATTCAGTGAAGTAACAAAAGCCACTTGAATTATTGTCTGTTTGATTGAGTTGTTAAACCTAAAGAAGTTT
This sequence comes from Plazaster borealis, assembly GCA_021014325.1. Classification (NCBI taxonomy): domain Eukaryota; kingdom Metazoa; phylum Echinodermata; class Asteroidea; order Forcipulatida; family Labidiasteridae; genus Plazaster; species Plazaster borealis. Next base: position 701,759 of record CM037469.1, on the reverse strand, counting down.
AATAAATGTGACAACTTCAGTTGAACATTTTATTTTGCAATGAAATCTTTGAGATCTAATAATAATAATAATAATAATACAAGCATTTATAAAGCCCATTTTTTTCCAATGGGTACAATGTGCTGAGGGCAATAATTCCAGAAAGGAAACAATGTAATTGAACAGGAACCGTAAGATGAAAATAGGTCTAGAGGGCTATAAGTTCTGTCAGATTGTTTGTGTTATACAATTTACGACTGGACTTGTGCGAGAGCTTGGTGATAATAATGTAGAAACTTACCAACGAGAAGATAACTACTTAGCCAGGATTAGTAGTAAGTGTTGCAAGGGAGTTCTCAGGAAACTGGTTGTGTTGGCCAAATAATGTCTTGAGTGCCTTTCTGAACTGTTTGTACTTAATGGCATAAATGAATGGATTCAGACAGCCATTTGCAGCAACCATTGCAACTGCGATAGCAATAAATGGTGATTTAAGGTCAATGTCCAGACCCAGATTAAAGAGAAAGAATATGACTGTGTTTGGTGTCCAGCAAATAGTGAAGGCAATAAACACAATCAGAAGGGTCTTGAATGTGTTACGTCTAGCTCTCATCAAGGACTCTCTCTGGTCATTGACAGCTCCACCTCCACTACCAGATGGCTGAGCTGCTGGTGCAGGACCAAGTCTTGCAGCTCCTTTCTTCAAGACAAGTGTAATGTGGGTATAGGCAACTAGCATAACAGTGAATGGCAGAAAGTATGTGGCGATTAGAAGAGCAATACCAAAGATCTCTGCGTTGGCAAATTGCTTTTGCTTACACTCACCATTGTCATTGTATGTAAGGATAAGCTGTCGTAAAGCGAAGAGAAATCCTAAAACCCAAACACAAGGAATAGTCAAAATGACATTCCTACGAGTTGCAAGTTGTTGGTATTTGAAGGGGAACACAATAGCAAGGTATCTTTCCAGAGTGACAGCCACCAGGTTGAATGTAGAGCTGTTAAAAAATCCCCAAAGGAAGAAGTCTGACACCCATACGGTACAGAGGAGTGCCCCTCCAGCCCCAGGAGGGAGTGGGTCTTGGATGGGTATCACACTGCTTAGAAGAAGCACAAGGGATCCAATGAAATCAGTCAGGGCTTGGTTGAAGATGAAAGCGTTGGTGATAGTGTGCATGAAATGGACTTTGATGATCACAACACACACTAAACCATTACCACAGATGCCTAGGCATCCCACGATGGTCTGGAAAATCAGGAGTCCTAGATTGTGTTCAGCCATGATGTGATACTGAAGAAATGTCCATTCTTGCTTGCTTTTATACATTTCTCAAGGCTTCAATTAGTTTTGTTAACTGCACTCAAGAAAATAAAGTGAAAACTCCCTGTAGAGTAGAAAAATTTTCTTCAATTTTTTTTTTCCGTTTTAAGAAATAATCTTCAGATGTAATTGTCCAGGTTTCCCTGTGACAAGTTAACCTAAATCGTAAAGTGATTTCAAATGGACACATTCAATTGTTCAAAACATTCAAAATATCTGAGATACCCATTAACGTAATGAAGATGACCTTAAATCAAACAGTCACCAAAGGGATTAAAAGACTGTTTTCTTATTGTATTTCTATATCAGAAAGTCTTGCATGGATGTAGACAAGAATGCCCTTGGTGATTGTACAGTCATTGAGTTGGCCATGTTCGTTTTTTTATTCAAGTGAGTAGGGATGACTTGCGTTGCAGACTTTACCATGAAGGAAAGGAACAATAGGAATTTGGATTCCATGTCTCTTCTGAAATGGAGTGAAGAGGTATTTCTGACCAGTCCAGACAAGTTAGTGGCAGGAAAATTTTTTGGTTTTAAAGTTCATGTTCAAAGAGGTACAATGCAACAAGATATCGGCCATGAAACATGAAATGATTAAAACTTGTTTGTGATATCAAAGTGATGCATATGTTTGTGTAAGAAAAGTTAATAATTGTTTGTTTGTTTATTTGTTTGGTTGGTTGGGGTGTTGTTTTGTTTGGGGTTTGGGGGTCTGTCAGCTTCTTCAGAGAACATTATTCTTAAGATTTCTTTTTGTGGGAGTCTGTTATGGTTACATAAGAAACAGTTAACATAAAGAAGTTCAAAACAAAAGTTATACATGTTTTCTGTAATTGTTTTAGTAATTGTTGATGTGATAAAACATGATGTATATTGCTGCACCATGTTGAAGGTCTTTCCTCATACAAAAATAATTTGTTAAATCTTCAGACATTTTTTTTTCTTTGAGTAAAGTTTGTTGAGCAATTTTCTTTGATTGCACCTTTGAGACATAGCATTGAATTTTAATTTAAGTCTCAGTCATGGTGTTCACAGAATTCCTTCTTTCAAACTACATGAAAGAACGAGACACCTAGTGTCTTAATTTAAAATTTGTTTCATTTTTTTCCCTTGTGCTTGACTTGCCCTTTTCCATCATTCTAAAAGTTATTGGATGGTAAAACATTATCTTTTTTGGAGGTACGTTTATTCCAATCCACAAGACTCCAACTTTTAATTGTGTTCAGAAACACAAGTTAAGTTGTTATTTCAATAAAAAATCTTTGACTTTAAAGAATCACCTGAAAATTAAAAAAACCCTGTTTTGTTGTGATGTACTTTTACAATATAAAATTAGAACGGCAACTGTTTGCTTTTTAATTACATAAAAATATATTTTGAGAAACTTACCCAAGATTTTGAGAGTTCCTTATCCAGGATTGGTATTCAGTGTTGCTAAGGAGTTTTGATTGATCTGATCTCGTCTGCCAAACAATGTCTTGAGTGCCTTTCTGAACTGTTTGTACTTAATGGCATAAATGAATGGATTAAGACAGCCATTTGCAGCAACCATTGCAACTGAGATAGCAAACAATGGTGATCCGAAGTCAAAGTCCAGACCCAGATTAAAGAGAAAGAATATGACTTGTTGTGGTGTCCAGCAAACAGTGAAGGCAATAAACACAATCAGAAGGGTCTTGAAGGTGTTACGTCTAGCTCTCATCAAGGACTCTCTCTGGTCATTGACAGCTCCATCTCCACTACCAGATGGCTGAGCTGCTGGTGCAGGACCAAGTCTTGCAGCTCCTTTCTTCAAGACAAGTGTGATGTGGATGTAGACAACCAGCATAACAGTAAAAGGCAGAAAGTATGTGGCGATTGCAACAGCAATACCAAAGATCGCTGAGTTTGCAAAATCCTTTTTTTTACACTCACCATTGTCATTGTATGTAAGGATAAGCTGTCGTAATGCAAACAGAAATGCAAAGATCCAAACACACGCAATAGTCAAAATGACATTCCTACGAGTTGCAAGTTGTTGGTATTTGAAGGGGAACACAATAGCAAGGTATCTTTCCAGAGTGACAGCCACCAGGTTGAAAGTTGAGCTGACAAAGAATCCCCATAGGAGAAATTGTGACACCCATAAGGTACAGAGGAGTGCCCCTCCAGCCCCAGGAGGGAGTGGGTCTAGGATGGGTATCACACTGCTTAGAAGAAGCACAAGGGATCCAAGGAAATCAGTCAAGGCTTGGTTGAAGATGAAAGCGTTGGTGAAAGTGTGCATGAAATGGACTTTTATGATCACAACACACACTAAACCATTACCACACATGCCTAGGCATCCCACGATGGTCTGGAAAATTATAGTGGTCAGATTCTGGTCAGCCATATCTCTAGACTGAAGACATATCCACTTATTGCTAGCTTTTATACATTTCTCAAGGCTTCAATTTTTGTTAAATAGCTTTCAAGAAAATAGAGTGAAAACTCCCTGTAGATTAGATTGTTCTCCAATGTTCCTTCCGTTTTGAGAATTATTCCTTGAGATGTAATTGTCCAGGTTTCCCTTTTACAAATTTAACTTTACTTCTCTAGAGAGATCAAATTGGCACGTTCAATTTTTCACTCTTCACTGATACCCATTAACGCTATGAAGGTGACCCTAAATGGCACACTCACAATTTAAGGAATTACAAGACTTTTTTAGCTGTTTCGCTAGCGGAGCGAAACAGCTCTTGTTTTCGTTAAAGTTTTTTTTTAATTATTTTTATTTTTATTTGTCTGTTTCAGTCAACGCGTTTTTTTACATAGTTCCTAAAGAGCAATTGCAATGAAACTTTCAGTGATGAAAGGTATTGGTGGGCGACAGGTCCTAAAACAAATCCGTCATGATGACGTCATCACCTGCCACGTGACGTCATCTTAAAGTTAATTAATTTTAAATATTTGAAAATCTATATCAAATCAGCCACAAGAGACCGTAGGTTTCTGTTTGCGGGATTGGGTAGGGATAAATCAGGTTTTCATTTTGTTTTCTGTGCGTGACCTCACATGACCTCTACTTCCGGTCGAAACAGGAAGTGCCCTCGTAATTCAAAAGTGGCAAAAGTTATGAACTTGCTTTTAACGATGTTAGTGTCTGGCATGGGTGGGCAATTCACAAATTGCAACAGCGCCCTCTAGCGACAGGTTGAAAAATCGTCAAAATGGACTTTTTGAAGATGTCTGTGGTGAAATTTTTTGTAATCACTTCAAAATTTACACGCATGTTGATTTTTAGGCAGCCGTCATATTTGTGAAGTTTCAAATCGATGACGTCACCAGAGGTCACGTGACGCGGCATTAAATGTGCACTTTTTGAAGTCGTATATCTCCCGAAGTATTAGTGCGATCATGTTGAAACTTGGTAGGTTGTTAGATATTTGTAAGTTCCTGTTAATTTTAAAATGACGTAATGATGACGTCATCACAGGATTTGTGATGATTTTTTCATTTTTTGCCCCTTTAAGACAAAAATTGCTAATGGAACATGCTTCAATCCAAATTCTTTTTTTTTAAACAGGCTTGATCTCGTCTGCCAAACAATGTCTTGAGTGCCTTTCTGAACTGTTTGTACTTAATGGCATAAATGAATGGATTCAGACAGCCATTTGCAGCAACCATTGCAATAGAGATTGAATAAAAAGGGGATTGGAAGTCGGTGTCCAGACCAAGATTGAAAAGAAAGTATAAGATTTGGTTTGGTGCCCAGCAAACAGTGAAGGCAATAAACACAATCAGAAGGGTCTTGAAGGTGTTACGTCTAGCTCTCATCAAGGACTCTCTCTGGTCATTGACAGCTCCACCTCCACTACCAGATGGCTGAGCTACTGGTGCAGGACCAAGTCTTGCAGCTCCTTTCTTTAAGACAAGTGTGATGTGGGTATAGGCAACTAGCATAACAGTAAAAGGCAGAAAGTATGTGATGATTGCAACAGCAATACCAAAGATCTCTGAGTTGGCAAAATTCTTTGTTTTGCACTCACCACTGTCATTGTATGTAAGGATAAGCTGTCGTAAACCGTAGAGTAATGCCAAGATCCAAACACAAGCAATAGTCAAAATGACATTCCTACGAGTTGCAAGTTGTTGGTATTTGAAGGGGAACACAATAGCAAGGTATCTTTCCAGAGTGACAGCCACCAGGTTGAAAGTTGAGCTGACAAAGAATCCCCATAGGAGAAATTTTGACACCCATAAGGTACAGAGGAGTGCCGCTCCAGCCCCAGGAGGGAGTGGGTCTAGGATGGGTATCACACTGCTTAGAAGAAGCACAAGGGATCCAAGGAAATCAATCAGGGCTTGGTTGAAGATGAAAGCATTGGTGATAGTGTGCATGAAATGGACTTTGATGATCACAACACACACTAAACCACTACCACAGATGCCTAGGCATCCCACGATGGTCTGGAAAACCAGGATTCCTAGATTCTGTTCAGCCATGCTTGTTCTCCTTCAGCATTTACAAACTGGATTCATCTCATGACTTATATAGTTCAATTTTATTCAAGTGTCTGTCTAAAATTATACCTGACTTTTTTTGTTTTGGATTGCTTTTAAAAATTGCCACTTGTCGTTATTAAGTTTGTTGGGATTTTATTTTATTTTAATTTTATTTTTTGCTCTCATTTTTGGATCTTCTTTGTTACTTGTAGGGCAGAATGTCATACAAGAAACTCCTTTTGAGCAGGCTTTTAAAGCCTTTTCTATAACCTTAAAATTATGTTTACATTTCTCGTCTTGCAACCAGTTTTCTATATTATTCTCGCTACTTTTAGAGTAGGTAAGTTGCAAGATGCTGAGTGGTTTCTGGAATTTAATCTTTTTGGGGCAGACCGTTACTGTCTCAATAAGAAATTATGAAGATGTAGGATTTATAAATGATATAAAGATCTGACATGACCCCTATAGTTTACTTTGTATAATCCTTAAACAAGCTTTGTGGCCATAGACCAACAGTGAAGAGCATCGCAAAATACTTCAAAAAATAGATCAATTGCTACTCAAAAATCTTCACTTTTGAAAAACTCAATGTTAGCATTCAGTGTGCACAAAACACATTCAATTTGAATTTTTTGCATAGCAACATTACTGAATGATTTCATTTTGTGACCAACATCCTTTATGGCATTCACTAGCTTATAAAATGTCATAGAACTTAAAACGTTTGCATAACATTGCTAAGGATTGATTCTATCAATGTCTACAGACTCACACATACATTGTACATTACATGGCATAAAGATGGTCATGGTGGAATGCTTCCCTTGAAATATTTATATGAGTTTAACCATGTTTAAAAACAATGAAAACATATCATGAGATTTTCACTATTTTCTTGTGACTCCAAACAGATTGAGCTTAAACTTTCACAGATTTGTTAATTCATGTTTACTTTGGGGTCACAAAAGTGTGGATCTTGGACAATTAGCAATATTGGTGAAGTGCCTAAAGCATAAATGGGTCAGACTCTATTTACTTACATTGATTTCAATTATTCAAATTATTATAATAATATTGGATGCATATGAGTTCAATATAGCAGAAGTTAAACCACAAGGTGAAATCTGGACTGTTCAATTTCACGAGACGAAGCCGAGTGAATTGGAATAGTTTGTAAAACTAAAAAAAAACGTTTTTTGCACGGAACGTGTTCGTGCAAGATATTTTTGCAATCTTGCAGAAACGCCAAGATGAACGTTTTGCTGTGACAAGACGATATATGAGTCTTGATATTCGCTTGTAAAATTTGTCCTTCATAATTTTGTCACTCTTACTCATATAATACTGTTGATAAAACACCCAAAATCCTATACAATTTTTGAAGTTTCTTTGGATCGACTTAAAGCAATTATGTGATTTGATCAATTTGACAAAACAACAAGGCAGAAATTATTAAAGCCGCTGGACTAACTAACATCATTTTGATGTTCAAAGTGTTCATAAATATGGACAAAAAAACGGTCTTGTTGAATAGACGGATTTCATTAAAAAACTATGGAGTAGAAATGGGACTTTTTGTGACCCATTCATCTAGGAATAAAAACGAGGCAAGGCCTTGTAATGGTGGACAAGGTTGGTGGTGCATAAAATGTTTTTTTTAAAATAATTTTCAGAGTCAGTTTGGCGGTGTATGATTTTTCGTGTCTGTTTTGTATTTGTTTTTAGAATATTTTACAAACGATCTTTCTTAAAAAAATGTACGCTTTGTTTTTCTTTCTAGAATATTTATATGTCGGCATATAAGCCGCCCGGCGCATAAACCGCAGGAGTTCAAAAAAGGGTCAAAATCAACGTATAAACCGCGGTTTATAATCCGAAAATTACGGTAATAATATTGGATGCATGTGAGTTCAATATAGCAGAAGTTAAATCACAAGGTGAAATCTGGACTGTTCAGTTTCACGAGACGAAGCCGAGTAAAATGGATTAGTCTGTTGGACTAAAAAAAAATATTTTTGCACGGAACATGTTCGTGCAAGATACAACTTTTTTGCAATCTTGCAGAAATGCCAAGATGAACGTTTTGCTGTGACAAGACGATATATGAGTCTTGATATTCGCTTGTAAAATTTGTCCTTCATAATTTTGTCACTCTTATTCATATATTGTTGATAAAACAACCAAAATCCTATACAATTTTTGAAGTTTCCTTGGATCGACTAAAAGCAATTATGTGATTTGATCAATTTGACAAAACAACTTGAGAAACTTACCCAAGATGTGGAGAGTTCCTCATCCAGGATTGGTATTCAGTGTTGCTAAGGAGTTTTCATTGATCTGATCTCGTCTGCCAAACAATGTTTCGAGTGCCTTTCTGAACTGTTTGTACTTAACGGCATAAATGAATGGATTCAAACAGCCATTTGCAGCAACCATTGCAAGTGTGATAGCAATAAATGGTGATTTAAGGTCAATGTCCAGACCCAGATTAAAGAGAAGGAACATGACTTGTCCTGGTGTCCAGCAAACAGTGAAAGCAATAAACACAATCAGAAGGGTCTTGAAGGTGTTACGTCTAGCTCTCATTAAGGACTCTCTCTGGTCATTGACAGCTCCACCTCCACTACCAGATGGCTGAGCTACTGGTGCAGGACCAAGTCTTGCAGCTCCTTTCTTCAAGACAAGTGTGATGTGGATGTAGACAACCAGCATAACAGTGAATGGCAGAAAGTATGTGAGGATTGCAACAGCAATACCAAAGATTTCTGCATTGGCAAAGTGCTTTTCCTTACACTCACCATTGTTATTGTATACAAGGAAAAGCTTTCGTAAAGGGAAAACAAATCCTAAAATCCAAACACACGCAATAGTCAAAATGACATTCCTACGAGTTGCAAGTTGTTGATATTTGAAGGGGAACACAATAGCAAGGTGTCTTTCCAGAGTGACAGCCATCAGGTTAAAAGTTGAGCTGACAAAGAATCCCCAAAGGAAGAAGTTAGACACCCATAAGGTACAGAGGAGCGCCCCTCCAGCCCCAGGAGGGAGTGGGTCTGGGATGGGTATCACACTGCTTAGAAGAAGCAAAAGGGATCCAAGGAAATCAATCAAGGCTTGGTTGAAGATGAAAGCATTGGTGATAGTGTGTATGAAATGGACTTTGATGATCACAACACACACTAAACCATTACCACAGATGCCTAGACATCCCACGATGGTCTGGAAAATCAAGAGTGCTAGATTCTGTTCAGCCATGATGCGACACTGAATACATAATACCAATGTTGCTGGCTTTTATTTGTGATTGCTTTTGAAAATCAGGAACGCTTCCCAGTTGATGCCATTATTAAGTTCATCAGGATTTTTTATTGTTATTGGTTTTTTATACCAATCTTCTCTGTCATTTGTAGGGCAGAATGTCATATAACAAGTTCCTTTTACTAGTCTCAACAATCAGTTAATGCTTTAGTTTTATTGTGAGTAGGCTTTTAAAGCCATTTCTATAACCTCAAATTATGTTTACATTTCTAGTCTTGCAACCAATTTTGTTATGTTATTCTGGCTACTTTTAGATTAGGTAAGAGGAAAGATGTTTATTTTGGGGTCACAAAAATGTGGATCTTGGACAATTTGCAATATTGGTAAAATGCCTATAGCATAAAAGGGGCCACAGTCTATTTACTTACATTGATTTGAATTATTCAAAATATTATACAAATATTGGATGCATATGAGTTCAATATAGCAGAGGTTAAATCACAATGTGAAATCTGGATTGTTCAATTTCATGAGGCAAAGCCGAGTGAAATGGAATAGTCTTTTGGACTAAGATACCACTTTTGTGCAATCTTGCAGAAGCATCAAGATCAGTGTTTTGTAGTGTTATTTCGCTTATCAAATTTGGTCTTCACAATTTTATCACTCTTACTCATTTTGGTGATAAAACAACCAAAATCCCATACAATTTGTGAAGTTTCTTTAAGTAAATCAAAAGCAGTTATGTTATTTTATCCATTTGAAAAAACAATATGAGAAACATACCCAAGATGTGGATAGTTCCTCATCCAGGATTGGTATTCAGTGTTGCTAAGGAGTTTTCATTGATCTGATCTCGTCTGCCCAACAATGTCTTGAGTGCCTTTCTGAACTGTTTGTACTTAATGGCATAAATGAATGGATTCAGACAGCCATTTGCAGCAACCATTGCAACTGCAATTGAAAAATAGGGGGATTGGAGGTCAATGTTCAGACCCAGATTGAAAAGAAAGAAAATGACTGTGTTAGGTGTCCAGCAAACAGTGAAGGCAATAAACACAATCAGAAGGGTCTTGAAGGTGTTACGTCTAGCTCTCATCAAGGACTCTCTCTGGTCATTGACAGCTCCACATCCACTACCAGATGGCTGAGCTGCTGGTGCAGGACCAAGTCTTGCAGCTCCTTTCTTCAAGACAAGTGTGATGTGGATGTAGACAACCAGCATAACAGTGAATGGCAGAAAGTATGTGAGGATTGCAGCAGCAATACCAAAGATCTCTGAGTATGGAATCATCTTTTGCTTGCATTCACCATTCTCAATTTGTACACCAAGCATGGGTCGCAATGCAAACAGAAATGCCAAGATCCAAACACAAGCAATAGTCAAAATGACATTCCTACGAGTTGCAAGTTGTTGGTATTTGAAGGGGAACACAATGGCAAGGTATCTTTCCAGAGTGACAGCCACCAGGTTGAAAGTTGAGCAGACAAAGAATCCCCATAGGAGAAATTTTGACACCCATAAGGTACAGAGGAGTGCCCCTCCAGCCCCAGGAGGGAGTGGGTCTGGGATGGGTATCACACTGCTTAGAAGAAGCACAAGGGATCCAAGGAAATCAGTCAGGGCTTGGTTGAAGATGAAGGCGTTGGTGATAGTGTGCGTGAAATGGACTTTGATGATCACAACACACACTAAACCATTACCACAGATGCCTAGGCATCCCACGATGGTCTGGAAAATTATAGTGGTCAGATTATGGTCAGCCATGACTCTAGACTGAAGACATATCCACTTATTGCTAGCTTTTATACATTTCTCAAGGCTTCAATTTGGTTAAAATAGCTTTCAAGAAAATAGAGTGAAAACTCCCTGTAGAGTAGATTGTCCTTCAATTTTCCTTCCGTTTTGAGAATTATTCCTTAAGATGTAATTGTCCAGGTTTCCCTTTTACAAATTTAACTTTACTTCTCTAGAGAGGTCAAATTGGCACGTTCAAATGTTCACTCTTCACTGATACCCATTAACGTTATCAAGGTGACCCTAAATGGCACACTCACAAAAGGAATTACGAAACTTTTTTTTGTTCTTGTAGTTCTATATCAGAGTCTTGCATGGATGTATTGAAGACAAGAATACCCTCGGTGACTGTACAGTCAGATCTTGATTTAATTCAAGTGAGTAGGGATGACTTGAAATGTCATAAGCCTTGTTCGCATTGGATTAATGTTTTACCAAGACCGTGGTTAACATTCCAAAAGGTAAAACTCACCGGCGTCTGCACTTGGATTAACGACGTGGGTAAACTAACTGACACGACCGATGAAACTAACCGACTTACCTAGGCAGACACAAGAGGGCGCTACGCAGTGACCTTTGACTGGATGCATGACACAGAGAGAGCAACGGAGCTTCCGTCCGTGTAAATTACATGTGCGTTTCTACGGACTTAATTTACAATAATTCACAAGCAAAGTATGGTGAAAACACACAGGTAGAAAAGAACAAGCGTCGCACTGTTTTGGTTTGGTTGTCATGGCACGATGACCTGGGTACGTGTCACCTCACGATCATGTGACGCGGCGGGCGGGTCGGGAGACCGGATGTGGCTTTTTACCAAGACGGATTTTACCCAGATCGCGTTCGCATTGGACTTTTCGGCTCGGTTAAACTGACCTGGTCAATTTAACCGGGCAGTCGTGGGTCGGTTAAACTACCCATTTGGGTCGGTCAAGTTATCTGGGAGGGAAACTTCCTGGGCTGTTCGCATTGGACTTAAAATGGTTAAGTTACCCATTTGCTCGGTTAGTTTACCCAAATTAAGTCCAATGCGAACAGGGCTTTAGAGGCAAACATTACAAACTTTACCAAGAAGAAAAGGAACATTAGGAATTTGGATTCCATGTTTCTTCTGAAATGGAGTGGAGAGGTATTTCTTACTAATCCAGACAAGTTTGTGGCAGGACAATTTTTTGGTTTTAAAGGTCATGTTCAAAGAGGTACAATGCAAACAAGATATCGGCAATGAAACATGAAATGATTAAAACTTGTTTGTGATATCAAGGAGATGAATGTCTGTGTAAGAATAGTTAATAATTGTTTGTTTGGGTGTTGGGGTGTTTGTTTGGTTGGCTGGGGGTGTTGTTTTAGGTTTGGGGGTCTTTCAGTTTCTTTTTTGAGATCAACACCTTCAGAGAACGTTATTCTTAAGATTTCCTTTTGTGTGATTCTGTTATGGTTACATAAGAAACAGTTAACATAAAGAAGTTCAAAACAAAAGTTAGACATGTTTTATGTAATTGTTTCAGTATCTGTTGATGTGATAAAACATGATGTATATTGCTGCACCATGTTGAAGGTCTTTTCTCATTCAGCAATAACATGTTAAATCTTCAGATTTGTTTTTAGATTTTCTTTTCGTAAAGTTTGCTGAGCCTTTGTGTTTCACATTTTCTTTGAGTGAACCTTTGACATAGCATTGAATTTTAATTTAAATCTCCATCATGGTGTTCACAGAATTCCTTTTTTCAAACTACATGAAAGAACAAGACACCTAGTGGCTTGAATAAAAATTTGTATAATTTTTTTCCCTTGTTCTTGCTTGACTTGCCCTTTTCCATCATTCTAAATGTTATTGTATGGTAAAACATTATGTTTTTTGGAGGTACATTTATTCCAATCCACAAGACTCCAACTTTTAATGTGTTCAGACACACAAGTTACAATTACAAGTTGTTATTTCAATGAAAAATCTTTTGCTTTAAAGAATCACCTGAAAATTTATAAGAAATTGTTTTGTTGTGATGTACTTTTACAATATAAAATTAGAGCAGCAACCGTTTGCTTTTTAATTATATAAAAATATATTTTGAGAAACTTACCCAAGATTTTGAGAGTTCCTTATCCAGGATTGGTATTCAGTGTTGCTAAGGAGTTTTGATTGATCTGATCTCGTCTGCCCAACAATGTCTTGAGTGCCTTTCTGAACTGTTTGTACTTAATGGCATAAATGAATGGATTCAGACAGCCATTTGCAGCAACCATTGCAATAGAGATTGAATAAAAGGGGGATTGGAAGTCGGTGTCCAGACCAAGATTGAAAAGAAAGTATAAGACTTGGTTTGGTGCCCAGCAAACAGTGAAGGCAATAAACACAATCAGAAGGGTCTTGAAGGTGTTACGTCTAGCTCTCATCAAGGACTCTCTCTGGTCATTGACAGCTCCACCTCCACTACCAGATGGCTGAGCTACTGGCGCAGGACCAATTCTTGCAGCTCCTTTATTCAAGACAAGTGTGATGTGGATGTAAACAACCAGCATAACAGTAAAAGGCAGAAAGTATGTGAGGATTGCAACAGCAATACCAAAGATCTCTGAGTTGGCAAAATTCTTTGTTTTGCACTCACCATTGTCATTGTATGTAAGGATAAGCTGTCGTAAACCGTAGAGTAATGCCAAGATCCAAACACAAGCAATAGTCAAAATGACATTCCTACGAGTTGCAAGTTTTTGGTATTTGAAGGGGAACACAATAGCAAGGTATCTTTCCAGAGTGACAGCCACCAGGTTGAAAGTTGAGCTGACAAAGAATCCCCATAGGAGAAATTTTGACACCCATAAGGTACAGAGGAGTGCCCCTCCAGCCCCAGGAGGGAGTGGGTCTGGGATGGGTATCACACTGCTTAGAAGAAGCACAAGGGATCCAAGGAAATCAATCAAGGCTTGGTTGAAGATGAAAGCGTTGGTGATAGTGTGCATGAAATGGACTTTGATGATCACAACACACACCAAACCATTACCACAGATGCCTAGGCAACCCACGATGGTCTGGAAAATCAGGAGTCCTAGATTGTGTTCAGCCATGATGCGATACTGAAGAAATATTCTTTCTTGCTGACTTTTATACATTTCTCAAGGCTTCAATTAGTTTTGTTAATTGCTCTCAAGAAAATAAAGCAAAAACTCCCTGTATAGTAGACTTTTGATACTGAAGAAATATCCATTCTTGCTGGCTTTTATACATTTTTGAAGACTTTAATTAGTTTTGTTAATTGCTCTCAAGAAAATAATTAATTCAAAAATTCCCTGTATTGTAGACTTTTGATACTGAAGAAATATCCATTCTTGCTGGCTTTTATACATTTTTGAAGACTTTAATTAGTTTTGTTAATTGCTCTCAAGAAAATAAATCGAAAACTCCCTGTATAATAGTATAGACTTTTCTTCAATCTTCTTTCCTTTTTAAGAAATATTCCTTCAGATGTAATTGTCCAGGTTTCCCTGTTACAAGTTAGCCTTAATCCTCTAGTGATTTCAAATTGACGCATTCAATTGTTCAAATCATCCAAATTATCTGAGATACTCATTAACGTTATGTAGATGACCTTAAATCAAACAGTCACCAAAGGGATTAAAAGACTGTTTTCTTATTGTACTTCTATATCAGAAAGTCTTGCATGGATGTAGACAAAAATGATCTTGGTGATTGTACAGTCATTGAGTTGGGCATGTTTGGTTTTTAATTCAAGTGAGTAGGGATGACCTGAAATGTCATAGTGACAAACATTGCAGACTTTACCAAGAAGGAAAGAAGCACCAGGAATTTGGATTCCATGTCTCTTCTGAAATGGAGTGGAGAGGTATTTCTGACCAGTCCAGACATTTTAGTGGCAGGACAATTGTTTGGTTTTAAAGGTCATGAGAGGTACAATGCAAACAAGATATCGGCCATGAAGAACTGCTGTATTTATGTATAAATATATGCATAACCTTCTTCCTCGCTCCTTTTCTAGTTATTTCTCCTCAGTATATGACATGCACGATCACTCCACCAGATCCCGTCACAATCTTTACGTTCCCTTCACTCGCACATCTTACTCAAGCACTATCCGTCACTATGGGCCTCGCGTGTGGAATTCTGTCAATCCAGCTTTAAAAACAAAACCCTCTTTGGGCTATTTTAAGCGTGCTTATAAGCTTGAACTTGTCTCTCATTATGTAACATAGCTTTCTTTTTCATTCTTTTTCATTTTGTGCCAGTATTTCTTGTTTGCCACTTCGCCGTTTTCTAAGTTTTCCTTGCTATGTCTTTTCACTTAGTTCTATTAGACCACCGGTTTTCCTAGTTCCCAATAATATGTACATTATTTCGTTTATTATTACTTATTGCTCTACAAAATCATTTATTTATTTTTGTTGTCCGCTAGTTTGTCTGTCTTTCTGTCCTGTAAGGCATCCCTCCTCAAGCTCTGCTTTTCGAGATTTGCCCCCATATCACTTCCTCTTTAAGTTCTTGTTTATTATATGGCCATTTTTTATGCCTGTTTTGTTAGTTTACTTAATATAATTGTCTATTTCCTTCATGCACTTCTGTATTTTCGTCTTTCTGTGATATGGAAATAAATGTTATATGAATGAATGAATGAATGAAACATGAAATGATAAAACCTTGTTTGTGATATCAAAGTGATGCATGTATGTGTAAGAATAGTTAATAATTATTTGTTCGTTTGTTTGGTTGTTAAGTTGGTTGGGGTGTTTGTTTGGTTGGTTGGGGTGTTGTTTTGCGTTTGGGGGTCTGTCAGTTTCTTTTTTGAGATCAACACCTTCGGAGATTGTTATTCTTAAGATTTCTTTTTGTGTGATTCTGTTATGGTTACATAAGAAACAGTTAACATAAAGAAGTTCAAAGCAAAAGTTAGACATGTTTTATGTAATTGTTTCAGTATCTGTTGATGTGATAAAACATGATGTATATTGCTGCACCATGTTGAAGGTCTTTTCTCATTCAGCAATAACATGTTAAATCTTCAGATTTGTTTTTAGATTTTCTTTTAGTAAAGTTTGCTGAGCCTTTGTGTTTCACATTTTCTTTGAGTGAACCTTTGACATAGCATTGAATTTTAATTTAAATCTCCATCATGGTGTTCACAGAATTCCTTTTTTCAAACTACATGAAAGAACAAGACACCTAGTGGCTTGAATAAAAATTTGTATAATTTTTTTCCCTTGTTCTTGCTTGACTTGCCCTTTTCCATCATTCTAAATGTTATTGGATGGTAAAACATTATGTTTTTTGGAGGTACATTTATTCCAATCCACAAGACTCCAACTTTTAATGTGTTCAGACACACAAGTTACAATTACAAGTTGTTATTTCAATGAAAAATCTTTGGCTTTAAAGAATCACCTGAAAATTTATAAGAAATTGTTTTGTTGTGATGTACTTTTACAATATAAAATTAGAGCAGCAACCGTTTGCTTTTTAATTATATAAAAATATATTTTGAGAAACTTACCCAAGATTTTGAGAGTTCCTTATCCAGGATTGGTATTCAGTGTTGCTAAGGAGTTTTGATTGATCTGATCTCGTCTGCCAAACAATGTCTTGAGTGCCTTTCTGAACTGTTTGTACTTAATGGCATAAATGAATGGATTCAGACAGCCATTTGCAGCAACCATTGCAACAGAGATTGAATAAAAGGGGGATTGGAGGTCAATGTTCAGACCAAGATTGAAAAGAAAGTATGAGACTTGGTTTGGTGTCCAGCAAACAGTGAAGACAATAAACACAATCAGAAGGGTCTTGAAGGTGTTACGTCTAGCTCTCATCAAGGACTCTCTCTGGTCATTGACAGCTCCACCTCCACTACCAGATGGCTGAGCTACTAGTGCAGGACCAAGTCTTGCAGCTCCTTTCTTCAAGACAAGTGTGATGTGGATGTAGACAACCAGCATAACAGTGAATGGCAGGAAGTATGTGAGGATTGCAACAGCAATACCAAAGATCTCTGAATATGCAAAAATCTTTTTCTTGCATTCACCATTCTCATGTTGTACACCAATCACGATTCGCAATGCAAACAGAAATGCCAAGATCCAAACACAAGCAATAGTCAAAATGACATTCCTACGAGTTGCAAGTTGTTGGTATTTGAAGGGGAACACAATAGCAAGGTATCTTTCCAGAGTGACAGCCACCAGGTTGAAAGTTGAGCTGATAAAGAATCCCCATAGGAGAAATTTTGACACCCATAAGGTACAGAGGAGTGCCCCTCCAGCCCCAGGAGGGAGTGGGTCTGGGATGGGTATCACACTGCTTAGAAGAAGCACAAGGGATCCAAGGAAATCAATCAAGGCTTGGTTGAAGATGAAAGCGTTGGTGATAGTGTGCATGAAATGGACTTTGATGATCACAACACACACTAAACCATTACCACAGATGCCTAGGCAACCCACTATGGTCTGAAAAATCAGTTAATGCTTTAGTTTTATTGTGAGCAGGCTTTTAAAGCCTTTTCTATGACCTAAAAATTATGTTTATAATATAAGTTTCTAGTCCTGCAACCCGTTTTCTATTTAATTCTGGCTACCTTTAGAGTAGGTATTGGCAAGATGCTGAGTGGTTTCTGGAATTTAATCTTTTTGGGGCAGACCGTTACTGTCTCAATAAGAAATTATGAAGATGTAGGATTTATAAATGATATAAAGATCTGACATGACCTCTATAGTTTACTTTGTATAATCCTTAAACAAGCTTTGTGGCCATAGACCAACAGTGAAGAGCATCGCAAAATACTTCAAAAAATAGATCAATTGCTACTCAAAAATCATCACTTGCTAAAAACTCAATGTTAGCATTTAGTGTGCACATAACACATTATGGACTTTGATGATCACAACACACACTAAACCATTACCACAGATGCCTAGGCATCCCAGGATGGTCTGGAAAACCAGTCGGACTAGACTCTGTTCATCCACGATGTACTATATAGGATTGCATGAGGCATTGCATGGTGAGGTATAATATATATTTGGTTTGCAGTAACACCATGTGTATATCTACTTGCTAGGTAGATTTTGTTCTTTGAGAACTTGTCTTGTTTTTTATTCTACTGCTGCAGAGTAGAATATTCGGAATTCGGGAGACTTCTCAGTTCTGAAAAGAACTGTCCTTCGTATTAACTACTACCTGGGCTGGAGGTAGGAAATCGGGCGGGACTACTACTTTCACTATGTGGATCGGGGGGACTTCTCGTTAATAACTACACTGGCGCGGAGTGAGTCTAAATAGGTCTCAACGTTTCAACTAGCTTGCTCTAGTCATCGTCAGGAGACTGTACTAAATGTACTAATTGCTTCAAGTCAGAAATCACTCACTTTTATATTATATCTTCTTCTTTTTGAATCTTTAAGCAGAAAGGTATTCATATGTATCCATTGTTTATAAAGGAGTACAAGGTAATATCTTACATGGCCGTATCCCAATTGGCGGCTACAGCTACGGCTACGACTGTTGCTAAGGGTGTTGCTAAGGACGTCCTATTCCTCAACGCATGACGACGCGGAAATCTAGCCGTAGCCGTAGCTGTAGCTGCCAATTTGGACACGGCCTATCATTGTAGAAAGCCATTAGTGCTGTAAATGTCACCTCAGACGTGTTCTAACAAAAGATATGAAGAGGAAAATGGCTGTCTCTACATGCAGTTACTTTTGTAGGGTATGGCTGTTGTCGTAAGCACATCTGGTTTACTCTTTGTGCTGTAAATAGTGGGATTAAGAGGTTGAAGGTTGACCTTATGTCTACCTCTGAAGTGAATTCCATCAAAAAAGGAATGGAACGTCTTGAAATGCCATGAAAACATACAAGTCACAAACATTAAGTTGTCATTTGACTTACATATCCCAAGTTAAATTGTGAAAAATTTACAAAAGAAAAAAAAACCATCAAGTTGCAAACTTCACAACAGTTACAAAACTTTCACAAAGTATCAAATTTGACTTTACCATGCAGGGAAAGTTTTCATTCATTACTTTACATAGCACTATTTTTACACTGAACCTATGTGCATATATTAAAGGCTAATATTGAGTTGTTAGCAAATTATGATTTTTTTTTAGGAGCAACTGAGAATTTTGTGTAGCATTTTGCTGTGCTATACAAGGGGAATCATAAATTATGGATTAATATAAACAATCATATCACATGTAGCTGTATGGCATCACAGTAAATGAAAGTTTTATCTTTCATAAATTCATAATTTAGGACAGATCATTTCCTACTTTTTCTTGATTACAAAGGTCACAGTCTACTTGACCTTTCTCACTCATCAGGACATTGAATTCCCATCAAAACACTTAGCGTAATTTGCAGGATTTATATGCCAAATATGACAAAGCTTTCAACACTGATTTCTGTGGGTTAAACATTAGGATTTCTAAAGGTATTACACAGGATTGGTAGAGCTGTCAAAATAGTCGCAGACAGTGTTCATGTTTTGTAGGATCAACCATATACATGTACATGAAATAACAAACCTGTGAAAATTTGTCCGTTGTGCGTGTCAGCAGAAATTAGTGACAAATCATGCACAATTTTCAGCATTTTAACACACTGTCCTTAATTTTGGTTGTAGCAACCAAAATCAGCTGTTGTTTTTGGTGTTTTTTGTATGTTTTCAGATACAGCTTTCTCGAATATGACTTCATTTTAGAGGGAAATATTTCACACAAAAAAGGTTCTAGTATGAACTTCATTCATTTTTTCTTAATTTTTTCCAACACACAAAGAATAAGTGATGAAATAGTCATGTATTATAATTTACATTATATTATAATAATAAGAAAACATTCATAATCAGTAAGCTTTCAAACTGAAATTAAACAATGATATTTTTTATCCTTACCAGTCCTGTAAAGGGCCTAATACCTTTAAGTGATGACATCACAGGTAAAAGTGCATTTTAAATGCATCAAATCTTTGCTGTATTGGGGTTAATGAAGCCTTAATACAAACTTCGTGTTATAAGGGGAACACAATGGCTAGGTACCTCCCCAGGGTGAGGGCTACAAGATTAAAGGTTGATGCACAGAACAGACTCCATAAGAAGAAGTTTGACACCCATAAGGTACAGAGGAGTGCCCCTCCAGCCCCATGAGGGAGTGGGTCTGGGATGGGTATCACACTGCTTAGAAGAAGAAGCACATTTCATGATCACTTTCTGACCTTGTACATATTTTAGTAAATTAAGAGACATTGTCTCTAATCTTAGACTTGTTGAAAAATATGTGCATCATGTACAAAAATCCATTCCCAGTTTCTGTATTGTATTTAATTCTCTTTTATCAAACTGAAGTTGAGGATGAAGTTGAAAAACAAAATTAATATAGAAAAACTAGCCGACCTTGCCCAGACTATACTAAATTAAGAGACCTGGCTGTATGTCATGTCATGTACAGTTATAATAAAAGGCTACATGACTGTGTCTATCCCTGTTTCTTATCTAAAATTAGGTCATTTTTTGACATGCCCAGGTTCTTGATTTTTTTTTCTCATGTCGCTCGCCATTTCAGCGGTATCTTTCATGATGAAACTAATCCTAGTGTTTATTGGAAGGTAAAAAAAATTCTACAAATGAAGTAGTAAATGAACATCGTGCCTACATGCAGGCTAAGGTTGTTTTTCTTTTGAGAGAGCTATTTTCTTCTCGTTTTAAATGGAGGAAAGAGCTCGGCAAGGACTCTGAGATGTTTTACTTTCTCTGTTTTGTTTTTGTTTGTATCCAGCCTTGATGAACGATTCAAGGCTTTGATGGAGAATTTAGTTTTCTTTGGATCTTTCTAGGTCATTCCAGCAATATCGTTCCTATTTTCTCTTGTCAGGACTGGAAAGGAGAAAACACAAATCTTTCAATAGAAAATTATTTGCTAAATACAAAAGGATCAATTAAAAGTTTTTAAGCTAAATGCAAAAGGATCAATTAATAGTTTTGTTATTAAATACAAAAAATCAATGATCAGTTTTTGAAGAGAAGTGACTTTGTTTTTACTTTCTTAAAAAACAAACCATTAGGCCTATTTACATAAGACCTAGTAAAGATATTTTACAAAACCTCAAAGTAAAAATATGAAATGAGAAGCAATTAAAAGTGTCTTGCTCAAGGGCACAAGTGTCAAGACCAGGATTCGAACCCACACCCTAATTACTTAGCCACCAGAACTTGAGTCCAATGATCTAAGCTGATTGGCCACGACACGCCACTTTGGCAAATTTATTTACAACTCTTGTACCTATCTTAAGTTGACACGGTATTCTTTTGTTGTTATTTATTTCAGGATCCCTATAAATCGTTCGGTCTTCCATCCATCGGACATCTTTATAGATATGAAGAACCAAAACACATTCCTAACGTCCGTGTAGATACTGGTATTCAAGAAGGAAGTGAAATTAGCATTCATTATGATCCAATGATCTCAAAGGTAACTTAAATCGTTCCTTCACTTTCTTTTTTCTTAACAAGCAATAATTGTACAATCACCTTTAATCAAGCGGGACCATTTTCCAAAAAGCTATTCAGCCTTTAAAAAATGCTTAGCATGGACATTCTTGCTTAGAGGAATAGGGCACAAGATTGTTACCATCTTGACTGTTCTACATCTTGATAAATAAAGATTAGATCTAATCTTTTTCAATAAGCTCTCAATGTTGTCTTTGAATCTTGTTCTTATTTAAATAGAGACACAAAAATGTTTCCTAATGGTAGCTCGATTGGGTTGGGGGAGGGGGGTGTTTGGGGAGTAAATTTATATTTGAACTTGTTGAAACACACATAAGTGAAAGCAAGAAGTATCAGGTTTGTTTGGGTTTGTTTGGGTCAATGAACAGAATGAAAATTAGAATCAGACTGTAGGCTCTTAAAAGAAGAACTGTGATGGGCTGATCAAATGATTCACTGCAACTCAGAGTTGCTAGACAAGTATTACAGAAAACAAAGATATATGGTATCAAGGAAATATTTTGCTGATTTATGTAAGAAGAAGGTGTTCATGCACATGGCATTTGAAGGACTGAATCCCTTCCTCGGTAATGTTGCCAACAACAGTTGGGTTAATTTAAACCCTATTGATTCCCCTACCTGTGTCATCTACTCTATTTTTTTCCTGTCATTTTCCTCATCAGCTGATAACATATGGCAAAGACAGGGAGGAAGCTTTACGATTGATGACCAAAGCCCTAGATTCTTACATAATCAGAGGTAAACAACATAAACATTATAACCCTGAACACTAGGAAATGTATTTTATTCATTAAACAATCTCAGCTTCCTTGGGAGTATACAGCCTGTGCTGCCTAGTAGGTAGCACACCAAGCTAAATCAATCACAAGAACCATCTCTGCTATCACGGGTACCCATTTACTCCTGGGTGAAGAGAAGCAATTATATTTAAGTGTCTTGCTCAAAGTTAAAGAGTCTTGCTGACAATTGTCATGATTGGGATTCAAACCCACACCCTGATAAATTATCCACAAGAACTTGAGTCCGGTGTGCTACACCACTCGGCCACGACAAGCAATGATAAAAAAAATACAAATTTTGAATTACCTAAAAATTCACAAACAAACTTCTGTATCTTTAAGCATTTTACTTGTAGCATTTTACTTGTAGCAGTTTATTTTGTGTTTAAATGACTCCTTTGTCTTACAGGTGTTACCCACAATATTTCACTCCTTCAAGACATTATTAGTAATCCAAAGTTTATATCAGGAGATATCGACACAAAGTTTCTACCAACGGAATATCCCGATGGCTTTAAAGGTAATGCACTTTCATATAAGTTCTGTACTATCTCTTTCTAATTATTGTTAGCTTTCTATAATACAAAATAATAAGTATTGTAAGGCAGCCTTCTTGTATATTTTATGCAGGCCTGATATTCTTCCTACTTAAAGAGTCTTTATACGATTGGTAATGACTCTGAAAATTAATGGCAATAAAAACTTACTTGGTAAGAAGTACAGCAGCTTTGGATAGTATAATGCATTTTGAGAAACTTTTCACTTCAAAGTACTGCGGTTATGGAAAAAGATATCAATTTTTATCCCCAAAAATTTGAATCTTAGAGTTTCTCAGATTGTGTGTTCCAATTGCAGATTATTCTTCCTGCATGAACATAACCGCTCCAGATTTTCTGCCATATCTCAAAAACGCGACCACTTTTTGAATTGAAATTTTCATAGGTTAGTTTTACGGTATATATCTACAACTATGTAGGATTGAATCAAACAGTGGGTTCCAATTACCAAACGTATACAATCCCTTTAAGTCTGATTTCTGATTTGTTGGCCTTCAGAAAAAAATCTTTATTTTTTTTAATTAAATAGCCAGAAAAACAAGTATTTTAAAGCCTATACCATGTAGGTCAGCCGCATGACGTGGTAAATTGCTACTACTTTTTTCCAAGGGCCAAGCGTCATGCCTGTTTATGTCTGAAATTCACTTGTTTTTGTTATGTTTTTTGTCACAAAATTAACAAAGCAACTTACTTTGTAGGATCGGTAAGTATTAGAAAGTAATCAGCAGATAATTCATTTTTAATTTTGTAGCAAAATTTTGAGACATGACTTTCATGACAATTATGTTTGAATTTTTTCATCATCTGAGTTAACCCAGCAGACAATTGAATTAAGCGTAATCAAATAAATGAAGACATTTAAAAAGAAAATTAAAAACAATTGTTCACTGAAAATATAAACGTTTCATTTTGTGGTGTTTTTTTTGTATGCAAAGGTTATCAACTGCAAGGTGATGAAGGAACTATGCTTGCTGCTGTTGCTAGCTGTGTGTATATGAAAGATAAAAATAAAGCTACAGAGTTCCTCAACCAAACTAGGTTTGTATAATCTGGTTTTTAGAGACGTTTGAGGCATGTGGAAGAGGAAGGAAATTAACTAGAATTGGATATGAAAGTAATGTTAATGTGAAGCTACATGGCAGGTTATTCCATTTGGGCAAGGGGGTGCCGGTAATAGATGTTTGCACCTACCCATTAATCTTAGCTGATACAAATGAATAATTGAACATCAGAAATCTTTAAAATGTTGTCAAAGATGCTTGAGGGATATAATTAATTATTTTGGCTGAGTGGTCTGTCTGAGTGATAAGTGTAATGTTTGTCCACAATAAATCATTTCTGAGTTTACAAGTTTCATTTTTCAAAACATGAAAACGATATTAAGAATTTTGTAACCTGGCTTGGTTTGTGATTGATTGACAAACACGTATGGAAATGAAATAAAAAACTAAAATTTGGAGAAAAAGAAAAGAAAAAAAAAGAACATTTGAAATTTGATGTGAAGAATACGAGAGGCTTTTTGGGAAAAAGGTCAGATTCAAACCAATCCTTAAGTAAACTGCATAGAGGTGTATGAATATTCAGATGAGAGGAGATTTATGAATAATCAAATGAGAGGAGGTTTATGTATATTCAAATGATAGGTTAATTAATATTCAGATGAGAGGAGATTTATGAATAATCAAATGAGAGGAGGTTTATGTATATTCAAATGATAGGTTAATGAATATTCAGATGAGAGGAGATTTATGAATAATCAGATGAGAGGAGGTTCATGAATATTCAGATAAGGAAAGACATCTTTATTCTCTGACTTCTGAATCTGAACAATGTGGTGGCCTTTTTATTTCATTTTTTTTTTCAATTCTGAACCAGTTCCATCTGGAATTTATTTTTGGCTGAGAGCTGAAATTTGCTGACCTTCTTTTGGATTATATCGCTTTTCTTGGTATTTATTCTGGATTTCTGGGTTGCTTTTAATAAAGCCATGCAGGTAGAAACTCGTTCAGCTATTGTTATATGCTCTTTCCTTTCTAGAAGGTTTTAAAAGAGGAAAGAATCGTTTCAAAATCCTTAGCATGTCTTGAATTTAACTCTGGTGCAGATTGCACAAAGAGATAAGATTGATCTTGGCTGTATATCAATTTAATAGCTAAGCAAAGTGTGATGTCACAATGCAAATCACTATGGTATTACTGACAACTCATATTGAGATGAATCTTAGTGCTTTGTGAAATGGAGGCCTGAGCAGGCAAATCAGTCCAATAAATCAGTCTGAATAAATTAGAAAATAACAAGACTTACACCTGTCTCTTTATACGGGGAACATTCTCGTTAAAATGCCACTTTCATTATTTTGATTTGAAATAGTTCATTCACTGTTAAAAAAGTGCATTCACAGCTACTGGTAAAAAAAACCCTATTTGGACAAATGTAGAGTTCTAAATAGTTTACAACAATGATGATTGATCAATACGAAAGTCTAAATAAACCTACAAGAAGACTAAAATTTGCAGCAAAAAAACCCCACAAATTATGAAGAATTAATTTGTTTTTACAAGAGACTTGTAGATAAACTACACACTGTCTCTTATGTGTGCCATTATTTCATTGAGTGTTCACTACAGTTAGTTGTCATCTTTTACTCTACGTTGATCAATTTAAAATAGTCCAAGAATATGTTGTTATTTTTTCTTCTTTGCTTTCTTTATTATCTAAATTAATTTTTGATTAATAGAATTTCTTGTAGCATGTAATTGATTTTTATGTTCAACATGGCCCATAATTAATTTCATTTCATTTTCATAAATTAATTATGTTTGTTAAGCCAAGGACTCTCAGAAAAGCTAACTTAATCACTATACTAGCCAAGAACCCCACGGAGAGAAGACAAAGAAGGAAGTTTCAGTTTTAGATGTAGGAGGGAAACCCCAGAGAAATACAACAGGGAAAACCCACGCAGTCAGGTAGAGACTGAAAAACCAATCCACATAGTGCCTCCGGTGGGATTTGAACTGGGGTCCAAGAGGTGGAAGGCGAGGAAATATATAATTTCTGATTTTGTTTCTCTTGTGTGTCTTAGAATTCCTTCTGTACCGAGTAAAGTTGAAGATTGTTCGTTGAGAGTAACAGTCGCTGGGAAAGATTATGATGCAGTGATCAAAGAAACAGACCAAGGCTATCAGGTGATTAGTTTCAGAAGCATCTATGACTTATATCTAGTCGTTTCTTGGTTTGGGGTTGATCAAAGAAAAATTTACTAGGGCAGGACTTGAACCTGTGACCTCCGAATTAACGTACTGGCACTCTACCAACTGAGCTATCTAGCCCTATGTTGGCGGTCTCCCTATTTTGTCAATATCTTTGTTCGGGGGTGCCAGTCAGAAAGCCATACAACCTTTAACTGCTGTATACCCATTGATCACACCCAAGGTTACGATACAACCTGGAAAGTGGCACCAGAGAGATCACCTTAAAGGCACTGAACACGTTTGGAAATTGTCAAAGACCAGTGTTCTCACTTGGTGTATCCCAACATATGCATAAATAACAAGCCTGTGAAAATGTGGTCTCAATTGGTCATCAAAGTTGCAAGAAAAGGATGAAAGAAAAAACACCCTTGTTGTACAAATTTGTGTGCTTTCAGATAGGAATAAAAACTTCTTGCAAGAAGTTTTTATTATTTTAGTGAGAAATCACCTCTTTCTCAAAAACTACGTAACTTCAGAGGGAGTCGTTTCCTACAATGTTTTATACTATCAACAGCTCTCCGTTGCTTGTTACCAAGTAAGTTTTTATGCTAATATTTGTTTTGAGTCATTACCAAACGTATACGATACCTTTAAGGGGATGCAACTTTTTATTTCAAGTATCAAGTAATAAACCACGAGAGGGGATCGATTTCTTGGGCCTTGGTATCCAGTGATGTATTGTGCCATTGAAGTGGGGGGGGTTCAATGTTACTGGATAGGGCTGCAGAGCTGTCCACTCTCCCTGATTCTGCAGAAAGTTTCCTGAAAATAAACCAATCTTTCCATGTTCTGATGAACAAATTTGATAATCTCCCTGATTACGGAATTTTTTTTCCTATTATGTTGAATATAATTCTAAATATCTTTCTGCTTGTTGTACAAAATCTCCCTGATTGCAAGATGCAAATGTTGACAGCTCTGGGCATGTAACCAGCTGCACCTCCATGGATACACCACAGAGTTTCCAATTTATTATGCTGACTTGAGATTAGTTTAGTAACAATTATATTATTTTGTTGTTAGGTCCTTGTAAATGGAACAGACATTACAGTGGATGGTTCGTGGTCTACTGCAGAGGATATTATCACACCATGCATAAACGGCAACCAAATTGATTTACAGGTAATGTAACAATAGAATTTTACTCTGAACTAAGACAGGGAATTAAATGGAGCAAGGAATTGTGTTTATAATGAAGTAGAATTTGTCTACATTGTCAATCGGCATCTTCGTCATTTGCTCTTCAAATCTTTATAGTTTGGAATTATTGTTGATGCCCTTGCTTTCAACTGTTACTTTGTGAAACGCTTGCAGAGCATCTTTTAGGCAGATTTTGTGCTACTAAATTGTCCTTATAAGTAATACTGCTTGGGAAGGTTTCTTTCCCTGCATTTCACCTCTGTGGACCCCTGTTCGAATCCCACCTCAGACCGGAGCCTTGCTTGTGGATTGGGTTTTTAGTCCCTACCTGATTGCATTGGTTTCCCCATTTGGGGTTTTCCTCCCACATCTAAACTTAAAATTTCTTCTCGTTTCCCATTCATCCTTTTATTGGATGTGTAATAACATAAATATTTAATTTGTTACTTACAGGTTATATCCCATGCAGCAACAGGAGCTGTGCAGCTGCAGTTCAAGGGCACTGTGGTATGATGACCTACCTTTTCAGTTTTAAAACAACACCGACAAATATTTGACGTGATTTTGTATTTTAGAAATAAATCACCTACAATTCTGATCGAAATTGTTGTTCTATAGCAGGCCTGAAGCAATTGCCTCCGTTGCTCCTGGTCATTGTCTCGGTGCCCCTTGGAATGTTCCAATAGAAATTGGCAATTTCCTCCTAGAGGTGCCCTTTACAAAGGGCCTTGGTGCCCCTGCCCTTTCAAAAGCGAAGCATCAGGCGTGCTATAGACTGGCCTAATATTCCTTAAGTCCTTCATACAAGAATGGAATGTATATTTACATAAAAGATCCCAAAACCATCATCTTAGGAAAAACAGGAATCAAGACTACTTAAAAATGTTAACTCCAATCATAGAGCAATGACGGTCCTTGCACTATGCTCCAATCTCCAAACTAGAGTGATTAAGTTTGTTTGGGATAGATCATGTAATTTCACTTCAGGGTGCAATAACAATATATATTGCTGTATCATTCAGTCCATAGTTTCCTATTCTTATAGGCAGTTTCATTTGACCGTACTGCAGGGCCAATAACAATTTAAATTGCCCCATCATCCAGGTAATAGTTTTCTGTTCTAACCTTTTGCAGTTTCATTGGACTGTACCGCAGGGCCAATAACAATTCTATTGCCCCATCATCCAGTCAATAGTTTTCTATTCTAATCTTTTGCAGTTTCATTGGACTGTACCGCAGGGCCAATAACAATTCTATTGCCCCATCATCCAGTCAATAGTTTTCTATTCTAATCTTTTGCAGTTGCTTTGGACAGTTCTGCAGGGCCAACAACAATTTATAACTCCCTTTCATCCAGTCGATCTTTTTCGTTTTCATATCTTATAGTTTCCTCTGACCGTGCTACGTAAGGAAATGGCTGATCTTAAGTCCTTGATGCCAGAGAAGGTCAAACCAGACCAAAGCAAGGAGGTCATATCTCCAATGCCTGGGAAGGTTCATGCCATCAATGTAGAAGTTGGTCAGAAGGTCTTTGAAGGTCAAGAAGTTTGCGTCGTTGAGGCCATGAAAATGCATAATAGTTTATTTGCTGCAGCAACAGGAAAGGTAAGAGTTTTTTGTTTATTCATTACGGGAAAACTCGGAGAGTATATGTTCACATGTACATTGAAATACTTGGGTCATTACACTTAATGGATGAGCAGTTAATCTGCCTGGGGCAGTCAGCAGCCCTACTGGTTTGTGCATGGTCCAATTAAGTCCACTGTTTGGAAAAGGAATTACATTGAGATAACAGGTGTTAGTTGTCAGATGAAAAGGATGTTTTATTTTAGCCTCTTTCTTTAATGGAGCTTCCCCGTAATGTAATGGCGGTACCTCGATAGGTGTTTTCTGAACAACACCTTGTATTGAACTCTCACCTTTGACCCTACTTATGGTGCTAGATAATCATGCCGTAAAACATCAAATTATTTTACCTTTGACCTTTTTAATTTGATTGACGAGGGAGATGAAACCAAAGAGGGAGCAATCATTATTACACACACATAACCACGCTGACCCACTATGGGTTCGAATCCCTATAAATTACATACAGATGCCCACGTACAAAATGTTGGTTTTGTGAACTGGTGCGTGACCTTTGTTATACAATGGGTCAGCGCCATTTTCTCAATGGCTAAAAATACTTGTCGGGCCGTGTCACATGGGTTTGGACACCATCTAGTACCAGTTGCAGAAAATAGGATCCCATTTTAACCCGTTGACAATGTGTATATTATGGTTGGGTGTTTTCGAAACATAAATCATGTCTTTTGATACAAACTTTACATCATAATTTATATCGTCCGCAGGTGAAATCTATCATGTGCGCTGTTGGGGACAGTATTGCTGAGGAAGATGTATTAATTGAACTGGAATGAATAGAGTCATGTCCACCACTAGAGGGCGCTCTGGAGACGGTATTTATAGAAACGAGTTTTTAATGGAGATAAATATATCCAGGAATATTCATCACACTGGGGTTACAAATCTATGGACCTTGTTAAATAAGGTTATATTCAAAGGTAACTCTTGGGCAACCTACTCAACTGTATTCAAAATGAACACTTTGGCTGCAATTGAAATCCCTATGGGCTACAAGACGGCACACAAAGCAATTTATGGGTGACCAGTTCCAGGCAATCTCCCCGAAGAAAATTCATTCACATTTCAGTTTTCTCTTGTGCTGCTGAAGTGTTCCTTGTAAATGCAGTGCAAGTGGTTGCCTCCAAGTTGCAAAAGAAAAGAGTGTGAAGTGCTATAAAGAAGTAATTAAGCATTTTCTTGGAGTTGGTTTTGATGCGATCGTGTAACTGTTTTGACCCAACTGTGATTGAATTTTCAACCCAGAAAACCTGCAGTTTTAGATTTTTACAAACTTACTTTGTAGGGAATGGTTTCAGAATGACTTATATTGAGTATACAATTCTGTAATATTTAATATCATATTTTGATTTTAGGGAATGTTTAAGAGCATTTAATGTTAACACAAAGTGCATGTATCTGAAATCATTTCCGCTTACAGACCTGTGTATCTTAAAGGTCGAGTCGTAAAGCTTTGGATTTTATGGAACTAACATTCAGTGTGGTTTTCAGGTTGTTTTGTTTTTTAAATTTTATTTTTTAGATTATACTTCACTGATATATACAAAGGTCGTCACCATCTCCTGCTGGGGGGGGGGGGAGGCCTCAGATTGCTTTAAAGCATTCTTATCTTGGGCACCAAAAAGATGCTCAGGCTCTAGAAAATGGTGCCTTCATTGCAATCTTTACCCCAAAATTTCTTTTGATGAAGTTTTGTTTAAAAGAGGCTTTGCTAAATGAGTAGGCTCGTTCAGCATGAGATGACTGCATGAAGTTATTTACTTATATAATGTCATTGGCCCAATGTCATCATGGCTACATTTACCGCATAATTCCTGCGTACGGCCAAGAGATACAGATGCTTTACAGCGCGTGGTAAACGCTGAATTCATTGGTAAGCAGGACCATGAAATTAGGCCTTGACTATTTTGTAGGAGCAGGGCCCAATTTTATCAAAAGCACAGAAAACTCTTGCTTAAGAAAAACAGGTTACCAGCCAAAATACCATACAGTTACCATTACTGTGACTTGTACCCCACTCGTTCCTTGCTTAGCAAAGAAATTTGCTGAGCAGAATTGTCTGCTAAACAGCTTTATGTAATTGGGCCCAGCTGGTTGGTGTTTAAGTCAAGTAGTCCATCGAGCGCTAGACTTTAAAACTAGTCTAACTTCATCACCTCACTACGTTGAAATTTGTTGTAAGCAGCACTAGTATGAGATCATAACCCGATAGTAATCTGAAATTGCTGTAACAAATCCTATATATATTAACACTTTCTTGGTTTGTCTTTCATCTATAAAGCTGGGTCTAATTTGATAGCTCTGCTTACCGTGGTATTCTGCGCTTATGGCGCCCTGTAAAGAACATCATTCTGTGGGCTGTAAGCGCAGAATTCTGTGGTAACCTGAAACATTAAATTGGGCCCACATTTATCTATGTGCTTTGCAGAGTTGGGGTCATGTTAAACGAGGCATTTTACAGTCAAAGAAGATAATTGCATGAACATCTGAATTTTCACATATTTCTCTTTGGGAGGTTGCCTTGTGCCACCAAAGAGATCCTTTTGCATTCAGTGCAGTTGGGTGCCGCCAAATTGCCTCTAAAAGTTGCCTTAAAACAAACCTTTCAACTAAAGGAAAGAATACTACATACTAGTCAGTGTATTCACATGCACCTGGACTATGTAGACAAGCTGTGGAAAGTCACATGTTTAACTAATGATCCTTCAACCTGCATGAATGATAAGTGACTCTGGAGACATGAATTCATGACATGATTTATTTCTGTTATAATATACTCTTCACATTTTCATTTACAATAATATATTCTTCTTCATAGGTTGTTTATAAGCACACGGTTTGTTTACATGTTTACATGTTCATTAATGGGTAACATGACATGATATGCATGGTTCTACAACTATTTCTGCAGACACAACAAACACTGGGTGTACACAGGTACATGAAAGTCGTAAATAGTTGTTGTTTTGTACAAACAAACGGCACAATTCTATTTTGATTAATACATTGGTTCATATTAGCATTGAACGCAGAAAATTGTGACCTCAAAACAGAGCGTAATGTTAGAATACCAAGATCTAAGCCAAATTCAACTCAGGTTAATCTTTCACTGATGTCAAATTTGTTTCTTCTTAAGAACCACCTAAAGGAAGACAAACATGTTACAAAGTGTCCTGTAAACACATCGATTTAACGTTTTGGTTTAACATTATGGTTTAAATAAAGACAACAAATGACACCGTCTGTTCTAGGGAAGGATCCTGTATATTTACTCCTAAGAGCTCATTTTATCAAGGTTTTTATTTAATAAAACCGGTCATCATTCAATGCTCTCAATTTTACAGGTTTTGCATTTCAAAGTGCTGATATTAGCTTTAAAACAAGGCTAACTTGCCAACCATTTTTGACAGTAAAACTTGGCAAAAAGGTGGCACATGAATTTGCAGAGTCAAGGACTGTAGGAAATGAGAACGTGCTTATACTCAAGCAATATTTTTGTTTTAGCAATTATAGACATTTACTGTCCAGTAACTGAATTTATAAAACCAGGCTTAAGATTCTAAACACTGACCAGACTATTATTGCTTCTTAATCTCTAATTCTTTGCCTCTAAGAATTTGTACATTTATTTATTGCACATTGAAAGAACAAGACAAATATTTTCATCAATTAAACTAAGACGGAATCATATTCTTGTTCGTAAAAATCCTCAACAAATTTATTTTTGTCCACCCATAATGGTGTTAATATCCTAATATTATTTGAACCTTTGTTTTGTAGAACCTCAAGGTAATGAACTCATAAAATGGCGTCAACTTTAAGCTGACATTCCATAGCACCTATTAAAGAAAGTTAACTTTATTACCATGATAGGGTAAATTATTAAAAAGGTATTCCTGCTACAGTATCCTCCACACACCAACTAATAATGTTAATAATGTTATATTCCAAGTGATAAGAAATGGCATCAGTAGTGCCTCCTTTTTGCTCTAAAATGCAAAAGATCACAAGGGGTAAGCCTTGCATTTTTAGTCAAATTTTGCTCTAAGTGCATAAAATCGCAAAGGTGTAAGCCTTGCATTTTTAGTCCAATTTTGCTCTTAAATGAATAAAATCACAAGGTGTAAGCCTTGCATTTTTAGTCAAATTTTGCTCTAAATCCAAAAAAAAACAAGGTGTAAGCCTTGCATTTTTAGTCAAATTTTGCTCTAAATTGAATAAAATCCCAAGGTGTAAGCCTTGCATTTTTCGTCAAATTTTGCTCTAAAATGCATAAAATCACAAGGTGTAAGCCTTGCATTTTTAGTCAAATTTTGCTCTAAATTGAATAAAATCACAAGGTGTAAGCCTTGCATTTTTAGTCAAATTTTGCTCTAAATTGAATAAAATCATAAGGTGTAAGCCTTGCATTTTTAGTCAAATTTTGCTCTAAAATCCAAAAAATTACAAGGTGTAAGCCTTGCATTTTTAGTCAAATTTTGCTCTAAAATCCAAAAAAATCACAAGGTGTAAGCCTTGCATTTTTAGTCAAATTTTGCTCTAAAATCCAGAAAATCACAAGGTGTAAGCCTTGCATTTTTAGTCAAATTTTGCTCTAAAATGCATAAAATCACAAGGTGTAAGCCTTGCATTTTTAGTCAAATTTTGCTCTAAATTGAATAAAATCATAAGGTGTAAGCCTTGCATTTTTAGTCAAATTTTGCTCTAAAATGCATAAAATCACAAGGTGTAAGCCTTGCATTTTTAGTCAAATTTTGCTCTAAAATGAATAAAATCCCAAGGTGTAAGCCTTGCATTTTTCGTCAAATTTTGCTCTAAAATGCATAAAATCACAAGGTGTAAGCCTTGCATTTTTAGTCAAATTTTGCTCTAAATTGAATAAAATCATAAGGTGTAAGCCTTGCATTTTAAGTCAAATTTTGCTCTAAAATCCAAAAAATCACAAGGTGTAAGCCTTGCATTTTTAGTCAAATTTTGCTCTAAAATGCATAAAATCACAAGGTGTAAGCCTTGCATTTTTAGTCAAATTTTGCTCTAAAATCCAAAAAATTACAAGGTGTAAGCCTTGCATTTTTAGTCAAATTTTGCTCTAAAATCCATAAAATCACAAGGTGTAAGCCTTGCATTTTTAGTCAAATTTTGCTCTAAAATGAATAAAATCACAAGGTGTAAGCCTTGCATTTTTAGTCAAATTTTGCTCTAAAATGCATAAAATCATAAGGTGTAAGCCTTGCATTTTTAGTCAAATTTTGCTCTAAAATCCAGAAAATCACAAGGTGTAAGCCTTGCATTTTTAGTCAAATTTTGCTCTAAAATGCATAAAATCACAAGGTGTAAGCCTTGCATTTTTAGTCAAATTTTGCTCTAAGTGCATAAAATCGCAAAGGTGTAAGCCTTGCATTTTTAGTCCAATTTTGCTCTTAAATGAATAAAATCACAAGGTGTAAGCCTTGCATTTTTAGTCAAATTTTGCTCTAAATCCAAAAAAAAACAAGGTGTAAGCCTTGCATTTTTAGTCAAATTTTGCTCTAAATTGAATAAAATCATAAGGTGTAAGCCTTGCATTTTTAGTCAAATTTTGCTCTAAAATGCATAAAATCACAAGGTGTAAGCCTTGCATTTTTAGTCAAATTTTGCTCTAAATTGAATAAAATCATAAGGTGTAAGCCTTGCATTTTTAGTCAAATTTTGCTCTAAATTGAATAAAATCACAAGGTGTAAGCCTTGCATTTTTAGTCAAATTTTGCTCTAAATTGAATAAAATCATAAGGTGTAAGCCTTGCATTTTTAGTCAAATTTTGCTCTAAAATGCATAAAATCATAAGGTGTAAGCCTTGCATTTTTAGTCAAATTTTGCTCTAAAATCCAGAAAATCACAAGGTGTAAGCCTTGCATTTTTAGTCAAATTTTGCTCTAAAATCCAGAAAATCACAAGGTGTAAGCCTTGCATTTTTAGTCAAATTTTGCTCTAAAATGCATAAAATCACAAGGTGTAAGCCTTGCATTTTTAGTCAAATTTTGCTCTAAATTGAATAAAATCATAAGGTGTAAGCCTTGCATTTTTAGTCAAATTTTGCTCTAAAATGCATAAAATCACAAGGTGTAAGCCTTGCATTTTTAGTCAAATTTTGCTCTAAAATGAATAAAATCCCAAGGTGTAAGCCTTGCATTTTTCGTCAAATTTTGCTCTAAAATGCATAAAATCACAAGGTGTAAGCCTTGCATTTTTAGTCAAATTTTGCTCTAAATTGAATAAAATCATAAGGTGTAAGCCTTGCATTTTAAGTCAAATTTTGCTCTAAAATCCAAAAAATCACAAGGTGTAAGCCTTGCATTTTTAGTCAAATTTTGCTCTAAAATGCATAAAATCACAAGGTGTAAGCCTTGCATTTTTAGTCAAATTTTGCTCTAAAATCCAAAAAATTACAAGGTGTAAGCCTTGCATTTTTAGTCAAATTTTGCTCTAAAATCCAAAAAAATCACAAGGTGTAAGCCTTGCATTTTTAGTCAAATTTTGCTCTAAAATGAATAAAATCACAAGGTGTAAGCCTTGCATTTTTAGTCAAATTTTGCTCTAAAATGCATAAAATCATAAGGTGTAAGCCTTGCATTTTTAGTCAAATTTTGCTCTAAAATCCAGAAAATCACAAGGTTTAGCCTTGCATTTTTAGTCAAATTTTGCTCTAAAATGCATAAAATCACAAGGTGTAAGCCTTGCATTTTTAGTCAAATTTTGCTCTAAAATGCATAAAATCACAAGGTGTAAGCCTTGCATTTTTAGTCAAATTTTGCTCTAAAATCCAAAAAATCACAAGGTGTAAGCCTTGCATTTTTAGTCAAGTTTTGCTCTAAAATCCAAAAAAATCATAAGGTGTAAGGCTTGCATTTTTAGTCAAATTTTGCCCTAAAATGAATAAAATCACAAGGTGTAAGCCTTGCATTTTAAGTCAAATTTTGCTCTAAAATCCAAAAAATCACAAGGTGTAAGCCTTGCATTTTTAGTCAAATTTTGCTCTAAAATGCATAAAATCACAAGGTGTAAGCCTTGCATTTTTAGTCAAATTTTGCTCTAAAATGCATAAAATCATAAGGTGTAAGCCTTGCATTTTTAGTCAAATTTTGCTCTAAAATCCAGAAAATCACAAGGTGTAAGCCTTGCATTTTTAGTCAATTTTGCTCTAAAATGAATAAAATCACAAGGTGTAAGCCTTGCATTTTTAGTCAAATTTTGCTCTAAAATGCATAAAATCATAAGGTGTAAGCCTTGCATTTTTAGTCAAATTTTGCTATAAAATGAATAAAATCACAAGGTGTAAGCCTTGCATTTTAAGTCAAATTTTGCTCTAAAATCCAGAAAATCACAAGGTGTAAGCCTTGCATTTTTAGTCAAATTTTGCTCTAAAATGCATAAAATCATAAGGTGTAAGCCTTGCATTTTTAGTCAAATTTTGCTATAAAATGAATAAAATCACAAGGTGTAAGCCTTGCATTTTTAGTCAAATTTTGCCCTAAAATGAATAAAATCACAAGGTGTAAGCCTTGCATTTTAAGTCAAATTTTGCTCTAAAATCCAAAAAATCACAAGGTGTAAGCCTTGCATTTTTAGTCAAATTTTGCTCTAAAATGCATAAAATCACAAGGTGTAAGCCTTGCATTTTTAGTCAAATTTTGCTCTAAAATCCAAAGAATCACAAGGTGTATGTAAGCCTTGCATTTTTAGTCAAATTTTGCTCTAAAATCCAGAAAATCACAAGGTGTAAGCCTTGCATTTTTAGTCAAATTTTGCTCTAAAATCCAGAAAATCACAAGGTGTAAGCCTTGCATTTTTACTCAAATTTTGCTCTAAAATCCAGAAAATCACAAGGTGTAAGCCTTGCATTTTTAGTCAGATTTTGCTCAAAGTATACAGGAGGCACTACTTATGCCATTTCTTATTTTAAACCCAGACATTTTCTAAAAAAAATAATTGATAAGATTTTGACAATTATTTCACTAAAACATTTGAAAGATTCTATTAAAATGATTGACAAAGTCGTTGATTTTTAGAACAGTTTCCCTTACAAAGAAAATAACATCTGTATTAAAGTGATCTAACATCATAACCGCCACAGTTCTGCCATTTCAAGGTCAACCTTATACATATTCATTATTCAATATTCATGATTCATGAGGAAATACTGACCTATGATGACACATGACGGAGGATACTGACTGGAGGAAGAAGACAACTAGATACGGGCATCGCTTAATGCAAAGGACAATGAGTGCTTATGAATATTCATACAACATTATAGCATAAATTAACATATAAATACGACAAGTTAAACTTAGTACTTTAAATGGACGACGACAATTTAACTGCAAATGATTTCCATCAAATGCATGCACCCATTAAAAGTAATGAATATCTCAAAGGTATTATATGGGATTGGTTAGGATATACAAAATCTTTGTTTAATTGTAGTCTTACTGATTATGAAGTTCATACTTGAACCATTTTCACAGGTTTGTTCTTTCTTGTATAATGGTTGATCACACAAAACATTAACACTGTCTGCGACTATTTTGTCAGCTCTACCAATCCTGAGTAATACCTTTAAATGTGACACATTTTTTCCATAACGGAACTGAAGGTGGGCAAGCATTTCATCCTAAGTGCAGACCTGAGAACAAAAGAGGTCCACACAATGTAGGGACATGAAACATAACATTTCAACAATGTTCAAAAGATTTTCTCAAGTGCACAGAATAAAAGGAATGTCCACAGAGCTGTTTTGGGGAGGGGTGTCAAACATAGATTTGTGAAATCTCTTAACAAAGTGGTTTGTTTGTCAACAGTATTCCACTCATCACCTGATATATTATTCATGATATATAACCTGAATATTCATGATAAATAAGCTGAATATTCGTGATATATTATCTGAATATTCAAGCTACATTACCTGAATATTCAT
The DNA here is from genome assembly GCA_021014325.1 of Plazaster borealis. Lineage (NCBI taxonomy): Eukaryota > Metazoa > Echinodermata > Asteroidea > Forcipulatida > Labidiasteridae > Plazaster > Plazaster borealis. The sequence continues at coordinate 664,115 of CM037469.1, read as the reverse complement.
GATATGTCACCTGAATATTTGAGATATATTCGAGATACATTACCTGAATATTCAAGCTACATTACCTGAATATTCATGTTACGTTACCTGAATATTCATGATAAGCTCAACTTAACATTTCAATGAGAGACACCACAATATCGTAGACGACTGCGAATATGAAGTATGCGGCCATGAGGAACAGCAGTGGTTGCAGGTACGGACTTGTTGGAAAAGGTATCGTCAAATTGCTGAAAGAAAATCAATAAAAGATGAGCCTTAGTCAGGTATGGACTCATTTGAAAAGGTATCACCAAATTGCAGAAAGAAAATCAATAAAAGACAAGCCTAAGTCAGGTATGGACTTGTTGGAAAAGGTATCACCAAATTGCTGAAAGAAAATTAATAAAAGACAAGCTTAAGTCACATATGGACTCATTTGAAAAGGTATCACCAAATTGCAGAAAGAAAATCAATAAAAGACAAGCCTAAGTCAGGTATGGACTCGTTGGAAAAGGTATCACCAAATTGCTGAAAGAAAATCAATAAAAGACAAGCGTAAGTCAGGTATGGACTCGTTGGAAAAGGTATCACCAAATTGCTGAAAGAAAATCAATAAAAGACAAGCCTAAGTCAGGTATGGACTCGGAAAAGGTATCACCAAATTGCTGAAAGAAAATCAATAAAAGACAAGCCTAAGTCAGGTATGGACTCGTTGGAAAAGGTATCACCAAATTGCTGAAAGAAAATCAATAAAAGACAAGCATAAGTCAGGTTTGGACTCGTTGGAAAAGATATCACCAAATTGCTGAAAGAAAATCAATAAAAGACAAGCATAAGTCAGGTATGGACTCGTCAGAAATGTATCATCAAAAAGTATAATTAAAATAATAATTATAATTTATTGTGACATTTCTTGTGTGCCCTCTCCATCCAAGGATGTTTGAAGGCGCAAATTAGAATAAAATTCCATTAAAAATTAGTATATAACCCTTGGGGCGAGCTCAGATGCTAACCTTTAGTCAATTTGGCATTTTAATCACGCATGCATGGTCTATTTTTGACTTAAACGCGTCTAGTCGATTGATTTGTCAAATATGGCAACAAGGCGACGACGTAGTAAATAGAAGAACAAATTTGTATAATTTAGTGCAATTATAATTATTATCGTACTTTACTGGCAACAGCCACCATTTATCATTAAACCACAATAAACTTTTTGTGTGATTGCAAAACTTTACAAAAGTTTACAAAACTTTATCCGTCACGTAACCTAACCGCCATCTTGAAAAAGTGACGTAACTTCACGATATGACTAGAGAAACAGTGTCTCGGGGCTTAGTTGATCTAGTTGGACTAGCTACTTAAACCACAATGTGTTTGAGGGACATCTAGATCGACTATGGTTAAGTCTAGTCGACTCTAGTCAGCCACCCGAACTTGCTCTTGGTTGAAGTTGTTTTTGTTGAAAGCATCTGATTAAGTATTTTTTTTGCTGTGAAAGCTAAGTGCAGATATAATTTTACAAGTTTGTCTTTAAAGTGCTGGATTTTATTCTCCTTTCTACAATAACCTGACTAACACGGCTACCAACAAGTGTAAATTATTCATCTATTCATGTATGATGTCACAAGCTCAAACGTCTTGGTATACTAACCTGTATTTTTCTGCTCGACTGTTTCTGATCATTAAGAAGATGAACAAGCCTGCCTCAGTGTTAAGGAGGAGAGATGCAATCTTGTCCAACATCGTTATAAACCCCTGAGATCATAAGAGAAACAAAACAAAAAGCAGTTTTAGAAATGCAAAACCAGTTACTGTCATCAAGTTTGGAATTTCTTGGCTGCTTAAAAAGGTATTTTTTGTTCTTTTAATTCATGAAAAATTTGCCCCTTTAAAGGCACTGAACACGTTTGGAAACTGTCAAAGACCAATGTTCTCACTTGGTGTATCCCAACATATGCATAATAACAAGCCTGTGAAAATTTGGGCTCAATTGGTCATCGAAGTTGCAAGAAAATGATGAAAGAAAAAACACCCTTGTACAAATTTGTGTGCTTTCAGATAGGAATAAAAACTTCTTGCAAGAAGTTTTTATTATTTTAGTGAGAAATTACCTCTTTCTCAAAAACTACGTTACTTCAGAGGGAGTTGTTTCTCACAATGCTTTATACTATCAACAGCTCTCTGTTGCTCGTTACCAAGTCAGTTTTTATGCTAATATATATTTTGAGTAATTACCAAACGTGTACGATACCTTTAAATCAAAAGGTTTCTGTAAAATTAAAAGATTCGAATGAACTATTACAATAACCCAAGTTTTCCACTGGGTGGTTGTGTGCTCTGTTTATGTAAAACTAAAGAATTAAAATCAATATACTATTCCCCAAACTTCAAAGGTCTCAAATCTTTGAGTTGTACTTACCTTTGGATCAAGCATAGCAATGATGAACACTAACGAGAATACAGCCAGACATAAAAATGGCCGACAATATCTAAAAGAAGACAACAAAGAATAATGGATAACCCTTGCATGACAAAATGCTTCACAAAACGTATCTGAGTTGCAACTGAAAAAACATAGCTTGCTACTCAATATCAGCATTCAGTGTGCACAAAACATGTTCAGTCTGAATATTTGGCCGTGCAAAACTGGACAAAATTGTTCCCTGTAGCTGAAAGTTATATTTAAATGGAGTATCCATAACTGCAAAGAGCAAATCAATCAAATATATTGGCTCATGTGGAGTTGCCCGCTTGAACACTCGGACAAAGACAACTCGAAATGGCAACGAGCAAATCATGATATGATACTCACTCATGTCGACTCATGTTGAATCGCCCGCTTGCACTCTCGGACAAAGACAAACCGAAATTGCATTGAGCAAATCATGATATGTTACTCACTCACTCATATCGAGTCATGTTGAATCGCATATCTCTTACAAAACCATAGTATTACTAGTTTTTTTCAAAACATGCCCAACTAATTGGATCAAGTTTTCGGGTGTGGTCGACTGATATGTTTGTTGAAATCTAGAGGATTGGAATATTTGTACTTTTCCCAAAACTAATGATCATGATGATGTATCAAGCTTTTTTAAGGAATCTACATTTCAACTTTTTGAATAGAGCGTTAAACGGTTTGATTCATTACTCAAGATGAGTTTAAGAAAGCTGAAGATAACAAGAAGATGACTTTACCTCTGTGTACATAAGAAGCTGTAATTCCTTGCTGGATTGTTGACATGACGATCAATTCTATCCCACGCCATCTGAGCATCTAACCAACCTAAGACTACAACATTCAAAAGTAAAAGTGAAACACTAAAGTATTTTAGGAATCAAACAGTAACCATTCCTAACCCTTCAAAATCAAACAGCATGGTTTGTTTGATTCTGTTAGACCATAGAGTCCTTTCTCTATGGTTAGACTGAGTGCAATTACATGATCATGCTTTAGATCATGCTTTACATGAGATCAGGCATACATGTACCACCATAATCAGAGTACAACAGTTTGGGTGTTGAGTTACTGTATGGTGTTGGTCTGAGGACTGCACTAGTAAACTGATTATGCTTTACATGGGATCAGCCATCCCACCATAATCAGAGTCCAACAGTTTGGGTGCCGAGGCACCATGTATGGTGTTGGTCTGACGACTGCTCTAGTAGTAAACTGATCACGCTTTACATGGGATCAGGCATACCACCATAATCAGAGTCCAACAGTTTGGGTGTTGAGTTACTGTATGGTGTTGGACTGAGGACTGCACAAGTAAACTGATCATGCTTTACATGGGATCAGGCATACCACCATAATCAGAGTCCAACAGTTTGGGTGTTGAGTTACTGTATGGTGTTGGACTGAGGACTGCACAAGTAAACTGATCATGCTTTACATGGGATCAGGCATACCACCATAATCAGAGTCCAACAGTTTGGGTGTTGAGTTACTGAATGGTGTTGGACTGAGGACTGCACTAGTAAACTGATCATGCTTTACATGGGATCAGGCATACCACCATAATCAGAGTCCAACAGTTTGGGTGCCGAGTTACTGAACGTTGTATGATTTTGTTGAATGTGACAATTAATTTGTGGGGCTTTTTTCTTGTAATAATTTTTGATTTACTTTACTTTTAATCTGTTTTTACATTTTAAAAGCAATGCTCTTACAGCTTATATTTATATGAATTGTTTACAAATACTTTCTGCTCATTGCGATTTTGGGATTTTTTAATAATTTTTGATTTTCTTAACTTTTAATCTGTTTGTACATTACATATATTTATATTTATATGTACTGTTTGCACATACTTTCTACCCGCTGTGGGGAAGCAAGTCTACGAATCACGGTGATAAATTTAGTTCTATCCCCCCTGGCACATAATAATTAGACTTACATGAATGCATGAGAGCTGATCCCACCGTTAGGTAAGACACTGTTATACTGATGGTGATGAAGAGTTGAATCAGAACAGCAACCCAAGCATACTGAGGATAATCTGTCTGCAAAATCTGAAAATGAAGAAAAACCACAATTAAAGACTTTAATCTTCAAGTAAATAACTGTGTGTGTGTGATTTACCAAGTACCTCACTCAAACAATCCTGAAGTGTTATCACTTTGTTGTGAAAAAGGTCATGACATGGTGTCAAAAAATAATCTCACTTAGTCCCCATCTCCTTTAATCTCTACCTCACTTAATCTACATTTCACGTTAGTATCCATCTTACTTAATCCACATCTCACTTAACCTCCATCTCACTTAATCTCAATTTCACTGTAATCTCCATCTCACTTTATCTCCATTTTGATTTAATCTCCATCTCATTTTATCTCTTTTCACTTCACTTTAATCTCGATCTCACTGGATTTTCATCGTGTAAAACCTCTAATCCAACAGTACTTACTTTTGTCAGCGGAACTGTCGCTATTTCACCTTCCGTCTCGGAACTGGAATAAGAGCAGAGAGCAGAGCGATAAGACTACATAGCCACATGACCTTGAAGAAGGCCTCAGCGGTCCATAGGAAACGTGAGGTTTGAGTTTAGACTGAAATATGCTGTTCAATTCTAGACAGAGAGACAAAGATCTTCAAGGGCTTGGTGTGAGTAGGTTATGGTCTTGACCCTGCCATACCCTCAACCACCACCCCCACCCCCCCCCCACTTCTTAGCCTCACTGTTCGAGAGACAGATCTTCCAGACACTCATGAGGGCTTGGTGTGAGTAGGTTATGGTCTTGACCCTGCCATACCCTCAACCCAACCCCCCCCCCCTCCTTCTTAGACTCACTGTTAAAGAGATAGATCTTCCAGACATTCATGAGAGCTTGGTGTGAGTAGGTTATGGTCTTGACCCTGCCATACCCTCAACCCAACCCCCCCCCCTCCTTCTTAGACTCACTGTTCAAGAGATAGATCTTCCAGACATTCATAAGGGCTTGGTGTGAGTAGGTTATGGTCTTGACCCTTGACCCTGCCGAACTCTCAACCACCACCCCCCCTTCTTAGACTCACTATTCAAGAGATAGATCTTCCAGACATTCATAAGGGCTTGGTGTGAGTAGGTTATGGTCTTGACCCTTGACCCTGCCGAACTCTCAACCACCACCCCCCCTTCTTAGACTCACTATTCAAGAGATAGATCTTCCAGACATTCATGAGGGCTTGGTGTGAGTAGGTTATGGTCCGGACCCTGCCGTACCCTCCATCACCCCCCCCTTCTTAGACTCACTGTTAAAGAGATAGATCTTCCAGACATTCATGAGAGCTTGGTGTGAGTAGGTTATGGTCTTGACCCTGCCATACCCTCAACCCCCCCACCTTTCTTAGACTCACTGTTCAAGAGATAGATCTTCCAGACACTCATGAGGGCTTGGTGTGAGTAGGTTATGGTCTTGACCCTGCCATACCCTCCACCACCCCCCCCCCACCCCTTCTTAGACTCACTGTTCAAGCGATAGATCTTCCAGACATTCATGAGGGCTTGGTGTGAGTGTGTAGGAGATAGTAATAGTTGAGCCACTGCTGTTGTCATAATCTGTAATATGACTGACCACCTCGCAGTAGTTAGTCTGAGGTACAATGTCCAGCACAGCCCAGCACCTGAACAAAATAACAACATACTTGTAAGCAACAAGGTAATTGTGCAATCTGTACTTACCACTGCTCACATCTTAAAGCTTAATGCGGGAATAAAATAATGTATGGAGGTTTTTCTATTTGTTTGGTTTTTATTAGGAATGGCCTATCCAAAGATGAGCTACATTATTAATATATCTTAGGAATTGGTATTTAGTTTAATTTACTTGTCTTAATGTATTTTTTAATGTGTCTGTCGTATTTTGTCATTATTTTATTTTTTGAGAAATTTAATTATTTGTATGTAGCCAGTGGCATCGGAGTTAAAGACTTTGAGTCAAAGTTATTTAGATTCCAGGCATATACCATTAGCTTATTGACTTGATTGATTGTTCTTCTTGTATTTTGTGTTGTTCTTTTTGATATGCCAAATAAATAAAAATAAAAACATTTTGTTTTAAAAGACAACCCTTATTGTACATGTACTTAAGGTCGAATGAAGAATCACTCACAACTTCTAACCATTGATATGTCTGCTTTTGCAAACAGTGAGGGAGATGTTTGACCTTCTAATGTCATACACCAGGGGTCAATAAAATGAATTTTAATTTCTCTCATGTTTTGAAAGAATTGGGGAGAGGGTTTTTTAAGAAATTATCTTACCAGAAAATATTGAGTACTGTGCATGTCAGAAGACCAAGCAAGACGGCCCACAAAAAACATTTAATCTGAAATTAAATAAACATTAAAAAAGAGAGAAATAGGTAAATCAATTATTAAATTTTGATTAGTTATTCATTTCATTAAACCAATAACAGTTAAATACAACTTATAAAGTGCATTTTCCAAATAATTACGTCTAGTAGAAATTTTTAATTTTTTTTCACAGATCACTGCTTGAAAATATTTACAAGTTTGATGTGATGTCATACTTTATTTCTAGACTGTGGCAGCTTTAAAGTTTGCCTTGAACTTTCTGCAAATACATATATTACCAGTGTGAGTTTTATCTCTTCTTCTATACCCAGTTGAACTGTTTACCTGTGTCCTGTCAAACTCCAATCTAGCATACATCATTGGCATTATGTTGACTACACCACCTAGGGGATCAAAGAGTTAAAGAAAGCAAACTGAAGGTCAAAAAACCCAATAATACAATTACTAGTACAGTCCTCAGTCCAACTGAATCAAACAAAACATGCAGAAGAATTTGGATTGGTACGGGTGTTTAGGGTTAAGGATTTTTTTGGCAACTTCTATCAATTTGATGAGTTTAGTTTTCACTGGACTAAAAGCAAAAGTTAAAGAGAAAGGAAAATGTCAAATTCAGTTTTGTGATGTACTCATTTTCCAATAGAAAGAGTCCTCATGTGAGTGGGGAAAAAATAAAAGTCTCTTACCTCACGTTAAAATGGTGTCAATTGCCATTGTATTCGATACCCTTCCAGTGCAAAATTGGTCAACATCCAAAACATCCGATGACATCATTCTGTACATTTTTGTACGGGGATGTTCTGGCTCATTCCTGACTTTTTCAGAGTGAAATTTGAAACAAGACATCATAGCATTTCAACAACTAATGGGTCTTTACATTCCAAGGAGGAATATTTTGTCATCAAAATGTCAAATTCAAGGCTGTTTTGAGTGAATATCATTGAAAGTCAGGAATGAACCAAAACCATTTCCCTTCCTTTTAAAGGCACTGTACACGTTTGGTAATTACTCAAAATATATATTAGCATAAAAACTTACTTGGTAACAAATGTAGGAAACGATTCCCTCTGAAGTAACGTAGTTTTTGAGAAAGAGGTAATTTCTCACTAAAATAATAAAAACTTCTTGCAAGAAGTTTTTATTCCTATTTGAAAGCACACAAATTTGTACAACAACGGTGTTTTTTCTTTCATCATTTTCTTGCAACTTCAATGACCAATTGAGCCCAAATTTTCACAGGCTTGTTATTTTATGCATATGTTGGGATACACCAAGTGAGAATACTGGTCTGTGACAATTACCAAACGTGTTCAGTGCCTTTAAGAACCACTGAATCCAACCCTGTACTTACCTAATGCTACTGTGCCCATGAGGAATGGTGAACCAATGTAATGAAAGTCGTTAGATATCTTGTTGGATACGACTGAACCAACACCAAATGTTACAATCACCTTGAAGAACAACAAAAAACAGATAACCTGTTCATCGTTTTCAGTTACATTTATACAGTCTATAGTCATGGATGTTAAAGTAGACAATGTAATTCAAATCGAGACAAATCATCAGCTAGAGGGGAGTCTGGGCATCTTTTGGAAACCTTATTCTCAGTATGGACTGCCTTATTGTGGCGTGTTGTGGCCGAGCGGATAAGAGCACCGAACTCAAGCTCTGGTGTTTCTGATCAGCAGAGTGTGGGTTCGAATCCCAGTCGTGACACTTGTGTCCTTAAGCAAGACACTTAACCACATGCTTCGTCCTTCCGATGGGACGTAAAGCCGTAGGTCCCGTGTGTTGTGTAATGCACGTAAAAGAACCCAGTGCACTTATCGCAAAGAGAAGGGGTTCGCCCCGGTGTTCCTGGTTTAATTGGCTGCATATTGCGTCACAGCACCTTGTAAACCATTACATGGTGCTATGTAAAGAAATAGGTCTCATACTTCAACGTAGCTCCGCATACCTTGTAGGAAAATACTGAGTGCTTTGAGACACTCATCGGGAGTATAAAGCGCTATGTAAGAACTGCGTATTATTATCATTATTATTATTATTATTCTCAATATGGACTGCCTTATTCTCAATATGGACTGCCTTATTCTCAATATGGACTGCCTTATTCTCAATATGGACTGCCTGTTTAAGATGAATCTAATTGCTTAGTAAAATCCAGCCATTTAGTCATAAAGGGGTCATGTATTTATTTCATGTTATTGACTTTTTATCTGAGAGATCGGTAGAATGATAAAAATAAAATAATTGAACTTACAGTTGCAACCAAGACACCACCTTTAGCGAGAGTCATCAAGGAGACAACAGGTTGAACAAACTTTTGAGCAAATACAATGGCCGATGAGAGGACCCAAACGAAGATTGGTATGACATAAATATACCTGCAAATGAGATCATGAAAGTTCAGTCACTAAATGTTCAGTGATTAAAAGGAAATTGCTTCCATATCTCAATCATCCTAAATCCTTTATAATCAAATTTGATAAAGTCATTAAGTCTAGATTCAGAATAAAGTCTGACATCAAAAGACTATTTAGAGGAAAGAATGCACTGCAGTTGGGGTAAAATGTTGACAAAACTACCTTTTATTTCACAATACTTACTCAGTGTAAAATTGATAAATAGACCATGTGCGTATTCAAACATTTTTGGGACCATTTTGGCCCCATGTACATTGCTTTATTTTGTGAGGGAAACAAACTTGCATACTTTGACAGGTCCTGATGTTCAAATACACTCAAGACTTGCACAGATTACTCTGGTATGTAATCTTGATTTTCTATTTCAAGTGCATTAACGTTCTGGCATGACACTTACATGTATTCAGGGTAAAATTGATAAAGATTGGTATTTAATATTGGGGGTTTTTCAGTGCATTTACATTCCTGTTTAATTAATACATTTCTTCCTTTGAAATCAACTTGAAGTGATTGTTCTCTTTGTTGTTTCTTTTAAGTGATATGCCCAAGGAGGATCTTAATTTATTGTTGTCTTACTTGATATTGAAGACTTGTGCGTAGGCTTCGCTGCCAGCTAGAGCATAGCTGATAAGAATCGACACACTGCCGGGGGAAACAAAAAGAAATGTTTAACATTTATACAACTATTTATTTATTAGGTTTTTTTTAAACAAAGAAGTTGAAACTGTTTTACATTGAAGTCCTTCATACATTACTACATATCTTCATGACTAATTGTACTGTACGTACTTATGGTAAACTTTGCTTAGCGGATCTGTAAACTTAGCTGAAATAAGATTTTTTTATTTGTTCTTTTCATATTTCTTTGGCTGCAACCATCTTTGAAAATGTTCTGAAAGCCCAATTGAAAACAATCAAAAAATAAATATTGCTTAACATGGCTTGAATTGGGGTTTGAAAATGCACAAGACAGCAGAGCTTGTAGCTCAAAAAGTTTACTGGACAAGAATTTGTTTTACAAGACCTGAATTGAAATAAGAAAAAATACCTACACATTTTAGCATTTGAGCTGTTTTAATTTGAACAAGCACTAAAAGAAGATTTATCTCATTTGTATTATGGGTAAGAATTTTTCAATACTCAACAGAATTGAAAGAGATTTATCAGACTGAAAGTCAACATTTAAACACAATCACAAGACCGCCGGACTTGTCCAGTCATGAGTTTACTGGCCCGATGCTAAATCACTGGCCTCGGGCCTGCAGTCCAGAGTAAATTTCAAACCCTGGGTTACCAGCCAAAACATCAAGACAAGAAAAGTAACTGGTTCCCTCTAAAATCAGATAAATTGCACAGCAACATTTTCTACTGAAGGGGTTTTGACCCACCCACCCACCCCAAATTTTGACTTTTAAATATTGAATGCCTTCATAATATAATCTATACACTGAAAACAAAGTAATGCCTCAAATGAACCAGATATTGTAGATCAAAGGTCTCCAACATCAGTAGTTTTCAATGGCTTTTCCTGGCTTAAAGGGACACGTTGCCTTGGATCGGACGAGTTGGTCAAACAAAAAGCGTTTGAAACAGTTTGTTATAAAATGCATATGGTTAGAAAGACGTTATAAAAGTAGAATACAATGATCCACAAAAATATGCCTCGAAATTGCGTGGTTTTCCTTTTACTTTGCGAACTAACACGGTCGGCCATTTTGTGGAGTCAAAATGTCATTTTATAACAAACGGTTACAAATGCTTTTAATAGACCAACTCGCCCGATCCAAGGCAACGTGTCCCTTTAAACAAACAACTTTGTAGTTTTAATCAAGAATGAATTTACGATCTTGGCAACCTGGGTATTTTTTCTTTTTCTTTTTCGTTTGTTAATATATATATATATGAAATTTGACCCACCAACCCACAATTTCGAAAACATTTCAATTTTTTTTAACATTGACTATTCTGAATGGCCCCTAAAAGCTTTCTGAAATTGGACCCCATGTGGACAGAAAAAAAGACTGATTCTCTTTATAAAAATAAAAGCTTGACCGCTTGTCCTTCCAGCCTCACTATCGTTACATATGTTTGAATGGAAGAAACCAAACCTCACAATTGCAAGAGCAGTACAATATCAAAGAGTTGTCTGAGACCCATTGGTAAGAAGAGACAACCGAGCATGTGTAGATTAGGAGCGGGTGGTTTCCCTAGTGATGCTGGAGTACGTCGCTCTCTTTGGTTACTCTCATTACCTAAAAGCAAACATCAGACGAGCTTAAAGGTAGGGTTATACATTGGTTTCTGTCAACGTAAGGCGTTTTATAGGCAACATTATAAAGAAATAAGAAGTAACTATAAATGAATAGTAAACTTGCGGGTACAACCATGTGGGAGTGTTGGCTCTGAAAAGAGACGGTGTGGTCTCAACGTTTCGAACAGTATACTCTGCTCGTCTTCTTATAAAGAAAGATTTAATGAAGGTCACATGTGAAAGGTTCAGCTGAATACAGTGTCTACTTGCTGAGAAAACAGCAAACAACAATCACTGTATTTTCACAAGAACATCGAACCCATCCACGTTTAGCAAGGTGGGTACCAACCACATCTCTGGCCGCAGCATTCGTGAATGAACACCAACCCACATAAATTTGAGAACGATTCATGCATGAATCGTTTCTCAGATTCAAATGTTTTGGGTGAAAAATTATCCAAACCATACTTCGGAGGGAATCCTTTCTCAAAACAGTTTATACTATCAACAGCTGCAGTGCTTTTTTACCAAGTAACTTTTATGGAGTATTTACCTTTGACCCTACCTTTAAAGGTGTCAATGTATTCTGACCTTTGACCTGCCGCAGCCACATGGATATTAGGTTTATTGGGTTATCACATGATTAAGAGACTTCAGCAAGCATCATCTCCAATGTTTTAAACCAATGAAAGAGCCAAATGTTTTTTTGAGAAAATTACAACAAACTTTCACATACTCAAATCAAAACATAACTCAAAATTGACAGCATCTTAGATAAGAGTCCTTCTTAGGACAACTCTTAAGATAATTTAAGGATTTAGTATCTCCTTGAGTTGTTTACCTGAACCATCTTCTGTTGACTCATCTGACATCATATCTTGAAGAGGAACATTAACCTCCTCACTGCATATGGCCTGTTGTTGTCAAAGATAAATACTGACATATTAGTTAATTCAATGTTATTTTGAACAGAAAAATTACAGTTATACAATTTATCTTAAAATGTACATCTTGTACTAGAGAGTAGGCCAAATAAATAACAACAATGGAAGGATGAGATCCACTGATCCAGTGGAATATTTTTTAGACATTTGTCCTTGCATCCAAGTTGTTACAGTTGAATGTTTTATCAAGTAAGTTCAACCCAAAATTAGTTTAAAGTTTTATCCTAAAAGCTTTACAATCATTATGCTTAAAGTGTCATTGAGGAAGATAGTTAACCATAACTTGTTTCTCTTCACCCAGGAGGGGTAATTAGAAGGCCAGCCGTCGATTTCACCAAACTCTTCCTAACTTAGGATGAATCCTAGGCAATGCTAAGAGATAGGATTAGTCTTAAGTACTGGTCCTAACTTAAGACTAGTCCTATCTCTTAGCATTGCCTAGGATTAATCCTAAGTTAGGAAGAGTTTGGTGAAATCGACGGCAGATATATGGGTGCTCATATACCAGTTTCCACTTCCTGGGGCTATCAATCCCCAGAGAGTAACATAAGTTGGAATAATAACCCATGTAGAAACCCATATCTCAAGATCACATGCTTTAAATGGGTAACTATTCTTCATGAATTTTTACTTTTCAAATATCAAACTCAATCTAATTATCAAAACATTGATTTACACTACACTGTGAGTGACACCAACAACAAAAATGTAACAAAATCCATCATAATATCATAAAGCACATGTGTAAAAAGAAAAACAAAGGGGAAATTATAAAGTATACAAAAATAAAATATATAAAACAAACTACACACTAAAATAAAAAACATAATAGCAACTTTATGAAGTTGGAAATTGATGGCGTTAAAATTAATGTAAGCACAACATTCAATAACACACAACTTGTGCAAAATGATCTAGCAGCCAACTCACTTACTACCATTGGTTACTGCACGGTACTTGACAGGTTCACCAGACTACATCCAGAATGCTGTATAAATATAGAAAGGGTTTCCTTATCTTACATTGGGTACCTTATGCCGTTCTATCTGATATGCATGCGCCCTCTGGAGAACATCCATGAAGAAATAGATAAGAAGTGCCTAGAAGAGAAGAATTAAGAATCAATAATGACATCTTACTCAGGAAGGAAAAATGTTATCCAAACAACAGACAGGTGATTTTTATCTTTTCTTTTCTTTTTCTTTTTCTTTGTTTGTGTGTGTTAACGGGTCTGTATACATTTGGTAATGACTCTAAAAATTAATGGCAATAACAACTTACTTGGTAAGAAGTACAGCACCTTCTGATAGTAAAAAGCATTTTGAGAATCATTTCACTTCGAAGTAATGTGGTCATGTAAAAAGATATCAGTTTTCATCCCCCAAAATTTGAACCTGAGAAACGTTACTGTCATATAGGTTTCTCAGATTGTGTATGATTGATTAGATAAAGATAGATGCTTCCCATTATTACAACATGATAGCTTTCAAATCATCTTTGAATTGAAGCTTTATTAAAATTGAAGGTGGGGTAAAAGTCATACTCTGACTTTGGTAGTTTCCCTTTACACTCTTTTTGTTCACAGTGTTTGAAACCTGAATTAACAATTCTTCCAAAGGTGATGATTATGTACCCCTAGGAATTGAGTCAATATTTCATATCTCAACCAGAGTGTGAAATCCTTCATACACAATTTAAGACAAACAAACCTGGTCAATATATTCATTCACATTATAATTTGACTAACCCTTGCATCAGTTTCACCCTATCCAAAGATACCACCTCATTAAGTGATTAGCCTCTTAACACATCCAGTACAAACCTGCATAAAGAAAGCCACGATGAAGGAAACCAAGAACGGAGAGAGTCCAGAATGAGCTAGAGTAACCGGCAACCCTGGGGAAACAGGAGGGGGAAAAAAAACCTTGATGAACAAATAACAAACTTAGCAACTGAGTCAAGAGGGACTTTGGTTGAGTATCGGAGAGACCCTCGATGTCTGACGATGTCCGAGTCCTTCAGACGAGAGGAAGACATCCAGGTTCAATCCAATTCTAGACACTTTCAATCTGTTTTTCTGAAGCAAGTAATTACATTATGATAATTTGCTGTCGATGCTACACAGCACATTTGTAAAATTTGAACAGTTTGATCAATAGAAGCCAAAACTTATATTATCAGAAAGTGTTACATTCCAATCAAAAAATTGTGCAACGTTTCTAATATTGTAATGCAATTGTTTTCAAAAACTGTGTGTACATTATAGCGATTTTGGCCTTCGGGCCACCTGTTTCAATTTCTTTTATGTAATAATAAACCAGAAATATAAAACTAGTTACATGCACCCATCAAAGAATCTAGTGAATTAAACAACAGACATTCTTTAAAAGAATCTTTAAGAAGTAAAAATTCCTGCATTTTTTACTGTGCTTATTTTTAACAACTACCGATATTTTATCTTTCTCTATTGTTACTATGGTTACTGTTAGACAGTCATTCTTAGAAAATAATCAAAAAATGAATTTTATATAATCTCCTATGTGAAAGTCATATCATGTATGGAATAGTGTTCAATGCATTCCTGAACATAAATTATTAATTGTCCATCCTTGAATTATTTAATTTTAATGCCTAAGGGTTTCCTTAATGCACAAGGTTTCCTAAATGGAAGTAATATCAAAAATCTTTTTTTTTAAATGAGAAGAGATATTTTTAAAACAATGAATTGAAATGACAGCATCAATAGTAAGATGTGTTTTCTGGTTTTGTAATTAATTCAGATCTATTTTGAAACTTATTTTTTGTATTTATTTTATTTTATTTTTTCAATCTGTCACTGTAGTGTTATGTACATTGTAAATATAGCCTAAAAATTTTCAATTTACCTCCAACTAAATTAATACCGTAAATATCTCTTGGTAAAGGTGGCAATGAAAATTATTTTCTTTTTAAAATCAAAGGAGAACATAATTGAACAACAACTCAAGTCAGTTTTACCTTAAACTGATAAATAAAATAAAATACTTTCCTGCAGGGGTTCACCCTAAACACTAGGCCTGGGGTTCATTGTCTAGCAAAAAGTGCTGTGGCCTAGTAAAAACTGCCAAAAGCCTTGTTTTTATGAATATTTTGTTCTTTTCCGATAATAATAAATAATAAAGACATTTGTAAAGCGCCTAATGCCAAAGCCTCTAAGCGCATAATACAAATAAGTTTAACAAATATGTGTTAATATAATTTTTTTGTTTGGCCTCTGACTGGCACCCCCGAACAAGGATTGACAAAATAAGTTAACGGCCAACATGGGGCTAGTTAGCTCAGTTGGTAGAGCGATGGCATGTTATTCCTGAGGCCGTTGGTTCAAATCCCACTCTACAGGCAATTTTTCTTTGTTCAACCCCAAATTATATTTGAGTGTGTGAATGTAATCATTTGACCATTAAACTGGTTGTGATCGCTACCGTTTATACATCAGAAAGATACATTGATGACAATACATTGAAAATCTGGGCTACTAAAACTACCTGGGGGCAAGTAAAACGCACCGTTTACTAGCCCAGTGGGCTAGTTTACAAAAAGCTTAAGTGCAAGACCTGTCCTGAAACAAACAAATCAATCTGATGTCTTACCAAGAATTCCCGTTCCAAGTATGCAGGCAATCGTCACAAAATCTGACAGGAAAAAAAAATACAGAAAAAACTAATAACTTAAAGACCACACACTGCATTTGTGTAACTTCGAAAAATATGAAATGGTTACAGCCTGCAAATCTATAGATACATAATTTTTAATAACAGTCTTTGGATTGGAAGTTTCTTGACTTTTGAAGTTATTTCTGTTGTTTTAATAATTTGATTCTTTATAATTTCCAACCATTTTTACATGATTTTCACACTTCTTATGGTTCTCAATCAAAGCATCAATAGGCCTGGAAGAGTGGAATTACACAAAGGCCACGGAGGCCATGGCCTCCATTGCCCCTGGTCTTGGCCTTGATGCGCCTTCAAAAGTTTCCCATAGACCTTTAAGATTTTCCAATAGAAGTGCCCTTTGCAAAATCAAAATGGCCTTGCCCAGTCAAAGAAAGAATTCCAGGCCTGCACAACATTAAAAGGTGTCAAGCCTTGACAGGGTTTATTTCAGAAAAGGGAGGGATTTAAAAATGAAACTTCTTGAGGACCTTTAAGGACCTAACAGTATTTAAATATTATACAGACATAACAAAATGCAAACCACATTATGCATGCTAAATGTAGAGTAAACAATGAGCTGGATAAATGCATACTAAGATTCAGACGGTGTAGATTAAAGGGATTGGACATTAAAGGGGATTAGCATGTTGCAATTGTTTCTCTTCCATTTAAATCATTGCAATCATACTGAGCGTGAGGGAAAAATAGTCAGGCTCCTGATTTGTTGTTTTGAGAATCAGTGTTCACAATGGCTAGTTCAGATACAGGAAACATAACAAGCTAGATAGCATCATGATTTAAAGGGTGTGTACAACATTGGTAATTGCCAAAGACCTGTATCCAAACTCTATGTGACCCAACATTATACATGAAATAACAAACCTGGTTTAACTTTTTTTCCAACATCGGAATTTATCCTGCAGGATAAATACTATTTTACTCATTTCGTAAAAACTATGGCATTTCAAGCAAAACTATTTCAAGGGAAGTTTTCTTCCATGACCATCTTTATACCACGTGAGTTATGTGCAAATCTGTGAGCATTTATATTTTCAGTCTTACCAATGTTGTACACACCCTTTAAAGGTATTTTTGTGTATTGTGAATAATCTCTGGGAAACCTTTACACTACTGCCTGGGTGATAATAAAATAAGTATTATGAGAAATTGTTCTGTTATTTGTGTTGACACTTAAAAGTAACATAAAAATGTGACATGTTCAAATTTCATGGTATTGTGAGGGAGGTTCAAATTATGAGTTACATTTAGGAGATTATGATACAGATTTGTACAATTTGGTAATTTACATTTTCCTTTAGGGACTCCAACTTCTATACAATGTGGAGGAAAAAAAGTACCGTATATGTGGTACAGTTTGGTGAAAAAAAGGTCGAAAGTAAAATGGGTCATTTTTTTTTGGACCACCCTGTATACTACAAGGCATTGCTAGTAAGTGCTTTTATGGTTAATAGAATCAGCCTTAAGCGTTAATTACAGCCCGTTTAGTTCATGGATCGATTCTGTTTTAAAATGATGAATGCATTTTGTATATGATTCTATTTGAATGTACTCTCTCCATTATGTCCATACAGTTCAATGACACATTACATTCTTATCCTTGACCAAATTTTGGCTTAAAAATCTAATTAGATTTTAATGAAGGGGGGCGTGTCCACCAGCAAAATTAATTGAATGCATTATTCAATCCAAACGTAAGTGATTATTAAACCCAATAACTTGATTTCAAGTAGAATTCCAGAAAAACGCTCAATCCATATGCCATTTTGTCCTTCAATTTTAGCAAAAATGTAACGTTATACCCAATTTGGTCATTACACTTAAAGGAACGTTACAGAACTGGTAATTAAAATTTTCTTTAACATCACAGATTTACATAAAACTTACACGGTCTAATGATGATGATAGTAGAAAACATCCCTAGAAATATTTCTGTTTGAAATGCCATATTTGATGAGAAATAAATAAAACTAATTTCCGACTGGAGTTTATCGCTCATGAGCGTTTTATTCATGCATTGTATAACACATGCAAATGTGTAATCGGTTTTTCACTATTTTCTCGTGACCCAGATGGCCGATCTCAAACTTCTACAGGTTTGTCAGTTTATGTATATGGTGGATTATATAGAGTGCTTACACTGTTTTGTTAGCAAAAACCAATTCTGTAATGTTCCTTCAAGTGAAAAAGGAGTAGCGTTGGAATACAGCAATTTGACCTTAATTCCTTTATTGACCTCCATGGTACGTCACATTGCCTAATAAAGGCTTATCTCCCATCATCGTCAACTTCTTGTTAACCCCTTGCACGACGCGCAGCGCACGTACACGGGCCTATCCTGTCCGCCATTTTGGGGGGTCAGAAAATGTACACAAAGGAACTGATTCCCAAAATGGCGGAAATATACGCACATTTTGCGGAGGTGCGTTCAACATCTGCAGGGGTCAATACAATTTTAGTTTGTTGTGTCTCGGCTACCTCAGACATTTGCGATAATCATAGCCCTCGATACTCCTGAGACCCGACTGTCGTAGACTTGAGGGTGTATTAAATTGACAAAAAAAATGCAAATCTTGTTGAGCTTTATTTTCAACATTTTAAATGTACTCATGGCTGGAGGATTTTACAGTACCGGCATGATCAGCTAATGTCAGAGCTGAGCTTGCTAGCCGATCCAACCTTTCCCAGCAGTAGGGCCTGTGTAGGTCTCACGTTAAAATCTGCCAGCCAAACTAGTGAGACTAGGTCCGTCCTTACTCCTACATGTCCTAGAAGAAGTAGAACATAGGTTCGTTCCGCTATCGTCTCATAGTCATAGTCAGATAGTTCAAGGAGTAGCCCGTCGTAGCTCTAGTCTAATGTCTATTAGTATATGAACATAACAAGAGCTACGATTATCACAGTTACTTTAGACTAGAGCTTAGTTGTCTACCCACCCCCCCCCCCCCCCCGACATGCCTGAACCCCAAGCCTACCTACAAATGACCTTCTATGTACCATCAATCATACATTACCCATAGTGACATAAACTCAAAACAACAATAAAGTTCGTACTTACAGCACTGTATATAGATTGCTTGTCTTTCTAATGACTTCCAAACAGCTGATTTTGCATTGCCAAGTTTTGTCTCGATCTCTCGTATCACCTCCGGGATTTGACCGTCACTGGACGATGCCGACCCATCACCATAGCCGTCCCCAGCTCGTCCCGGACCGCCTGGGCCTGCAGCCGGCGACCGCATCTGTCCATTCCACGTAGACACTTCATGATCATCTTCTAACGAGATGGAAACTTCTTCTGGGTCCTCAGTCAGCGCTATTTCCTGGCCATCTTCCATCACAAATACCCCCGTCTGGTGAAGAAGAACTCGGTGGGATTCTAGTCATTCGTTTGGGGGTAAAGGCTGCTGGAATACGATGGAAAAATCCACATAGGAGTAGAAAATTGCTTACCGTGTGGAAAGTACCTACTCGACATAAACTACTTCTTGACACACACACACACACAGGATCGATCGAGGAGGTTGATTGAGCGCCCTCTTGTGACCTTGTCTAAGTATGTTTACATAGTATAGTCTGATACCTAAATATATTAATTCAGTAAAGAGTTACCCTACGAATGTGTCTGGGTACAATGCAATAATTCCCCTTTCACATGTTTGAGGTTATCGTCCGCGCGGCGTCAAAATTCGTCTGTCATTTCACCCCGTTTTTGCATGTTATAAATCATCTCAATTTTCAGTGTGGTAAGTAATTAAAGAAAGGCTTGATTTTCCATAACTTCGTTTATTGTATTATTTATTTATGTCTTATTGGATCATTTTTTAACCAGAGTTTGAAGACATTTGGAGAGCATAGCCATAGCCCCACTTC
This sequence comes from Plazaster borealis, assembly GCA_021014325.1. Lineage (NCBI taxonomy): Eukaryota > Metazoa > Echinodermata > Asteroidea > Forcipulatida > Labidiasteridae > Plazaster > Plazaster borealis. Next base: position 644,130 of record CM037469.1, on the reverse strand, counting down.
CTATGATGATGGGGAGCGGTGCCGCGGTGACTCTGCTGGGCAAAGGACCCAGATGCTCTGAAGGGGCGGGACCGGGCGCAACTATCCAAATACATCTGAACTTAGATTCTTATGTACATTTTCCATTTGTTAATTTATTGTTTTTGTTAAATACTTTTCTTGTTTTGGGAGGAATACAAAATTTGTATACATTTATTTGGTTCTTATTTAGTCTCAAGAATGGCATCCACAGTGACAGAGATTTCAAGTACAAAAAGCTTTCGAGGATGGCAGAAGTTCTTCAAACATGAAAGGTAATTTCAGTTACTGCAATAAATAATTTCATTGTAAAAAGTATTTCTTCATCATAGAATAGATCAGCAGGCCTAAATGTTTCAGTAATTGACAAGCATACTTCATGAATGGAAATGTAGTTTTTACATGTAGTTTTACAGCTTGTGATGTGTGTTTTATTTTTATTTATTTATTAATTCTTTTGCAGTGCCGAATTGAAGTGCTCCATGAACTTTGGAATTTATCTGCCATTAGAAGCAGAGACTGAGAAACTTCCAGTGTTGTACTGGTTGTCAGGTGAGGATCCTGCAAGTTATATAGATTCAAGGGGATGGATGCGCATAGCAGGGGATGCCAATCCCTTAGTTGCAAAATGGAGGAATAAGACATACCTCCATGGTTGCAAAGATCGTAACCCTCCTCCCCGACCGTCAGAGACCATCGAGGAGGATTAATGCAATCAACTACCCCTCCCCACCTTCCTCCGTCATAGCATAGTTGAAAAAGCAGCTATAGAGTGCTGAGAAAGATTATGACAAAGAATTATTAGAAGTATTTGGAGTGAACGAGGTGTAGCTATGAAGGGCTGGTACAGTAACCAAACTTCGGCTAGGATGGGACTCAAGCTAGAAACTAAGACCAAGCCATAGTTCATTTATTTTCATTTGTTAATTCTGGTTGTGAAGCCAAGGACTCTCAGAAAAGCGAACCTAATCACCATACTAGCCAAGAACCCCACTGAGAGAAGACAAAGAAGGAAATTTCAGTTTTAGATGTGGGAGGAAAACCCCAGAGAACTATTCCAGGGAAAACCCACGCAGTCAGGTAGGGACTGAAAACCCAATCCACATATCGTGCCCCCAGTGGGATTCAAACCAGGCTCCTAGATGTGGAAGGCGAGGAAAGATATCACTGCACCAACCCAACCGCCCATATCATATCTAGTTTAGGAGATTGCTTTTGAAACTTATAAGGGCAGTAACTAATTTCTCCAATCCTAGGTTTGACGTGCACTGAGACGAACTTTGCTTTGAAGGCAGGAGTTCAAGGTTTGGCTGATGAGTCCAAAGTCATCATTGTCACGCCGGATACCAGTCCACGTGAGTAATATGCATAAGTAAGGCTCTGTGTACAACAGTGATATTAACCAAGATATCATATCTAAGACCCTCAAGTCAACATTCAGTTTGTGATGAAATTATTTTGGACTGTTATTTTGGTGTTTTAGGAGGTTGTAACATTGAAGGAGAAGAAGACGGGTGGGACTTTGGAACTGGTGCCGGTTTTTACATTGATGCTACGGAAGACAAATGGAAGACAAATTATAGGATGTTTTCTTATATCACAAAAGAGGTATGGTTTGAAGGTCAAGGTGTGGTCTAAAGGTCAAGGGTTGTTCAGGTTTAAAGAGCTAAAGGTCAAGGGTTGTTCATGTTTGAGGTTAAATGTCATTCTTATGTTGTCTTTTTGCAGACATTAACTTGCTTTGTGTCAAATAAATACAAGTGGAAATCTTCTTGAGGATGGATTTTGTTTTTGACTTTCAATTCAACTGAGCCTCGGTTTGTTGACATTAAATTGAATGAAAGTCAAAAACAAGATCCATCCTCAAAGAAGTTACTAAGGCCAGAGGAAAGAAAGTGGTATATTCCCTAGACCCCCTTGTATATAATATCACAAACTCAAACAGCACCCTCACTGAAGTCAAAGGACAACCTCTGATTGGCTGAGAGTTGTACGTAAAGCGTACATGTTTCCATTGTTGGACCTCAATGATGGCAGCCTACGCAGGGGGTCTATTGGAATAGTGGAGATTTGGAGCTAACTGACTCTGTCATTTTGTACAAAGAATCTATTTAAAAACTTTCAGTTTCAGTAAAGTATTGAAATTGTTTGACTTCATGACTATTTGAACACTACCTTCTTATTCTTATAGTTGCCCAATGTCATCAATTCGAACTTCAGCACATTGCCTGATGTTATGTCCATATTTGGTCATAGGTGAGTTTGCCAGCATTCGTAATTTCTGACTTATGTTCAGGACTTGTCATTAATTTGGAAAGAAACATTCCGACCAGTAAAAGGTCTGCTTTAGTAACTGAAGGGAAATATGATAACAAGGTAAATGAGCACATTGGGAAAACAAGAATTATCTTTGAAACATTTGCAAAAAGTTGTTGAGCAGAACGTAGAGAGTAAATTAAAGGGTCTATATACGTTTGGTAATTAATGGCAATAAAAACTTACTTGGTAAGAAGTACAGCAGCTTTGGACAGTATAATGCATTTTGAGAAACTTTTCACTTAGAAGTACAGCTGTTATGGAAAAAAATATATAACTTTTTATCCCCAAAAAATTTGAATCTGAGAAGCGTTACTCACAGTAGCGTTTCTCAGTTTGTGTACCAATTGCAGATTATTCTTCCTGCATGAACATAACCGCTCCAGATTTTCGGCATTATCTCAAAAACGCTACCACCTTTTGAAATGAAATTTTCACAGGTTAGTTTTATGGTATATATCTACAGCTATATAGGATTGAAACAAACAGTTGGTTCCAATTACCAAACGTATACAATCCCTTAATTTAACTATGAGGTGTTTTCAAATCTCTTTATTTGTTACTCTCTTTATTTTCAGTATGGGAGGACATGGTGCATTGGTTTGTGCTCTGAAAAACCCAGGCATGTACAGGGTAAGTGCATTTATATATACGAGAATCGTTGTATCACATTTCATATTTTGGATTGAATGTCAAGATCCATTTATTGGAAGACTGCTGTATAAATTGTAGCATTTTTTTCATCAGTTTCGACTTTCTCTTCCTCAGTCTGTGTCGGCCTTTGCACCAATCTGTAACCCAATGCAGTGTCCATGGGGACAGAAAGCTTTCAATGGTTACCTTGGATCGGACCGAGAAACATGGAAGGTAAGTTTGTTGGAGTTGCCAAAATTGTAGTGGAATCTTTTAGAGTTATACGTCATTTGTATGTAGGTATGAAAAGCACAATGCAGATTTTCTTTGGTAAAGGGAATAGAAATTGGGAGAATTTGTTTATTGTAACTTTGTGTGGGAGCTAATAAGGAGTTTCTTAATTGCTTTCAATCTGTCAAACATTTAGAATTTATGAACTTTCCTAAACTAATAGCTGCCAGTAATTGACTCATCAAAATCTACAAAATCATATCTTAGGCTTGTGTATATTTTGTAGGAACCCAAAAAGTAGTAATGTCCTCAAGTTTTGACCCTAGCAGATTCTTTCACAATTGACCATAATTTGTGGCGTGTCGTGGCCAAGCGGTCAAGTTCACCGACCCCAAGCTTTGGTGTTGTCAGCAGCAGAGTGTGGGTTCGAATCCCGGTCATAACACTTGTGCCCTTGAGCAAGGCTTTTAACCATAATTGCTTCGTAAAAAGTTGGGAAGGTAGTGCATTCTGCTCTACCAGCCAGGCTCCTAGTGGATGATACCCATGCCTACATCCTTACAGACTGTGAAGGGGTTAACCCTATTTCAGCCCTAGGAGTAGGTGGCACTGTGCCCCTGGTGGCAGTTGATTTTGGTCGACAGCCCAAATCAGTTAAGTGTAGCCCTCACCTTAAAGTGGCCGTCTAGCCTTGTGAGCAAGGCGATATCTCATAACAAAATATATTTAAAAAAATGTTTATTAATTGTAGGAGTATGATTCATGTGAGTTGGTAAAGAGCTACCAGGGTCCACCCATTGATATTCTCATTGATCAGGTGAGTTTATATTCCTTCTTGAAACCTATAATATTTTTGCCTGAAATACTTTCCAAATCGAGGAAATAACATTTGAAGACCCCACAAATCACCGTGGCCTTTTTTTAATTGCTGTAATCGGAAAAAAAGCCTGGATGCAAATATGCAGAAAATCTGGAATTAAGGCCATTTCTGAAGTCACAGCTACATCTCCGGCTGGGGCTGGATCGTCGCGTCATCGGGGTGTCATTGTCGAGCGGTTTAGACGTTCGATTTATTGTCATCGGGGGTTTGGGTTCGAGTCCCGGTCATGACACTTGTATCCTTGAGCAAGATACTTTACCATAATTACTTCTCTTCACCCAGGGGTATAAATGGGTACCTGCAAGGGTAGAGGTTGATATTGTGTTTGAAAAAGCTTTCGGAGCGCCATGGCAGCTTCTGGTTATATACTCCCCAGGGAGCTGAGAAAGATTACAGAAATGTTATTGGCCCAATGACCAGGGCACTAATGTAAAGCGTATTGATATAGCGTAAAATGCGCTATATAAGAACTAGTTATGATTATTAGTATTATTATCATGCATTGAAGTATAGGATGTCCTTAGCAACGCCCTCAGCAACAGTCGTAGCCGTAGCTGTAGCCGCCAATTTGGATACGGCCTGTTATTACTAACGTATCATAAAGATTGTCATAGTTACAAAATAAGTCAATAATATGAAACAGATATGCCTTCAGAGCCAGCATATCCATTATGACAGTGTGATGTCACACCACATAACAACCCTAATTGGTTGATCTACATCTGCACTTCATGAATATTCATGAATTGATGACTTTGTTTTTGGTTTCCAGGGTAAGGCAGATAAGTTCTTGCTTGAGGCTCAGCTATTACCTGATAACATGGTAGCTGCTTGTACTGCCAGTAAGATGCCAGTCACTTTGAGAATGCAAGAGGTAAGACGATTAACCGATCGTAAAGTATGTACATTATTTACTAGAGAATGTCAGAAAAGTTTGCTGAAGTAATCCATGGCTGGTCACTGTTAGGGTTAGTGGAAATGTGCCATTTTCAAGATTATTGGTAGAGTCTACAATTATTGGCGAAATGTTTAGGATTAAAGGTAAAAAAAAATAACGCAAAACAAAATGGGGATCTGCTGGTGCAGTGCCTCTGTGTTTGTGGAGGGTGCTGGTCTTCAACTATGATCAATATACAAGGAATAGATTGATTTGGTTTACCTGTCATTATTATACTTGTCCTCTAGCTGGCATTGTTGTTTAAGAATGTTTCCACCAATTTAGTTTGTATTTTTTACTTCTGGATAACAACTAAAGAAAATGGAGACAAACAACATGAAATTATTAGTTATTTGAAAAGCGCCTTCATTATTGTAGGAACATACTGTTATTACAATAACGCTTTTTTGTTTTCCTCAATCTCCTTCTCAGGGTTATGACCACAGTTATTACTTCATTGCATCGTTCTTAAAGGACCACATTAGGTTTCATATGAAATACCTCAGTGCATGAGGATCTAGTGACATCATCATGACATCATGGCGACCTGATGGATGTATCACAGTGAGCAGCTTACTTAATTGAATCATATTGATTTGAGATCAAACTGGTCTTGGAAGATTGAATCTGTCAGATCATTAAAAAATGTTCTACAATACAAGACAATATTTCATAAAATCCTACTTTCCCAGAAACCAATAGTCAAAATCCAAAATTAAGAATATTCTAAATTTCTTATGGCAACCAATTTCAAATTAGAAAACTTGGTAATTTAAATGTAAAACATTTGGAGATATGCATATTTGTATACTTTGTTTTTAAATTTCCAGCAAAATCGGGCATACTTTATGTTTAAACCCATTACTAAAGCCTTTCATTGAAATCATACATATCGGAAAAACCTTTATATAAAGAAGAACTTTTATGTGTAAGGAAAACCTTGTTTGTTGAGTAAAATTTCCTTAAAGTGAGACAAGCCTCCTACCCTAACCCTAACCCTTACTGAGGTTAGACCTACTGCCTCTTAACGAACCTCTTTATTGACATTGCAAAGGAAACTCTTCCAGCCTTGTCTGATGCATCAATAGCTTTAAATATTGCCCTCTATTGTTGAGATACATCCAGCCTCAGTTAACACAATGTTCCTGTCAGCTAAAAACAGTTCACAAGATAAGGTATTTTAAAACATGAAAAATATGTTATTAGATTCATTAAGTATTGTGTCATTTCTCGTACGTAAGAAAAAAAATTATGCAACAAAATTAATTGAATTTTCAAGGACATGCAAGTTGCATGTTACTTAAATTTGCATCTGCTCATTTTGTTGGTTTTGTTTTACACATTTCTTAACTTGAATTTAAAGGCGAAAAAACAGTAAATCTGTATTGCACAATTGAACAATTATTCAATTGTTGTAAGTTATTACTTTAATGGCTCTATGGAAATGTGTAAAAGTGTGTAACAAAAACTAGACGCAACTTTGTAAGTTTTGATGCCCAAAATAGTAACTACACTCCATTTTTGCTAAAGTATATCTGTATTTTGAAGTTAATAAAATAAAGAAACCACACGAGTAATACAAACCAAAAGTTTACATGCATTCTTCCTCTTAGCGAAGAGAATAATCGGATGAGGTCGTGTACCTTCCCTCTATTCAACTAAATGTTGAAGCGTCCGAGTAGTCCGGCACCTTTTTAGTAAATTGACAATCAGTATTCATGAGTGTTTGTATGCGGACAGGGAACATGACCCAGCCAGTGGATGTATGATTAAGGTTTACAATTGCCGACTGTTGTTGAGAATGTGCATGGGGAATCTACTTTCAGAATCTAACTTTCAAACAATACAGTTTGTATAGTTTTTTTGGACGAGTAAATTCATACATTGCCTGGGGATTTCAATAAAAACAGCTTGCAATCCACATTTGAAATTTGCAGCAAATTCGATGAATACTTGTGCGAGAAATTGAAGAAAAACAGTTGATGTTTCAGCAGGAATTTGTGCGTGTTCATATACAAGATTATATTAAATATAACTAGAGTGTTAGGGGAACGATTGCTCATATTTGGATCAGATATTAAGTTTGGAAAGGGTACACATTCCGATACAAAAACTTCAGAAGCTTTTTATCAACCTAAAGCAATAATGTATTGTGCCATAGGCTGTTTTTTAGCCCTTGGTTCTGGCTTTATAGACACCATGGTTGTTTGAAGTCACATACCAAAAGTGTACATTATAAGAATGACTATTGGAGCCTAAGCCATGATTTCAAAAAGTGCCACAGAAGAGTTTTTTAAGATTTGTTCCAAGGCTCAATTTCACAAAGCATCTTAAGATGTGTTGTCACTATTACCATAGTAATTTGTATTTTGACATCACACTTTGCTTAGCAATTAAGATTGATTCGCAGTTAAGATCAATCTCAACTCTTTGTGAAATTGGCACCAGGGAGACTTAAATCCAAGACATGCTAAAGATTTTGAAATGTCTCTTTCCTCTTTTAAAACCGTCTAGAAAGGAAAGAGCGTATATTAACATCTGTACAAGTTTCTTTGTAAGATCGAACCCTGGAATACTAGGGGGTTTGAATTATGTTCTTTCAAAAAAAACCAAAGTAATTTGGTACAATGCTACTGAAAGTTGATTTACAAAATTTAAGTGATTGCTTTATTTTCTTACATGATGTCAATCACCAACTTTGAAATTAAGTTACAAATTGATGATCTACTGTAATTCAGTAAAATACTGTAAAACAGCTGCTAAAATATAGGAATAATCACAATCAGTTCAAAGTAACCACAATAATAAACAGGTTTTCTTTAAGAGCATGCAAAAAACATCAAATGCTACACACAATGTTCGTACAACACAATCCCGTTCATATAATAGGTGGATAGTCAGGAGAATTCAAAGAGAGTTTTGACATTGTGAAACCGAGAATTGTGCAAATGTTCTGCAAACATTCTTGAAAAATTTGTGTCCAAGTTGTGTCAAATTTAGCTTGGTATTCTGATTTGCATGAACTATGTTCCTTCTGAAGTGTCTCAAAAATGTAGGAATGCCAAGAAAGAAACCATGAAAAGAAGTGATTGAATTTTAATTTGTAAGTTTGGTATTAATTTAACACTGGAACCAATTGTCCTGTGAAATGGTGTAATTTTTAAAGACAGTTTGTATTTGAATTTTCTCTTTTATATTACGGTACCTATACCTGTCCATATCGTACCCTCTTAAACATATAGGACGGTAATTTATATGTTTTTAGATAATTAAGCAAGATAAGTGAAATGATGTAATTTAAGCAAAACTAATGCTGTAACCATCTTCTTGTGTGGGTTGGGAGTGTCATAAAGCAAAGCATACAATATCAGGGAACCAGTCATGAGGAATATACATTACATGGTGTTTTAGCTGGTAAACCCATCTCTGCTCTTAACAGTTTGATGAAATCGATCCAGGTACACATTTCATATCAATGAAGTCAATATAAGGATTTCACAATCAATCAAAAGTTTACCTTGATTGTAAACGTCAAGGACTCGATTTCACAAAGCACCGTATCACCATAGACATCACACTTTGCTTAACAGTATAAGATTGATGAACATCTTAAGATCAATCTTACTCGATTTCACAAAGCACTAAGATTCATCTTAAGACGAATTATTAATATCTCCATAGTGATTTGCATTGTGACATCACACTTAGCTTAAAAGTATAAGATGTATACACATCTTAAGATCAATCCTACTCGATTTCACAAAGCACTCTGATTCATTTTAAGCCAAGTTGTGCTTAGCAATAAAGATTGATATACAGTTAAGATCAATCTTAGCTCTTTGTGAAAGTGAGCCCAGGTCCGATACTTATGGATGTCAATTCCTTGGTGAACCTTGAAATTTCCCTCATAGAAGTGATCTTTAAAAACAAAAAACTGCCTTTCCCTTTACAAGAGTGAAGTTTAAGACCTGAACATCAAAGCTATTGAGTTTTCTTTTACATTTTAAGTACAAACAGTCAGTAAATTACAATGTAGACAAAAAAGTTACACACCAAAAAAATTAATCATATATATATATTTGTTTTCTCTGCTAAAAAACTTGGCAAGTTTGCTCATTTGTTACAAGAATGTTTCGGCAACTACCAGCTGGCTTTTTGGAATGTTTTGGTATGATTGTAAAAAGCAATGAATAGACCATTGGTAAGAGGTCCGGTCAACGGATTACACGTATTCTAGTCGCCATTGTGTGGGTTAAAAAGGTCCCCAAATCCTCCACCCTCATACCAAGGAAATCGTCTGACTTTGTTGGATTTGGTACTGTAGGCATATCACTTGGGTGGGATTCGATCCCAAGACCTTTGCCATGCTAGAGCAGTTGTCTTACCACTAGACCACCGAGCTAGCCCATCTATTAAATCGTTGCGGTACCTGCTGCTAAAATATAGGATTCACACTACTTCAAATATCCATCGGGCTAGCTCATGGCGGTGTTTTGGTAATCCATCTGCTCTAGCATGGCAAAGATCGTGGGTTCGAATCCCTCCTGAGTGATATGCATGTGGATTTTTTTCCACAAGACTCGGGGAAAGTACCGAGTACACAGTTCTGGATCTTATTTCCTTCAGCTAAGAAAAAAAGAACAATGACATTCTTAATAGTTGACTAGGGCCTAGTTTCATGGCTTCGCTGAATTCTGCTCTTGTGATCACCATTCTTCGCTTAAAGGCAGTGGACACTATTGGTAATTACTCAAGATATTTATTGGCATAAAACCTTGCTTGATGACGAGTAATGGGGAGAGGTTGATGGTATAAAACATTGCGAGAAACGGCTCCCTCTGAAGTGCCATAGTTTTCGAGAAAGAAGTAATTTTCCACGAATTTGATTTCGAGACCTCAAGTTTAGAACTTGAGGTCTCAAAATCAACCATCTAAACGCACACAACTTCGTGTTGCAAGGTTTGTTTTTCTTTCATTATTATCTCGCAACTTCGATGACCGATTGAGCTCAAATTTTCACAGGTTTGTTATTTTATGCATATGTTGAGATACACCAAATGTGAACGCTAGTCTTTGACAATTACCAATAGTGTCCACTGCCTTTAAAGGGCAAGCACCAAATTTCTGCGCTAGCTGTTTAAGCAAAGAATGCCTAGTAATGTGGAGTACACATGTGCACAAGCAAAAAATCCCTGCTAACCTGTGAAATACACTTGACGTAAGCGCAGAATTCCCTGCTTCCGTAAGCGCCGATTCTTTGCTTATGGTCAGGTAGGCTAAGCCATTAAATTAGGCCCAGGTTGCATTGAGGAAGTTAAGTATGTTTCTCTACTGATACGACTGGAGGTGGGTTGAGGTTTCGCTCATGGATGCTTCTCCTTTAAGCTGCAAATACAATCAAAGTTATGTTTAGAATACTCTTACTTTATTTACAACGGCTGCAAGAATATGCAGACAACATTTTAGCAAATAGTCTTGTCATATTTTAACATATCTAAAAATGGGCTATGTACATAGATTTGTCTTACAATGTGAACAAAAGTACAGAAAAACCAAGATATCCACAACAAAAAGGGTTTATTAAATTTTAACTCATAATCTGACAATATTAACAAAGAATTAAGTATGATTTGATATAATTTTGACAGAAAAAAAGAGGATTATTTAATTAAAGTGATGCAAATGATCAACCTCACTTCATTTTGAATACAGTCACATGTCAGACTTCAGTTAGCAGACTTGATTTGGAAATTAAGCCATGGTTTGCCGAAACTCCACAAAACTAATGTACCACCTGGCCCTCTAGTGTTCAACAGTGTACAGGTTCTCATACATTGTTGTGATAGTGATCATGTGTTAGAGCCAGTAAAGTCACCAGAAGCGGGGGTAAGGGTACACATTAGAATATATGATGATAAAGTCTTGGACTAACACAAGGTTTAAGACAAATTGCTCAATAATAACTTCTCAGTGATGCAATTCTGGAATGCTGCTCCTGCACTTCAGCCCCTCGTTGTGTGTAGATCTGTAGTGACTTGGAACATCTTATAACCGGCAACTGCAGTTTGTCTCAAAAAGAGAAAAGTGCCAGGCACAGCAAGGAGTGATGTACTTTTTCAATTCCAATGGCACAACTGAGAATTCAAAAACTGACAACTGAAGTTTGTCTCAAAGAAAGTAGAGTGCAAGGCACAGCAAGAATTTGTGCTGTACTTTTTCAATACCAATGGCACAACTGAGAATTCAAAGACTGCAGTGTGTCTCAAGGAAGGAAATTAAGTGCCGGGCAAAGCAAGAATTTGTGTTGTACTTAGTTTGCAATATTAACGGCACAGCCGAGAAACAATAAATAAGGTTATCAGCTGATCATTTAAACGTTGCATGCCTGGATCATCAATAACAGAGTTTGTCCCTGTCCGGAACAACAACTTTGGCTGTGGCTTAGGTCTTCAACGTTGTCTTTGCAGACAACGACCTTAAGCCATAACCGAAGTCACTTGTCTCAGAAACAGCCTTCCGTCCTCCATACTCATTCACAATCATGAACTCCCAAGAATGATTGCTCATAAATAATGATGTAGTGTAAACAAGAGGATTGTAACACGACGGAGTGACTCGACATCTTGATGGTTACTTTATACCAGAATGTAAACAGACTAGCTTAACAGATTGTACCCCGATACTGATCAAATGTGACGAGGCTCTCAGAAGGCGAGAGGGGGGGGGGATGATGTCTCTTTTGATATTTTCTTGACCCTTTTGTATATAAAGAGGTGTCAGAACACACCTCAAACTCTCTGAGAACTGCTATTGAAATTGATTATTTTGAGATGAAAATCACCGTCCGATTGAGGTTCGGGACGAAGGCTTGTAGCTCAATGATTTCTCCAATCAATCAGAGTGTTTTCAATCTCAATTTTTAGAGAGTAATACAAATATAAGAATAGATTGTGTCCGTGTCAGGAATGTATATTGACCGCACTTGTCACTGATTATCAGGTATACTAAATTAATCCTGGAATGTTCTCAACTCTACGGGGAGTATTTAACCTCAAGGGGCAATCAAAAATTCTCCTTGTAGGCTCACATTTTTATACACCTGGATGCAGAGAAGCAAGTTATGGGTTAATTTGCTCCAGGTCACAAGCACCATGACTAGTGGCTAGTTGCATTAGATTCTTCGGGTATGACATTAAATGCCATGACCTCTGCACAAATCACCTGTTGTTGTTTTTTTATTGATTTTTTACCTTACTTGGAAACACCTTTTCTTTTGGGGAAGGCCAGTGAAATATTTTTTTTAAAATCCTGATGCATTAGTTTGATCTTGCAGTTTTGCATATAAACTAACTGAAAGGTTAATACACTTTTTTGGGGGGGGAGGGTTATTTGTTTTTGTTTTGGGGCTGTTGGTCAGGGGGGGTGGAAGAGCAAAGTCGTTCCAATTATAACAGTATTCAACCAACCTGTATAAATTTTATAAACTGAAGTTGTTCAGTTTGCAATATCTAATTTAGCCTAAAAAAAAACATCTTCTGGGCTCAGGACATCAGGCATTTGCCCCTTCTTGCAATATTTTTTCCGTAAAATTGGTACAAGTTTAAAGATTTCAAACTTCCTAAAGATGTTGACTGGGCCAGTAACAAGGTGAGTTTGGGATAATTTGGAGAGAAAGTTGGTAATAAATTTGTCTGCATGTGATCTGATTCAAGCTGACACCTGTAGTTATAATATTACATGGAATTCCGATAGTCAGTGAGGTTTAGAATACTACTTCCGAGAACAACTCATGGTGTTTCGAAGATTGTCTGAGGTAAACCGGATGACCTGCCAGATGTTCTTTTGAGATGTTCTCATTAGTTTCTTAGATGATTTGTGGCTTGAGGGATGAGATGAGAGGCTCATCTGGGTTGTTAAAATAATCGACTGACGTGACCTCATAGATTGCTTGCTTCGATGGTCTAGTTTCGCAGGCACTACTGACGTCATACGTGTAACCAGTTCTGTACAAGAGACAAAAATCAGACAGGAAAGAGGGTTGTCAAGAAGAAACATGGCAAGCAAGATGCAACAAGTGAAGAGATCAAACTCTCCCAAACTGTTGTCTTGTCATTATATTATCTACATGGAGCCACCATAAATAATATGAATTTCAACAAAGTTTACATGTTTATTCAAAAGAAAAACCTAAAAACTTTTTGAAAAAATTACAAAACTTAAGGATGACGCTACCTTTAATTCACTTATAGATTACACCCATACACAAAACAATGTCTTACTACAGTATAACTGTTTTAGACTACAAAATATCAAACCTCAAAAACACAGGCTTCAGACTTGAAGGTATTTTTCAATTTTCCTGTGTTTTTCACAGCTTTATTCGGGGAAGAGGTTTAAATCCATACTTTCCAGGGAACAATTCAACCTGTGACATTCTTCTGTCACTTTATGAAATAAAATATTCACAAACATTCTGTTCAAGTTTCTTGGTTTTCAAATCTTTGGTCCCCTAGGAGTGCCAGATAAGATTACAACTTAGAATGTCCATTTCTCTCATTCCTAGACAATACTTCTTACACCACTGATGTAATGAATTCTTAACATATTCACTCTTGGGGTTTCACAAAGACGGATAATTTATTAATAATAAACAGTACTACAGTATAACTGTTTTAGACTACAAAATATCAAACCTCAAAAACACAGGCTTCAGACTTAAAGGTATTTTTCAATTTTCCTGTGTTTTTCACAGCTTTATTCGGGGAAGAGGTTTAAATCCATACTTTCCAGGGAACAATTCAACCTGTGACATTCTTCTGTCACTTTATGAAACAAAATATTCACAAACATTCTGTTCAAGTTTCTTGGTTTTCAAATCTTTGGTCCCCTAGGAGTGCCAGATAAGATTACAACTTAGAATGTCCATTTCTCTCGTCCCTAGACAATACTTCTTACACCACTGATGTAATGAATTCTTAAAATATTCACTCTTGGGGTTTCACAAAGACGGATAATTTATTAATAATAAACCTTGAAGCAGTGGTTTAAGCTGCATCCAAGAGAAAGAGACTGTGCTTGGAACAAGTTTGAATGGCAGACCTCACCCGGCCCCGTAAGCAAACTTCTCAACTATCCAAGGTAATTAGTTCATGCTTCGCTGCAATTTGTGCAATTTCGCTAAAGTTCAGGAGTTTGACTCTGGGATTTGATGTTCAGGAAGACTTTAAGGGTCATGATCTCTTCAAGCTTGATAGAATCCATCGGAACCACCTTTACTCAAAAGAAAGATTAACCTACATGGTGTCACCGCAATGATTCTTACTTGATTGTCTTTCCTTCATGAAAACCTTTAAAGGTATCGTACACGTTTGGTAATGACTCAAAACAAATATTAGCATAAAAACTTACTTGGTAACGAGCAACAGAGAGCTGTTGATAGTATAAAAAATTGTAGGAAACGACTCCCTCTGAAGAAACGTAGTTTTTGAGAAAGAGGTAATTTCTCACTAAAATAATAAAAACTTCTTACAAAAGGTTTTTATTCCTATCTGAAAGCACACAAATTTGTACAACAAGGGTGTTTTTTCTTTCATCATTTTCTTGCAACTTCGATGACCAATTGAGCCCAAATTTTCACAGGCTTGTTATTTTATGCATATGTTGGGATACACCAAGTGAGAACACTGGTCTTTGACAATTACCAAGCATGTTCAGTGCCTTTAAGTCTTATGATAGAATCCGTCAAGTTCTCCACAGTGAGAGTAGTGAGGCAAACAGGAACAGGAGCTTTGGCAATGTTCTATACTGTTGTTTTATTTTGCATTTAACTGCCCCCCCCCCCCCAAACCAAAAAAACACAATTATTTTCAACCAGTTGCAAACCAAAGATATCTCTCCATTGGCTTCCTATTCATGCCCGCATTATCTTTAAAATTCTCCTCCTAACATTTCAATGCTGTCATGGAAGTGGCAGGTCCAGACTCCAATTTACTTGAAAGATCTGCTCACCGCATACATGCCTGCAAGAAACCTCCGTTCAGCAAACAAAGACGCCCTTGCTATTCCAACTATTGCCACCAAAACATATGGTGAACGTAGTTTTCAGTTTGCTGGACCTCATTTATGGAACAATCTCCCTCTTCACATCAAACAAGCTACCACCATCTCACATTTAACAAAAATAAAAAAATAAAAAAATAAATAACAAGTTCTTATATAGCGCATTTTACAATAAACGTATCAATGCGCTTTACATTACATTTCAAGACTCTTCTCAAAACATTTCTGTCCAACTCATCGTATTTGTAATTTTCTTTTTGTTCTTCTGAGCACTTAGAGACTTTCTTCTGAAGGTGTTAAACGCTATATAAATACAGTTGGTATTATTATGATTATTATATTCTAGGTGTATCACTGATGAGAGTGATCTATAGAGATGTATCTACAGGGATCAAACAATGTGTTTTGTATCAGGATGTTTGAATGTTTTCATTGTGTGTGGATGAATGCATATCAGCCAGGCATCCAACTAGCTGGAGAAAATACCCACAATGTTTAATAATCACCATGACTATATTGCCTACATTTCAATCGTCAGGGGGGACATAAAATGCATGTTTCAATCACCAGGAACACTGCGTCCTTTGGACTCCTAATAACATCCCAAATGGGGCCATTACAGTGGCTTATTCTATCTCTATACCTCCATGCTAGAACTCATTAGGTAAATGACATTATAGTGGAAGCAGAGGGAATCTATCATTGTATGATAAATTAAAGGGAATGTATGAGCTACGATTAGTAACTATCAACAATTTTGAATAGTTTTAATCTAAAAGATCACTGTTTTTGTATACCAGCACCAATACTTCTAGAGAAATATTCCCCAAGGGTTCACCAACCATACACTGAACAATCCAATCCCTCATAAACCATGATTAGCCAGAGTGAGTTTTGTGTGATATTTTTATGTTAAGCAGTTTGTTTATTTTTGACTAGACCACCAGGCTACCTTAGAGGCAAGTTTGACCATGCTTATACTGTTTGTACCCCTAGAATAGTGACTAAATGGACCCCCTCCTGCCCCACCCACTCTTTGGACCCGCCACTTGAGACAACAGCAACCTCTGGAGCCATCCCAGATGGTCTGCCATTCTATAAATAGTACACTGTAGCCTAATTAGCTAGTTAACCTTTTCTACAGGCCTTCACTAGAGACATTATGAAGTCATGGAGAAGCATTCCCGGCTAAGGCAAATATTTAGCATAGAGGAGACCATGGAGGTAGAGAAACATAGCTACGGTCTTTTAAATCTCTGAGCTTGTGATTCCTTACACACAACATCTTAATAAAGCCCTTTATGGGGGGGTCCTTCTATTTTTGTTCTCATGTTCCCTTTTCTGAAGAATTCCCCAGTGTGGTACAACTTGAACAAAGAAACACATTGTTGGGGTTGTGTTGTTCCATTATTTATTGAACCCCAGAAACACTGGCGTATGTGACCGTGTCCAACCGCTGATAACGAGGACTTGAACAAATAGAGATTCCAATTCCGGGTGGTGTGACAGAATGAAGACGTTCTCGGTTCCATTTCATGAACAAAAACAATGAGGAGAACAAAGTTAAGTCCTCATTTCGTGGCCGACAAACATGGTTGGGTGGAGGTTGGGGCTAGGGTAGGGGGAAGTGATGAGGATACTCTTCATGAACTTTTGGATGATGGGGGGAGGAGGAGGGGTGTCACATTGATTGCAGAATGTGTGATGGGTCTCTCACAGGGTAATTGGGATTTTTTAATAATTTGCCAACTCTTGATTATTCTTTAACTCATGATAGTATTGTATCCATGGGCATCCTTCAAGCTTACTAAATGCTCATTAAGGCCTCCTACACAGCACCTGACACAGCGTAGATATTTTGTTATTTCAGCGCGGACATTTAAAAGTATACTGTACTCTTTAAGGAAATAAATTGTTTGTGTACTCTTATCCCGAAGCAACCCTTACAAAACGCTTGATTTTAAAGGTACCATACATGTTTGGTAATGACTCAAAACAAATATTAGCATAAAAACTTACTTGGTAACAAGCAACAGAGAGCTGTTGATAGTATAAAACATTGCAGGAAACGACTCCCTCTGAAGTAACGTAGTTTTTGAGAAAGAGGTAATTTCTCACTAAAATAATAAAAACTTCTTACAAGAAGTTTTTATTCCTATCTGAAAGCACACAAATTAATGTACAACAAGGGTGTTTTTTCTTACATCATTTTCTTGCAACTTCGATGACCAATTGAGCCCAAATTTTCACAGGCTTGTTATTTTATGCATATGTTGGGATACACCAAGTGAGAACACTGGTCTTTGACAATTACCAAACGTGTCCAGTGCCTTTAACAATTGTTCTCTTGGCTTGCTGCTTTGAGAATTTGTGAACTTGGGTCCTTTTTTTTTCCACAATAAAATCTTGAATATAAAATTGTGTTCTTTCACTTTTTACGCAGGACTTTGAAGTTTGGGGGGTTTCTCTCTCTTTTTTTCTTATTTAAATTGATAGTTTTATTAAAGCTCGAAATAGGCTCTAAGTTTATTTATCAGAGTATCTTTAGAAGACAAAAAAGTATCTAGCCTTACTGTTAATCAAAAAGCTACTTTAGGGTATGCTTACAATCTTTGAATCAATAAAGAGTACATTTGCTCAGCAGAACTGCTCAAACTGGTGTTCTTTACTTTCTCTGAATCAAGAGATTTGGAAATGATAAAACTTTTGCCGCTAAGGTGCTTCAACCATTTTTTAAATCAGGTACTGTCCCTTTACATTGACTTTTGTTGAAAGTATTTTTATCCTTTTTTTTTTCTTCTTTTTCCTGAAAAAAGTAATCAATGTCTGATCTTCCAGCATTAGTTGCAGGTGGATTTATCCATAGAGACTGCGAACATTGATCTCTAGAAACTATGTATCCAGTTTTTCATTCTTGTAAATCCTTTGACATTTTGACGGACTATGATAATACCAAGGGAGTACGGAAGCATAATCAGGAGTGGTTTGTGAAATACCAAACTCATCGGTCTGTGGAATGGCAACTGTTTAGTCTAAAGGCACTGAACACATTTGGTAATTGTCAAACACCAGTGTTCTCACTTGGTGTATCCCAACATATGCATAAAATAACAAACCTGTGAAAATTTGGGCTCAATTGGTCATCGAAGTTGCAAAAAAATGATGAAAGAAAAAACACCCTTGTTGTACAAATTTGTGTGCTTTCAGATTAGAAATAAAAACTTCTTGCAAGAAGTTTTTATTATTTTAGTGAGAAATTACCTTTCTCAAACACTACGTTACTTCAGAGGGAGTCGTTTCTCACAATGTTTTATACTATCAACAGCTCTCTTTTGCTCGTTACCAAGTCAGTTTTTATGCTAATATATATTTTGAGTAATTACCAAACGTGTACAGTGCCTTTAAAACATGTGGTGCTCTTTATTTTGATGAATAACAATTGTTGATATTAAGTCCCAGTGTTCATCTGCGCGACTTTTATTCCTTCTCAGACATTGTTTGTCGAGAATATTTTCCATCTTCTAGAAAATGGTATTTAAATTAATCTCTCGTATTTAACTGCTGAATATGAATGACAGTAAACATAGAATACAACAAAACAATGTTACACTATTGTTGGAAAAATATCAGCCTAACTTCAAATAAAGTTTGGGCTAATTGTATTAAATGATTTAGAATCAATGTACTTTCCCCAAACCCAAGGTTTTCAATATCGGACCGAATTTGGGGCCGATACGCAAATATAAGTTATCTATGTGTATTTTACACCTACTTGAAGTGCTCAAGATTGCACAGTAGAGCTTCTAAAACCAAACAAATACATCGAGTAAAAAATATTCCGAGAACCTCGTTTCAATTCAGCACACTAAGGCAAAACTTCCAAAATGTACCCAGAATACCCACCCGTTTTGAATAATCCTGGGATAAAATCTGAAACCAAAGTACAACAGGTTCATTTATTGGGGTATTTAAGTAAAGGAGTAATGAAGTTACATGAGTCTAAGGTAGGAGTTTGATTACCTGTCCTTTAAAGGAACAGGCTGAGGTTGGCTCGGAGGTTTCTTTCCCTGCCGTTCACCTCTATGGACCCCAGTTCGAATCCAACCTCAGACCGGAGCCTTGCACGTTGGTTGGGTTTTCAGTCCCTACCTGATTGCATGGGTTTTCCCCATTGGAGTTTTCCTCCCACATCTAAAACTGAACAATTCTTCTCGGTTCCTGTTCATCCTGTTATACGCTCTAATTGTGCTGTTGGATGCGTAACAAAAAGAACACATAAATAAATACGTACTTTCTCAAATCTGACATTGGGTCGTAGTGTCCTACTTTGTTTGACTCTGAGCGACTCTGTAGAGCACAAACGCAGACAACCATCATGCAGACTGCAAAGAGAAGAGCACCTGCCAGGCAACCAATAACGACATAGAAGCGCCAATTGTCTTTCTCTTGGACGTCTAGAATTGTGCGACTCTCCAAAACTGGTGAAGAATGAAAACAGAAAAATGCAGAATAATTAGACTCCATTGACCCAATTCACGTCATCATATGATAAATGTTTTGGTACTCCTTGCCTGGTGCATGTTTCCCTCCAGCCTAAAATTTAGACTGTTTCAAGTGGAATATCAATTCCTACCTTCAACTTCCCTGAGTTATTCTTATCTTAAGTGTTTTCTTGTAGCCCCTTACCAAGAGTGGCTTTTAGCCTTGTTTGGGGTGAACTTGCATAAAAAAATTAAATTAAAAAAACTTAGTTGTGCCATTTTAATAAAACAGTGAAATAAAACATCACTCATTTCTTATGGGTTTCTGATAATTGTTGGAGCAAAAAACTGTGCTAAGTGGGTGTGGTTTTATCAACATGGGCAGTCACCTGGTCAAGTGGGCGTGATTCACTTGGCTAAGTGGGCGTGGTTTACGGGCTTGGTTCAAACAGAATAATTTGCTGGAATGTAGAGTGGTTTTCTAATAAACAACTATAGTTAAACAGCTACTTGAATGAATTTTTTTTAACGGGAATGCTATTTAAACTTGTTTATAATGTGTTTGTTTATCATTTAATTGTAATTTTGATTTTTTGTACACTTCTGAATTTTTCGTAATTATCGAAAAAAAAATTAGGCCCAAACCCTCCTAAAAAAAAAAAAGAAAAACTTCTGGCGTTGGCGCGGTCAAAAAAATGACAATACTTTCGTCATGTGTGGGATGGTGTTGTTGTTACTCCATGCTGCAACAAAGCGCGGCTATAAAAATGGAGCTCCCACATATGACGTACATTAGTGATATTGATGGGCTTTTCGCAAATCTTTCTTGAAAAAAACAACCAAAGAGAATTTCAAATGATTTTTTTTTTTTTTAAAATCTTTAATATCTCATGTGAACACTCAATTTCAATAATAATTGAAAAAAAAAATTATAAAAAAAATAAAAAAAAAATCACTTGTTGCCATTTTCGTTCAAGTAGGTCTTTAAAGGAACATTACAGAATTGGTTTTTGCTAACAAAACAATGTAAGCACTCTATATAATCCACCATATACATAAACTGACAAACCTGTAGAAGTTTGAGATTGATCGGCCATCTGGGTCACAAGAAAATAGTGAAAAACCGATTACACATTTGCATGTGTTATACAATGCATGAAAAAAACGCTCATGAGTGATAAACTCCGATCGGAAATTAGTTTTATTTATTTCTCATCAAATAAGGCATTTCAGACTAAAATATTTCTAGGGATGTTTTCTACTATCATCATCATTAGACCGTGTAAGTTTTATGTAAATCTGTGATCTTACAGAAAATTTTAATTACCAGTTCTGTAACGTTCCTTTAACCATTAATTACAAGTCTAACTTGCTTCAATATATTTCCATGGCAACGTCTTGGCATGCGAAAGTGTTGTTGTTATGAAAGTGGCTGCATTGCTTAACAACAAGCTCTAGGAGCATGCCAAGGTTGGGAAAAGTAATCACACATCAGACATGCACTCATCTGAAATATCAGTCTGCTTCACTTTACCATCGAGTGCTTCCCTTCTGCTAAGTTTCTACAAATGTAGAGGAAGAAATTGCTTGGGGTTGTAATTAGGTTTTGTTTGCTCCACAATTCATCACGGGGAGAGGCAAATGAGACAGCTCATCACCTTTGGAATTATGACGATCTCTGAAGGAGCGGAGGACAGCCAAGTATCATAGGGAAAATTAGAATGTGATCCGAGCTGCCAACATTTACATCTTGCAATCATGGAGATTTTGTACAACAATCAGGGAGATATTTAGAATTACATTCAAAATAATAGGGAAACAGTTTCCATAATCAGGGAGATTTTCAAATTTGTTCATAACATGGAAAGATTGGTGTATTTTCAGGGAACTTTCTGCTGAATCAGGGAGAGTTTGCAGCTCTGTGTGATGCCTCCTAATTTTAAAAAATATTTCCAATTTAAGAAATGTGTATTTTTTGGGTACAACATTTTGTGGACCTTTGATAAATGAACATTAATAGTGTATATTTTGCTCTAACGATGGGCACACTTTCCGTTAAAAAAATACAAATATGAGCCAAGGAAAAGTATTGAATAACTATTTGCATCCTCTAAAACACCTATGCTCAATTTCATGGCTCTGCTTACTAAGGAATTCTGCGCTTATGCCCCATAGAATGATGTGCTTTACAGGACTCAATCCTAGAACCATGAAAATGTACCCTGATTGTTTGATTTATTAATAAAAATTAACATTTATTGTTTTAGTTTTGTCTCACTGTTCTTCTGAAGAATATTGAATGTGTACATAATTTCCGGGAGTCCTTGAGCCGAGTACACTTGGGCGCCATTAGACCATTGTCTGAACTGGCTATTAAGACATCATAATAAGGAAGGTATTATAACTTGAGACAACACTCTTAACAGCCAAAGACTGTGACATTTATGTTAATGACCTATAACCATGCTTCTTAAATAAACTCTTGGATATTAAAGCTATATCAATAATAAAAAATCTAAAAAATCAAACCAGAAACAGAAATTTGATATCTTAAAAAATGCTACATCATACTATATGGTTTGGGGCATGTACATTTTAGAAACCATTGGATTCTAAAAGCCTAGGGAAAAGTCAGGGATATTTGTTAACTTCTATATCAAGAAATATTAACACCTCACTGTTACGCAATCAGCCCTCTCTTATTAAAAACATTGGCTTAACATCCTTTTAACATTCTTGGTTTCATTTAATTTATTAATTCTGGTTGTGAAGCCAAGGACTCTCAGAAAAGCGAACCTAATCACTATACTAGCCAAAAACCCAAAGGAGAAATTTCAGTTTTAGATGTAGGAGGAAAACCCCAGTGAAATACTCCAGGGAAAAACCCACGCAGTCAGGTAGGGACTGAAAACCAAATCCACATAGTGCCCCCAGCGGGATTCGAACCGGGGTCCTAGAAGTAGACGGCGAGGAAAGATACCACAACACCAACCCAACCGCCTGTTTAACATCTCACTGTGATTATGACCTGCACAAATAAATTAACTACGGTTCATTGATACTCTAGAATCATTGGCATGGTGATCAGTCAAGGATTTAAGATATCAACCTCTCTGATTGCTAGATCTGAGGTTTCCATCTTAAACTCTCTGTAGTTGACCTCTATCATGCTGTAACTGGCATTGCCTTGTACCCCAGAGGCTGTATTAATAATGTAGCCTGATTCTCGTTGTACGGAGATGGCACCGGACTATTTTACCCTTCAGTCTCAGTTTGGTTACAATGGTTTAAATGGGAGAGGAAACAAAATGGCGGAATAGTGATCAATATCTAGTCCAGTTCATTATCAAATTATAAGTACATAATGACTTTAAAAGACTATAGACCATGTGACCTGTGACATCACATGTTTACAAAAGAGCCACAGAGCCTAGACTTCCTGCAGGCACGATTTGTACACAGCTCGACGGAAGAAAACATTCAATCGTACTGTCTGTTTTTTATCAATTTTTTATTTAAAGGCACATTTCAAAACTTGTTGAGCTGTTACTTTTAGATCTCTTGAATGTATGTGGAAATTACGACACAAAATTGAACATTTCCCATATGACCAATGTAATATCTTGCATGCCAGAAAGGCCCTGGAATGTACAAGGTTACTCTTTTTGTAAATAAGGGTTACATGGTCTATAAAGTGTAACTCAACATTGAAGAGTTCAGTAATTAAATATTTTTGAAAAGCTTGTTTGATTCTAAATCAATTTATATGTATTCCCTTAAAAAAGGTTAATTTATAAAAAATGTTTTGATTCCTTTTCCGAAAAAAAAAAGCTTTTGAAAATGCTATTTTGAAAAATAAAACAAGAAGAATATTGTACATCTTTAAGTGATTTTGCATTGGGGTGTGCTATCATAATAGTTATCAATCAACACAGTAGTTGTGAATTATAATATAAATGCAGACAAACAGAGCAGACAAACAGAGCATACTGAGCATACTGAGCATACCGCCAAGTTGTTTCGATCACCTATATGTTCTTTTCATATTCACCCAGGCACGATATTTGGTCCTTCGAAAAAAATAGGACAATCTTCATAGAGTACAAAGGATGACCTACTTGTTCATACGTGTAGGGTTTAATCGACTTTTCAGGATATTTAACAACAGTTTTTCTGCCTTTTCCTAAGGGTATAAAAAACGGAAATGAGACTAAAGTAGGAATAATATCATGCCTGATGACTCGACTCAACTCATAAATGTACATAGTGTTGCCATTAAAGGGTCTGTATACGTTTGGTAATGACTCTGGAAATTAATGGCAATAAAAAGTTACTTTGTAAAGAAGTACAGCAGTTTTTGATAGTACAATGCATTTTGAGAAACTTTTCACTACGACGTACTGCAGTTATGGTAAAAGATATCACTTTTTAAAGGGTTACTGCATTAACATTTCTCAGATTGTGTTGTACAATTGCAGATTATTCTTCCTGCGTGGACATAACCGCTCCTAAATATAAAGCCTGTATTGAACCGCTTGCCGGTATGCCTTGCTTTTCTTTAAGAGAAGAACTTATTGTAGAAACATCTGTTACAAAAATGTGTAAAAATCAACGGCGATGTTTCAAAGAAACACCCAAGGGTCAGGAGGTCGTTGAGGAGGTGTGGTTAAAACAGGATTTAATTAAAAATTGTGTCTGTAATAAAGAGCACTGAGAATTTCTTAGCGTGAAATTCATCACTTGAGATTGAGAAATTCCTCACTTTGATTTCATTTTGAAAACCCTGAACTTGATTCGCCGACTACTCTGCAATCAATGTACTTTACATTCAATAGATTTCAAATGGAAATAAATGTATTCAATGAATAACAAAAATCAGAATTTCACAGTTGCTTCAATGAACAATATTTAAAATTCAGTTGGAGCTTAATGAAGTTGTGTTTCTGTAAAATTAGCAATTGAAATTACAAAATAGTAAACATTTCCTTTAAGAGAAACCTATAAATAAAAGCTGGGTTTTTGATCCTCACTTGAAATATTATGTAATGTTATTGTATATAGCCTTTTTAACGTTTGTAAATTTGAATTTGTTTCGGCCTATTGGCTGCTATAATACGAATGTGGGGTTTTTCTGCAATAAACCAAAAAACTAAATTTCCCCGGTCACAATTTGAACTAATTTTATTGTTTTTAGTTGCAGTGTAATTTTACTCTTACAATGGAAAACATTGATTGCCAGGGACTAGGGTTACCAGACTATTTTGACCTCTGAGCGTCAGTTTGGTTACATTGGTTTGAATGGCTAAACTATGATGAGCATCCATTATATCATGTATGGTTACTAGACTTACTTTCACACAGGGTACCGATGATCCCGTGAGAGCAATGACATGTGAATGAGTTGATTCCATCAAGGCAGGTTCCTCCATTCAAACATGGTATCGATTCGCATTCATCGATATTAACGTCACAGTGAGTACCTAGCAATAAAAAGATACCAACAATATGGACAAATATATCAATGTCTTATAGTTTAGTTAGGCCATATCCGAATGAGTGTCTACCAGCTACGGCTAGGAATGTAGCTAAGGGCGTTGCTAAAGACGTACTCTACTTCAACACATAATAACGTGAAAATCTAGTCGTAGCCGTAGCTGTCAATTCGGACTCGGCCGAGGTCTTACAGTTTTTATGAATCCCTGATGCAATTATTGCATCTATTAAAACCCTTACTACTTCAGAGACCTCAATCCTCCCATTGCCTTCTTCTCCTATGTCATTCCACACCAAATTGTTTGGACTTGGATAAGATATGAATGCCGGACCCAATGAGTTAACTGCTTATTGGGGGCCTACAGTCCTCAGTCTATCTGACTCCTTCCTTTCAGCAAAGAGGATAAGGGAGAGTGTGGTTTAAAACCACAGAATGGCAACCCAAAGGATGATCAAAGTGACTTACACTGTGACCTGTCGGTCTTAAGATACCTGTGTAAAGAAAATGCTGAAGAAATGTGAAATTTTAGGGCCCAATTTCATAGAGCTGCTTGAGCAGGAAATATTGTTAAACAATTTTCTGCTAAGCTTAAAGGAGCAGGATACCAGTCAAAAATTGTACATGTGACATGGTATTTTGGCTGGTAACCTTATTCTGTTAAGCATAATTATTTTGTGCTTAGCTACTTGTTGTGCTTAAGCAGCTCTATGAAATTGGGCACTGGTTTACACACCTGCCCTTTTAACATTACTTCATGGGCCACTTGTTTGCAGTGAGATATACCTTCATATGATTGAAATATGATCTGGTCTCCAATCACAATTCCATTATCTATAAGAGTTAATGGTCTCTGCCTGAAATCCATCCTCCTCCACCGTTCTGGGTAAGCGATTATAGTCCACAGAGGGACATGGGAGGATTCTCGTTACAGTTTCTTTAAGGAGGGATCAGTGTCTTTGAAGATGACTCAAGATGACAGTGTGCTCAGTCAAAGATGAAACTTGGCAGAGTTCTGATTGCATCCCAAGAATGGGTAGATAGTAGGATTAACTTCATCTAGACTTTGTAATTGATTTATTTGTACACAGTATTGTGTTACAGATAAATAGTTGTTTAGTTGTTGACAATACGTGACATGTAGACGACTTCTACGGATTGAATATTACTTTCCAAACCTCTACTTCTGATTGCTGTTGTTAGATTTTGTGGAAATTCTTTCAAAGCGGCATGCAACAGTTTGTAAAAAAAAAGAGGAATTTTCCAGGCACCTCAAGACTTCGTACTGTGTTTTTCATATTCCAATGGCATAGCTGAGTAACCCAAAACAAGGATTCAGCTGAAAAGTTGCAAGTTGAATGTGAAGCAATTTTTTTATCTGTCTCATCATAACCAGCGCCTTTGAATGTTTACAGAAAATGTGTGCCTTACCAATTGTGTTGTCTTTACTTTTTCTTATTAATCTTTGTACGGGCATTTTCAGTCAGTAAAAAAGGTCCTTCAAGAAACAGGTTATTAAACAGCTTGAAACAGAAAAAATCCTCATGAATCCTACGTCCAATTTCCTTCAAATCATAACTCAATTACTATTCAGCATGCCAGTACTTTCTCCTCTCACTTTACTCCTCCAACTTAAAATACAATTGAGATTGATTTCTTACAGTTTACTCCTCCACTACAGCAGCTTCCAGCTGATAACCATGTATGCACAGCTAAAGAATAAAGCTCCAAGCTCACAGCTAAAACCATGTCATAAACCCAATTCCGTTACTATCTCCGCCGCCGCCGAATCCCCTCTCATGTTATTCCGTATAAGCGTTAATTAAATCAGCATTCACATTACTTAGCTGGTCCCTTTTAGTCTGGCGAGGGGATCGCGCCGATAGACCCTTACCCCCACCAGCTATTATCATTCTCGTCTCTACACTGTTTACACATGCAATATTCGTTGCCGTAGTATTTCGATGGCCCTGTAGGAGTGGAATGTGATAGGCTTTTTCAAAACGTGAACTGAACACACATTGGGGGTCTAAATCAATGATAGCTTTTTGACACGTATTGATCCAGCTCATGAAAGAAGAAGCCCCTTACTCGCATTATATCGTTGTCTGCGCTCCACGCGGCTCTATTTACATGATTTACTGTAAAATGGTTATCTGATCCATAATGCTATTGTAGTGTACATAACCTAGTGGGTTTTGCTGCTGTATTGAAATAAATTATCATGGTGTTTGTTCAACTTTTTTACAAATTGGAATTTAATCTCTACTTGACTAAAGAATTAATCTAGCAGCCCCTTGCCTAAATCTTCTATCAATCAATTCCTAAACTTGTTATTGAATTCACAAAATGTGTGAGACAAATAGGAGTCCCAAAAAGAGCGAACACAGGCTCATCAAAAAAATAGTCTTGTTTACCCCCTCTCTCTCTCTCTCTTTTCTTTTTTATACCTAGAGAGGTTTTTTAATTTCTGAAGTGAAAACAAACAAACAAAACAAAAAACGCAACATAGAAAATACATCAAATTAAAATAGGCAATGACAACTCCTAATTGTTGATGTACTCAACTTTGTCAGCTTTAATCTGACTGTATACATGGTAGCAACATTTCTGACTTAAAGTTGAGGCAAAGTTTGAGCAAAGGTGAATCCTTCCCGATAAATCCATGCCTCCAAATTCCCTCAGGTACATTTACTTCACGTTGAATAAGACCCGATCCTGAAAATGCAGTCGAACGCAAACAACAGAACTTTTTCCATTCCATAAAATCCATTACAAAGTGAACGCAGTTTGATTTGTCAGTAACGGAACCACTTACTTTAATTTTCCGGCAAATTAAAAAAATGCTTTCAGGAAGCAGTGTCTTTAACCAAGGAAAAACGGATTATCCGTTGTGGCAGAAATAGTTTGCCATTAAAATTCTCCAGCAGAGGGTAAACAAAGCCTTTAAGAACCTCCATTAATAGAATCAATCAATCTTCAACTCCCAATGCAAGTTTTCCAAGACGCAGCATCTTAGATGTTAATTTGATAAGAATGTAGGAGTGGGTTTGTAGGAAGAAGAGTTTGTCCATCTCTGATTTAGTTATTTGAGTCTGGAAGGAGGCTTGCTAAAACCTAACAAATACAATTATTTTCCATCTGAAATAACCGCCCACTACTCCGTGTGATTACCTTCTTGTTTTCATGTCAATGTTGGTTTTTTCCCACTTCATCATGAAAACAACTTATTTTACACCCTAAAAAAAAGAAAATTGAAATACACATGTGTTTGTTTACCCATGGAGGAAGGAAATGGTTTACCATTTGGTTTGATCTCTTGTTTCATCAGGAAAATACCTTCTTTCCATCTAGAAAAGCTTCAACACCTCTTTGTTTACCATTCTACCTGAGTGTTTACAAGTTTACTGTTTTCATTCTGAATTCCCAATTCTTAAACTTTATTTTCAGTAGACTTTCAGAACATCACTCCCCCTTCATACTTTCGGTTTATGTTAACAATTTTGATGACTGTTTATGGATATTTTGTTTGTTTTGTATTCTAAGGTGTCCAATCTACAACTTCAGGCCCGCGAGAACACATTTTTGCAAAGGGGTGCTGTTTTTTTCAAAGACAATTTGCGAGCGCGGAGTGCGAGGCCACTACAGTGTGGGGCCCAGAAGCTTTTGGGTCCTAGATGCTCTGTGGTGCAATCAGAGTCACTATAATGTTTTTGGGGGTTTTGTTTTTTTAATATGACAAGCTATACGTATTTATAAGACCACCTGTCTCCTCTTTCTACATTTCATTTCTACTTTCTTTCCTGGGCGTTGAGTAATTTATTTTGTGATAAAATAGAATTAGCTGTTGCAAACTGCTTACCAACGAAAAGGACCTATGGTATAAATTTAAAAATAGTTAATGGCCGGATGTTTCGACCCTAGCAGAGTCTCTGCTAGGGTCGAAACATCAGGCCATTAACTATTTTTAAATTGATTTTATAGGGTGCTTTCTCTCACCTGAAAAACCTTGTGAGCAGAGACAGGAATATGTGTTTCCTCTGTCTACACATTGTGTTGCATTGTTACAGGGTTGACTTGCACACAGATCCACCTTGGTCTCACATCTATAACCGGAGTAGCCAGGACCGCATGTACATTCAAACCGATTCAGAAGATCCACGCACTGACCGCTGTTCTGGCACGGATTAGATACGCATTCATTGTATTCCACCTCACAGTGTGTTCCTGTATAACCTAATCAAACAAATAAACAAGACATGTCAATTGAAATTGTGTCTAGTCTTTTCAATTCAAATCAATTTCTGTTTCATTGAATTTGTTTTAATTCACAAATTCTATTCATACAAAATTTGCAAGCATGTAGGTTGGCAGTTCCATACAACAACAAAAACAGTAACAGCTTACCAAACAAAACAAATGTACAATTAACATCATAAATAATTACTTTTCAAATGGTTGAGATTGTTTAAATGGGAAAAAAAGTTTCAAACAAAAGTTGCCAGAAACTCACTAGCCCTTACCTGGTGTACAGTAACACTGGTAACCAATCACCACACCCGACCCCGCCCTAAATCCACTAGCCCTTACCTGGTCTACAGTAACACTGGTAACCATCACCACACCCGACCCCGCCCTAAATCCACTATAGCCCTTACCTGGTTACAGTAACACTGGTACCCATTCACCACACCCCTTACCCCGCCCTAAATCCCCTGGCCCTTACCTGGTGTACAGTAACACTGGTAACCATCCACCACACCCCTTACCCCGCCCTAAATCCACTAGCCCTTACCCGGTCTACAGTAACACTGGTAACCATCACCCCACCCCTTACCCCGCCCTAAATCCACTAGCCCTTACCTGGTGTACAGTAACACTGGTACCCATTCACCATACCCCTTACCCCGCCCTAAGTCTGCTAGCCCTTACCTGGTGCAGTAACACTGGTACCCATTCACCACACCCCTAACCCCGCCATAAGTCCGCTAGCCCTTACCTGGTGTACAGTAACACTGGTACCCATTCACTCTATCCTCACAGATACCTTCTGCACATGGACTACTCATACACTCGTCAGCTTCGATGTCACAATGTTCTCCCATCATGCCTCGTTGGCAGAGACACTGGTAGTCGTGCCCATCGTAGCCTTGTTGTTTGTCTAGGCATGTGGAACCTTCAGAGCATTGGTTTGATTGGCAACCATCGTATTCCTCGCAATGGGGACCGGTGTAACCCTCACAACAATGACATGTGAAATCAGTCTGCAGAGAAATCAACAAAATAAAACATGGTCCCTGGTATTAATGTCAACAGGTGGTTAAAAGTTTTAATAAAAGCAAGATTAATTTCGGTCTAAAAAGAAAAATTGTCAAGAGCAGGATTTGAACCTGCGACCTCCGGATTAACGTGCCAACGCTCTACCAACTGAGCTATTTAGCCCTAATGTTGGTAGTCTCCTTATTTTGTCAATATCTTTGTTCGGGGGTGCTAGTCAGAAGCCATTCTATAATAATAATAATTATCATAATAACATCAAAACTTATAACTTGCATATATCCACCCTGAGGGTGCTCAAGGCACCTACAAGAATACAACACAAGAATACAACACAAAAACCTGTACAAAAACTTACAAATACACACATGGAAAATGATAATGAAAATGCAGTTACAATGAGCGAGAAATGGCTACAGACATCAAAGCGTTTTGAGTTGAGATTCACAAACGAGGAGCAGCTGCAGCGAATGCCCAACTTCTTTTGGAACGAGGCTCAACAAATTTTGGGCTCTAGATAATTGTAGAGCAGGGCGAGTGACAGAGGGAGAATGATTGAGGCAAGAAAGTTGGAGGCATGGGTTGATGATCACTTGTTTGTCCATAGGACTTGGAAAGCACATGAGTGCTTATATATCACACATCTGTGTAGGGGTAAAACAAAATAATAAACATACTTTATCCTTAATTGAATTACATCTTGGTATCTTTTCATATGCAAACATTGTCATTCTGAAGAAGGTGCTTAATTATGGGATGGAAATTGTTGATTAAGAAGATAAATTTAAATGGTGGGGGTGCCGCAGTGAGAAATACACAGGTGTATCATTTAACCCTAAAGTGCAAATGGGTTTGAAGCCCCAAGGAATACATGCATGATCTAGTATTTAGGTAACACTATCTACAGCACAGCATATATTATACATTGCTTTGGATATAGTTCCCCAACTCTATGCCCAAATCAATGCATAGCACATGCAGCTGCGATACTCAACCAAAACAGAGATATCAGCGTCAAATGCAGATTTGAAAGATTCTGTAGATAAGGTGAATTCGAATAAGTGGAATAAACAGATTGGGAAATGATTCTGTAGATAAGGTGAATTCGAATAAGTAGAATAAAGAGATTGGGAAATGATTCTGTAGATAAGGTGAATTCGAATAAGTAGAGTAAACAGATTGGGAAATGATTCTGTAGATAAGGTGAATTCGAATAAGTAGAGTCAACAGATTGGGAAATGATTCTGTAGATAAGGTGAATTCGAATAAGTAGAGTAAACAGATTGGGAAATGATTCTGTAGATAAGGTGAATTCGAATAAGTAGAGTCAACAGATTGGGAAATGATTCTGTAGATAAGGTGAATTCGAATAAGTAGAATAAACAGATTGGGAAATGATTCTGTAGATAAGGTGAATTCGAATAAGTAGAGTAAACAGATTGGGAAATGATTCTGTAGATAAGGTGAATTCGAATAAGTAGAGTAAACAGATTGGGAAATGATTCTGTAGATAAGGTGAATTCGAATAAGTAGAGTAAACAGATTGGGAAATGATTCTGTAGATAAGGTGAATTCAAATAAGTAGAATAAAGAGATTGGGAAATGATTCTGTAGATATGGTGAATTCGAATAAGTAGAATAAACAGATTGGGAAATGATTCTGTAGATAAGGTGAATTCGAATAAGTAGAGTAAACAGATTGGGAAATGATTCTGTAGATAAGGTGAATTCAAATAAGTAGAATAAAGAGATTGGGAAATGATTCTGTAGATATGGTGAATTCGAATAAGTAGAATAAAGAGATTGGGAAATGATTCTGATGTATAAATACAACTGAATAAATCAAATTAAAGATGAGTTTGTTTTTGGAACTAGAGGCCGTGAGCAAATATCTGATACTACTGTTTCCATAGTAACACTTTCAAACCCCAAAGCGTTGAGCTTAAAGCAGCCTGCATCAAATAAAGATCAAATGATAGAAAACTAATTATTTCAACACTATCAACGCCAAATTATTTGTTTTCCTTAAAGAACAAACTACAACCAAGCCAAAATTAAAAGCAATTTTGTATACCTTTCCTACAATATTTGTAGTTTTGGTGTTTTCCAGCGAATTTGTTTACTACTTTTGCCTGCAATTGTAATTAAGCTGTTAACAATGCATACCTTATTCAAATCTACTTACACTACAATACTTTTAGTCTTTTTATTATCAATAGAATTATTTTATGGTTTTGGGTTCTGTTTTTTGGTGTATTGTTTTGAAGTTACATGGTTATAAACATGTCAAATAAATTATATAAAAAATTACATCTTCCTAGAAAATGAACCAATTATTAACTACTTATGTATGAACTAAAAAGCACAGCATAAATACATGGCTGGGTTGCCTCCTCTTCCTTCCCTAAAGGTTTTCATCATTCCTGAATTTCCTGTCAAATTGTGAGCAAAGTCACGCATTTAGTCAAGACCACAGCAATCAGACACACGGCAGCCTGAGAGAGGAAAGACTGTGTTGTCACTGCATGTAAATAGGTTAGGTTTCTATGTCAAGTGCCCCTCCACTATGCCTGAACGTTTTAACCACACTGCACAAAGAAACATCTTAAACAGGGCGGATCCACAATTTGGAAAAGAGGTGGTGGTGCCCCTCCACTATGCCTGAAGGTTTTAACCACACTGCTCAAAGAAACATCTTAAACAGGGCGGATCCACAATTTGGAAAAGAGGTGGGAAGCAAGTTCAACTGGATATGGAGTACAGTGATGAAAAGAGGACACTATGACCCTAACTCAAGGCTAGTCCAAGTTCACGATACATATTGAGAAAATACAATGGAAAGAAAAGGTGTGCATGAACTTCAGAGCAAACAAATTTAATAATTATTGAACTTTATCATGGAATCTTCATGAATAATGTGACCAAGTAGCCACAAGCAATCATTTGGCCACAAAGGGCATTGAAAAATGCGTTGTCTACGAGCTCTTACAAGGTCATTGGTAAGGTGTGAGGATTGCAAAAATACAGATGCGCTACTAAATCAATATACGTATCCCTACATGAATTTGTAATGAAATTATGTGGTTTATTTTTGAAGAGATCAACTTGAAAAGACGTAGAATCAATGAACAGATTGTGCAGACTATTCCAGCTTGTCACATTTTATTTCACAATGTCGTGATGATGATGATTGTGACCATACAATTGTACATGCCTCTCCCCTGCCGTTGATCAAACACTAAATGAAACATTTCAACTCAAGGTTTCTAAAGGATTGGTACTAGTACAAACTTTATCATCAGTGAGCTTTCAGATTGAAATCAATACTTGTACTTTGTGTAAAAACAAGTGAATTCAAAATCCAGAAAAAAATCAAAGAATGTTCCTGACTAAAGTTAAGAAAAGCAAGCCTAACTTTTCTCTCATTAAATACCCATTCCTCGGTAGATAACTGCCTACTTACAGTAATGCAAGTTATTTTTAAAGAGCAAAGTACTGAAGTTACATCGATTCAAATGCCAGAAGCCTTAGAATAATATTGCTTTATTTGGTTATAATCCTCATCGAATGAAGTGAAGTGTACTCTGGCGGCAACAAACATAACCGGTGAGAATGTGAACGTGACTGAGGTGTGAGTTTGGTTACTAGTGTGAATTACGCTGGCAACATACACTGAGAGCATAACAGAAATGTATTCAGCTTTACTGATTGGATGTTACTGATTGGATGTCCATCTGGCAATCAAAAGGGGTGCCCGAGAATTTATCACATTCTACAATTAATGAAAAAAATGTCAGGAATATGCAAACTTGTCATCTCATAATATTTATGAACAACAAGTGATAAACCAAAAGGGAAACTGTGATTGTGTACATTTTCAATAGTTTAGGGTTGAACCAAAAACAAAATGACTAGAGCAGGACTTGAACCTCTGACCTCTGGATAAACGTGCCGGTGTTCTACCAACTGAGCTATCTAGCCATAACCAGTCTCCCTATTTTGTCAATATCTCCTTTCGGAGGTGCCAGTCAGAAGCCATTCAACCTGTAACTGCCGTATAGCCAAGGATCACAACTAAACTACGATACAACCTGGGACAACCATTAGTTATTAATGTTACAAAGTCGGTGTACACACACATGAAAAATAAAGTACAAGATACCCAAGGAATAATGTCATTTTTGGGATTGGAAAACACAATTGCACAGGAAAGAACAAACAAAGGCAAACCAAAGCAGGATTTTTTAGCACCATGTTATTGTCTTTCATTTATATACATTTTGGAAGCAATTTTCCAAGAAAATCTTGGGTATAATGGACACACATGTATCCAGGTATTGCAGGTGTTTTGGTACTTCATGTAAGCCCATTTGAACAATTGTTAAGGTTTTTTTTCTGTTTTGCAATACTACCCTTAACAACTTAACTTTTTCAATGCTTTGTTTTGGCTTTTTAGATACTTTGTTTTCTTTATTGCTTTTTAGCTTTTAGTTAAGTTTGCTTCTGTGTTTAATTACTTCACTGCTATCTGTACACTTTATAATTTTAAAAGTTTATTTGAAGTATTTTTATTGCCTAGATTTTATAGCTTTTATTGTGAGGCGCTTTGGGGGTATTTTACATAAGGTGCCATATAAATGCCTTTTTATTAATATTATTTATGTAAATACTTACTGTCAAAATAATGAATTGTGGATGTTTTTCATGTGAGACTATATATAGACCCTGATTCTCGGCAGAGAGTCTGTAGTTTTCAAAGAAAACAAAATTTGACTCTGGACTTATTCAGATTGGCTTGCCAGGCAATTTGGGCAAGTTTTAACGTAGGTGTAAATTTATCCGTTCCGGTACAGCTTTTTGTTAAAGGACACTGGTTGAGCAGAAGGGCAGATAAGACCAATCAGCTTAGAAACGGTCATACCCCCTCGAGGGTCTAGGCACTCTGCCTTGTCATGAAGAAAACACAGAAATAAATTGCAAAAAGGAAATTTGACTCAAAAGGAATAAAAGAAGTAGAAAAGTCCATTTCCTGATGGACTGTGATTGGATTTCTTCTCCTGACTTGGTGTTGAACTAGGATGCGAGGAACTGCTTCCTGCACTGTTGAGTGGATTCCTTGATGCCCATTTCTATCATTTGTATTTAATGTTTTCTTTTTGGCAAATGAGTTTGCTTAAAGGCACTGTACACGTTTGGTAATTACTCAAAACAAATATTAGCATAAAAACTGACTTGGTAACGAGCAACGGAGAGCTGTTGATCGTATAAAACATTGTGAGAAACGACTCCCTCTGAAGTAACGTAGTTTTTGAGAAAGAGGTAATTTCTCACTAAAATAATAAAAGACTGCTTGCAAGAAGCCTTTTATTCCTATCTGAAAGCACACAAATTTGTACAACAAGGGTGTTTTTTCTTTCAACATTTTCTTGCAACTTCGATGACCAATTGAGCCCAAATTTTCACAGGCTTGTTTATTTTATGCATATGTTGGGATACACCAAGTGAGAACACTGGTCTTTGACAATTACCAAACGAGTTCAGTGCCTTTAAAGAAAAAATGCTGCTTTTTGGTCAACAAAATGACTGAATTTTAGACTAGTTTCAATTTTGTGCTTATTTGCTGACTGAGGCTCAAAATGTTGACTGAGAATAATTTTGTAAATATCTTTGTTTGGGGGTGCCAGTCAGAAGCCATTCAACTAGTTACAGCCATATAATCAGGGCTCACACCCAAGTTTATGATACAACCTGGGAAGTGTTACAGAGAGGGACATCCTTAAAGGGATGCGACTTTTTATTTCAAATATTAAGTAACAACCCACAAGGGAAATTGACTGGGTAAATTTAAAATAACTTTGGGTTGAACTAAGAAAAATTGACTAACCGAGCAGGACTTGAACCTGCAACCTCTGGATTAACGTGCCAGCGCTCTACCAATTACTGAGCTATTTATCCTAATTTAAAAGAAAATATAGTGGATTAAATTACTTTTAACATCTTTGGTTTCCACGAATCGTACAAGAATCTGGAGGAAAAAGATTGAGGGTGGAGCTGGGGGCATCATCAGACCCTCCCTCCCTACCCACTACTCATCCTCCCCTACCTCTCCCTCACTCCTCCTACTCTTCCCTCCCCCTCCTCCCCCTGCCTTCTTCTCCACCCCTGTGGCCCAGCAATCCTGGATCAGTCTCAGAAGAACATCAAGTCTTATTACTACTCTACTTTAAAAGGGTTCTCTGTGGGGTCACCCAAAAAGTGATTTGTTACAAGCTAGAAGGATTTGATTTGGAAATCCTTAGGAAACTCTATCTGAAAAAGCAAACTCAGTCTTATGAAGGAAGCTTTCTGTTAAGATTCTTAAAATTTGAGTAATCCAATCACAATTGTGACATTTGACTTTTTAGAGTGCTACTTGATGGGATCTGTATAGCTTCAAGGAATGTTATGGATTGAGATTATAGAGCCTTAAGTATTTCCTTCAATAATTCATTAAGGTTCCAGCTCCCAAGAGATACTTGTACGCTCCCTGCACACATCACCTCAGCTATGGTTTTTCTGTCGCCATGCAATACTCATTAGTCCAACGCTAAAATGATATAACCAACATTTACTAACGATCATAGAGGTATGTCCGGCCCCTGTAAAAAGCATGAACAGTTTAGCAGCTTTCAGTCTGGTCCACTTAAAACAACTTGTTTAGTATTTATGAGTGATGGGAATGGCACCATGCTAAGAATCGATCACTTAAACATTCCATTCCTCAGTCAGAACAGAGCCAGCTTTTTGGATTTGTTGGTGTGATCCGTTGCTGATGTGTTGCACTGTAAAGTGGTTCTTGGGAGGCTAATGTAAAGTGGCTGAGGCTTATTTTAAGATGCAAAACAATCCAGGTGAACCGTCTGCATTTGGTTTAAGACTTTATCAAACTGTCAGAGAGACTCTGATACTCTGTGGCAAACGTAGAAGTCTGAATGCCAGAAATTACAATATGGCTAACTAAGATAGGATCAACAGAAGAGATAAAATGTATAAAAAGCTATTTCTAACGATACGCTTCCTTATCTTCCTATTATTTCTTCTTTTTAGTCACCTACCTTTTCTTGAAAAAAAAACTCCCCTCAATACACATGAACTCCTTCTGTTATGTTCACGTTAAAATAACACAGGATGATTTCCGCGTAGGTTTTAATGGTGGTTCATGACCAGTCATGGCGCCAGGATAGTTCAAGCTACCCATCAGCACTGCCCTCATACTGCCCCCACAAAAACAGAGATTAGTTGGCCATAGTCCACTATCACATTCCTCTATAGTCATGCCAATAGTTGTCTTTATTTCAATAATAATAATGATGGTTATGATGAAAACCAAGATGGAATTAAGACACTGGTGTGGAAGATGTGGCTCGGTGAGAATGGTCAGTTGAGGTGTTTTTGGCCTCAGGCAAGACACTTTACCATGATTGCTTTGTCCTTTTGGATAGGAAATTGAGTCCTATACTTGTACTACCTCCATGATTCTATGTACAATGATTAGTACTGAATAATATTTAGAACAAGAGCACTTTCATGAGAGAGCATAAATGTCCTCTGGCGTTTTTTGCAGACGACAACCACCTTATTTTTAACAACATTCCTGAAGATGTTTTTGTTTGTAATTGATTTTGTACAAAGTAAATGAAAATCGCTGATACATTTAGTCATGGAATAAGGAAACGATGTTGGGTTTTTGCTTTTGGAATGGGGCAATTTTTGTATAAAAATACGAGCATAATTTGATGGGATTTAAATTTGCTAAATACCAGCTTGGTCTTAACTGGATATATTTTTGTAAGTGTAACTTCTGTTTCTGTGTTTATTATCCTGTGAAATCCAAGTATGGAATGGAACTATTGTTGAGAAAAAGATTTGTTTGGCTGTATTTCTTGAATCCTAGTTTAGATCTACTCCATCAACATTCATGTCTGTAATATATACACAGGTGGTTTACAATGTGCATGGTATAGTCACGATGCCAACTACTCCCTTCCCCTCCCCCCAATGGACACATGATCTGCTCACAATCAATAAGTAGAGTGGCTTAACAACTTTGGGAAATGTGTTCATGGTAAGGAGGAAAAAGTGCCATAGTCGTATGTTTATTTAAATTAAAAAACTAGAAGCAAACACCAAAAGCTTAAGAAAATATGAAAAACGTGAGTTTTCAACACAGTTTAATACTGTAGAGGTCTTGGAAAGGCTCCAAAGGAAATTTGCAGTAAAGGTAAAACTGAAATAACTAGAAACACATAAAACTATTGACACGAGAGCTTGCTGAAATGTCAAATGTATGTGTTTAAGCACTTATTATACAGTGCTTCATTATTAGAGAGTGCGGTGAAGGACAAATTCCAAATTATTTTTACAATAAAATTGTTATTTACTATAGACATTTAACATTTATGATAAGAACCCTTATTCAAAACATTCAAATCCTTAAATCCTCCTTTATGACTGGAGGGGGGCGTGTACAAATACCATCCATTATTTCCATGATTTATCTGGATCAATAATAATATAATAATAATAGTGGCTTCTTATATAGCGCACATATCCGTCACTCAGTGACACTCAAGGTGCTTTTAACGTTCATTATTTTCCTGCAAGGTATTGTGGAGCTAGGTTTTTGAAGTATGAGACCAAGTCCTTTACATAGCACCATGTAATGGTTTACAGGTGCTGTGGCGCAATATGCTGCCGATCAACCCAGGAACACCGGGGCGAACCCCTTCTCTTTACAATAAGTGCACTGGGTTCTTTTACGTGCATTACACAACACACAGAACCTACGGCTTAACGTCCCATCGGAAGGACGAAGCATGTGGTTAAGTGTCTTGCTTAAGGACACAAGTGTCACAACTGGGATTCGAACCCACACTCTGCTGATCAGAAACACCAGAGCTTGAGTTCGGTGTTGTTATCCGCTCGGCCACGACAAACAAAGCTACAACAATATACAGCCCACCCCCTTCCAAATCTCTGATGGAACATTCTTCATATTTATTCTCATTTCATAATTTTACACAAAGGAAGTCACTTCCATCGTCCCCTCAATCTCTGGTGACACATTTCAAATAGAAAACAGACACAAATATCGCATCTTGATCTGATCAGGAAAGAGGAAAATACATGTGTGAAAATATGAAGTTTCTACCACTCATTACCCCATGGACTCAGAATAAAAATGAGCACCAAAACACATCTTGAAACGGTCTCATTCCATTCCAATGTTGACGCAGGTGCAAAGTGACATTGCATTAGACTGAATGAGTTGAACGACGTGTTGCTGCGACAAGACACAACGAATCGGGAAACGCTACGTGCAGGTGCTAGCTTCTTGCTTCACTGTATTTCCCATGATACTGATAGGACATGTGCAATTACACCACACAGCACACCCCAGGGGGTTCTAGCTGGTGAACACTGCCAGGCGGTATGATCTTTGCCGCAAAACACATGGGGGGTATTATGGACTATGTGTGTGTGCATAATGTGAATTAAAAATGCACCCTTTGGAGACATTAAATAAGGACACCCTTCAGTATCATAACCAGGATCATTTGGGAAAATATTCTCAACATTTTTGCAGAGTTTGTGTACAACGAGGAGAATTTTACGGCAGAGAAGGAATCAAAAATTAACCTCTCTAAGAAAGATATGACATTTCAAGAGTCTGTGTAGTCATCATGTAGTCCAGCGTGTCTAATTTTTTTATACAATATTTGTTTCTCAAATGAAGACTTTCTACCTTCACTTTCATCTTGATTATTTTTTCTAAAATTATTTAAACACAAATTTCAGTTTGGACAAGATGACCGAGTTTGATTTTATTGAGAAACAATAATATTCACCAATTTCTGAGAGATAGAAATAATAATTAGATGTAGTAACATTTCACTTTTGTATTAAAATTTTGTATGTCTATTTAAGATTAATAAAATTGTTGTTATTACATACACTTTTTTTAATTTTGTAAATGTTTCCTTTAATCCTCTTATGCCTTGCTTAATTTTCTAAATGTTGCACTCATTTTAATTCCAAAAATGTATTTTTATTTTGAAGAATATGACTATTTCTTCATATTATCCTTTCCTGTAATTGGTGGCTAGTCCGCTGTTGGTTTGGTCAATAAATAAAAGTGCCTCAGACAAGTAAAACTTTTACTTTCCTTTAAATAATTAACAAAACGCTATCCTCCGATCAAAAAATACTTACAGACAATAATTGACGAACCATGAAATTCATTTTGTCTCAGTAACATTTCCTTCAATGCTCATTTAAAATAAATAACTGTTCTTGCAGACGAAGAATCTCAGCTTTCTCATCACAAAGAAGTTGTAGGTTAAAATAACAGATTTACCGGTAGTTAGCGATTGATGTGACCTCGTTTCTGGCATTTTGTCTCTTAGGAAAAAAAGACCAATCACTGATTAATCAAGACAGATTAAAATGACTTCATGCTTGGACATGGAATTAACGTCTTACTGTTGTTCTAAAGCTTGTGGTCAACACGTTTCTGTAATTAGTTTTTCACCCAAAGTGTCAGTAGCATTTTGGGTTTTTTACTGTAAAGTGAGTCTGAGTGTTACAGTTGCTTTAAAATAGCCACTAGGTTTAGCGTTGCAAATGACTGCAATGTTTTGTTAATGTTACGCAGGGATCTTTGGGAATCAATACACACTATACAGGTCGAAATAGACTGTGGAAGTCTCGCACGAATTCAAACATTTTTTCGGGAAGACCGATCACTGATTAATCAAGACAGATTCAAATGAGGTCATGCTTGGATATGGATTTATTGTCTTAATGTTTTTTAAACCTTGTGATCAACACGTTTCTGTAATTAGCATTTCACCCTAAGTGTCAGTAGCATTTGAGAAGCAAGACAAATTATATAGGTCTGAATTTACATAATTGATAAGGAAAGATTCTTTATAATGAAGAATGATATCATTATTTCTGGGTTGCTGGCTAGCAGAAGATCATTCTGAAGGTGTAAAATGCAGATTGCAATTTTTGCTGGAACAGACATTTCTGAATCACAATTGTTAATTTTGACCAGAAACAAACTGGTAGGACGCGTGTATTTTATGTTCACCTTGCATGAGCTGCCACCACTGATACGCAATGGAAATAAGCGCATGTGTACGCATCATTCACAGCGATCAGCCATTGATAGGTCCTCCTTTCACTTATTAATAATAATATGATGCGAAGGCTCTATCATGGGCGTATGTAGGGCTCTTTCATTAAGGGGGGCAGATAAAAACCAAGTACCAACTTCTGATAAAAATGCTTTCTTCTTGCTGTGCTCGAATTTCCCCCACTGTTTTGCCCGAATGTGGTGTGTCCCCCCCCCCCCAGTTGTGCACTCTATTGGATTAGTACCCATTTCTAACTAAAGCCACTACTGCGTGTACAGAATTATGCCTTTAGTAAAAAAATTGGCAATGTATCAATAATTTCACACGATGTTAAAAAAGTGTCCAGTTTACTTGGGGCTTTTTTCTGCTGCTGTAACAACATACTTTCAATTCCAAGTGCCCAAACCTGTCTCGACCAACATGAATGACTATGCAACATGTTCCAATGACCTCTTCTTTCTGTACAAGGACACTACAAGTCAAATTCTCGCTATAAAAAACAACAATCTTGTCTTGGCTGTTCTGAGTGAGAATAGTAGGCCCTTTAGCCGCAAGCGTATGACTGTGCCCTAAAATAGGTCAGAACCCGCAATTACTATGTGCTTCTCAATTGCAAGGTAAACACGGTGGCACTCTGCCGTGTTTGATTGCCAAAAGATGGGTTAGGAATGCATAGATAAAGCGGTTTATGTGTGTATAGTGAGAACACTTTACTCGTGTATCCATCATGTGGAACTTTAAGAGTCCCTTCTGAGGACTATTAAGTGATTGGTGTGAGCTGAAAAAAATATTCAACTAATACAATCAAATGATCATAAAGTGGTTTTATGTTGTTATCTTGGTTTCTGTATAGACCCCTTACATATAATGCCACACTATCGAACAGCGCCCTCACTGAAGTGTTGTTTTTGTCCTTTTTTTGGCTATCTTCTGTAGCAATTCTTTTTTTCTACTCTTTTGCTTTTTATCAAATAATAAACCGCAAGGGCCCCCCCCCCCCCCCCGAACAAAGATATTGAACAAATATGGAGACCGCCAACATAGGGCTAGATAGCACAGTTGGTAAGTGCCGACACGTTAATCTGGAGGTCGTTGGTTCAAATCCCGCTCTAGTAAATTTTTCTTTGTTCAACCCCAAATCTTTTGCTTTTACACAAAAATAATCTTCTTGTTTTAATAATCATCTTGTTTTATGCATTTTTGTGTGTGATGTGGCTTTTGGATTTTGTTTTCTATAATGATAATTGGGAAAACAACTAGACAGTAATGTAGTTTACTTTTTTGTAATCCTTCAGGTGTGCCATTGTCCCGTCTTTGGAATGTATTATGTAATCTGCTGTTTATATTTGTATATCTCTTGCCTTTTGTATATTATGTATATTTTGATGATGTATTTGTGATGTTTTTACCTGTGAAATTAATAAATGACATGAAATGAAATGAAAGGAGGCAGATCATTGGACGATAAAGCTGTTATTGGTGTAAACAAACTTGCGCGTGACCTCAGCATACCC
Organism: Plazaster borealis; assembly: GCA_021014325.1. Lineage (NCBI taxonomy): Eukaryota > Metazoa > Echinodermata > Asteroidea > Forcipulatida > Labidiasteridae > Plazaster > Plazaster borealis. The sequence goes on along the minus strand of CM037469.1, from coordinate 601,113 downwards.
GCAGCGTTGTACGTCATGCGAGGGGTCTATTTCTTTATTGCATCTCGGTATACTGTGGCCCAAAAAGTACAAGTTCTAATTGACAACTTGACTGGTAAGCTGTGTTACCAGGGAAATGTAAACTTATGCAACTCACCACGTGCAATCTACGGCGTGTGGCACACAGTTATTCAGGTCACTCGGTATACGTACCCTCCAATGCGGGTAGGGTAAAATGTGACTGAAGTCTAGAGTATTCAGATTCTCGGTTCGGGTATATGGGTATAGTACACAAGACAACCGCTATCTGAGAGCAGCGTTACAACTACTTCATCCTAGGAATAGTCTAATATTAAAGTGACTTTAGTTAATGGACAACTATTTTAAAAGTTAATTGTAACAAGTTTGAGTGAGGAGTAAAATCATAACCATAGCTGCAGTCTGTTAAATCTTTAATTACAATATGGGAAGGAAATACATTTTATATAAATGGATTTGTGTGTATACTTCATAAGAAAAAAATTGACTAAAAACTATATTTAGTTGAATCAGTGAGATTTATTACATTAGATGTTACTCAACTAAACTGTTAAATTGTTAAATACTGTACACAAAACTTTTTCTTGGAATATGCTTACCTATAGATGCAATTTGAATGCTTTATTCAGTCGAACAACTTCCTTACCGGTAAACAACTTCTTGAAATTTGGCCCTGAAGTTCTGTTCAACCTTAGCATTTGATTGTCTCCGTGCAAAGGTGCTTAATTTCATAATCGAATAAACGGAACTGTAATTGCTGTACTTTACCACCAATTTGTAGCCTCAACATTCACAGGGAATTTAGTCGTCGTCTACAAATTTAATTTTCATGATTGGCTTTCAGAGCAGAGGTTTTGATCGTGTGTAAGCCGAGGGTGATTGTACATGTTTCTGAGATGTCTTTGGGGACAGTTTGGACTAGGGCTGACTATTCTATAGATTAATGAATTCATCTTGGGATTCCCTTGGGGGGTTACCAAGACTCCTTTTTGTTCATTTATAAACAGCGAAGAAATAATTACATGCTATTACACTAGCATTGCTGCTGGCAAGTACGGAATGTGTGTAAACTTTTTACAATTCTTATTTCCTGAATCAGCCGGAGAGCTCTGTCACTCATTCAAGATTAAAGTTTTATTTAGCCTATATTACTGTGTAAAAATGACATGTTTGTCAGATATAGGTTATGTTCCCCATTATGCCTGTAAGTGAAATATTAAATCAACAACAGACATTTTCCGTTTGCATTTTTTATTTTTTTATTATATTTTTTTCTGTAAACCTCAATAATCAATGTACGCAGTCAGTACGTGACAGGTTACCACTGATGCGTAACGCCAGTGTCTTGACGTTCTTCTCCTTGATGTGACCGCGCATTCCAAATGTGTTTGATGGAGATGTCGGAGACAATACGACAGAAATATCTACACCCAGGGAATGATTCCGGCCAGCATTTTTGCATAGCAAAATATTTAGACTGAACTTGTTTTGTGCATAATTATATGAATGATAATAATGAATAGTGAGTTATTACTATAATTGTTAAGATGTATTGTTTAATAACAGTCAATAAAGCAATGTGCAGGATTTTAGTTACAAGTGTGGGAGTGAATATTTGGTCAGATCACAGGTCTGTTAATTTACGTTTATATTATTTTGTTTTCATTTATTATTAAAACAAATAAAACTATAATTATTGTTTTGATATTATTATTATTTTTTTAATAATGTTTTTACTTTCCCTTTTTTATACATATTTTGTTATTTTTTCAATTAATCATTTTATTTATTTATATATTTAGTATATATTTTTCTTGGGGGGGGGTTACGATATCCATCATTACCGTCTGCTACGATTGTAGTACAAGTAGATATAAAGCATTTCTAATATTACAAGGCTCCTCTGTCAGTAATACATGGCCTTGATTGGAGATTTGGACATCCTCATCTTTGTCATCTTCATCGTTGAGAACAAGGAGACAGATTCCACTTGAGGTAAGATGATAATCATCTGTGTGTCTGATGGCTCAGACCATCTACAAGGACTTTGTCTTAGAGAGGAGAACAAAGTATCTCTATGTCTTATGAAATAATGAGACAATAATGGTAAGATAGTACATCACGGATGGAGACTACTATAAGTTTAAGAAATAACTATAAATAAATAGTAAGCTTGCAGGTACAACCATGTGTAAATCTCTTTGTGGGAGTGTTGGCTCTGAAAAGAGCCGGTGTGGTCTCGACGTTACGAACAGTATACTCTACTCGTCTTCAAGCTCGTCTCTGCACATTCTCCTGAAGACGAGCAGAGTATACTGTTCGAAACGTCGAGACCACACCGGCTCTTTTCAGAGCCAACACTCCCACAAAGAGATTTACACATGGTTGTACCTGCAAGTTTCCTATTTATTTATAATTATTTCTTACTTCTCCACACCATGCAAAGCTTCAAACAACACTACTATAGGTTTGTTTCATACAAGAAAATGTGAGAAATAAGTAGTGGGACTATGAAGGTAAGATGAAATTAACCAGGGATATCTCTTGCAGGCATGTCAAACGGCAAGCTTATTGGTCCAGCTGACTAAAAAGGATAAACCTGAACATGATGATTTAATTAATGAACTCTTCTACAAACCAACAGCATGTCATACCGGGTACTCCTTCTATACTAACAATCCTTCTACAAAGTAGTGTTTGATCTGGTATTAAACATTACTTTACTAAACCACCAACAGACAAATGGACAGCCAAACCAAAAAAACAACCCATCCAAGAACATCTTTATCAAACATTGCATGATCACCATCACTCTCAGTTTCTCCTTACAGTCTTTATTTCCTCCCTAAAGAAGAAGAAGAAAAAAAAAATTCAAACTGTCTTCATCAGTTTCTAACTCTCCTCCATCATTTTCTTTCAAAACACAATTTGGTTCCCTCTCCATAGAACCACCTGCTTCATTCCAACTGTAATAACAGTTCCAAGAGGCAAACAACCTTCTCCAAAACTCTCCTGTGAATGGAAACGAAGAAAACCACTGTTCTAGAAACTCTTGGAGGTGAGCAAGATTTGCCGGCTAGAGTTTTTTGGCCCAAGGTGTAGGACCTAGGTGTTTCTCAACTCATTGTTGGACACGTGCGGAAGAAAGAAACTGCTGCAGATGGACCGGAAATGCTAATATCCGTTAGCAACGGCCGGTCTACGACGATGCTTCAGCCGGTGTTGTCGTTCACTATGAGAGGAAACTCTAGCAATTGATTTTCTATCAGTTGGATACTGCTTGTGTAACTTCACTGATTGATCCTTGGGCAACGAGTAGCATTCACTTTGTATAGAAATCATGTCAAGTTTTACAGCGACTGTCTCCTTGTTGTTTTCTTTTCCTACCTTTTGTGCCACTGCTTTGTTCCACTAGACATGTCTGGATTTTCTCAAGCTGCTTTTGTATGAAGCAGGTCACGTCTTTCATAGGTTACTTAACTAACGCAATCTTTAAGAGGTTTATAGTCTTTAAAACTTTTACTTACAAATTTACAAGCATGTGCAATAAAATGTTCATATCTCACTTGGAATTTCATTCCAATGTCTTTTGGAAAACTATAAGACTATTAGGAAGTAACTATAACTAGTAAACGTGCATCAACATCAGTCCAGCATTCTCTTGAAGACGAGCAGAGTATACTATTTGAATTGTCGAGACCACACCGGCTCTTTTCAGAGCCAACACTCCTCCCAAAAGAGATTTACACATGGTTGCAACCACAAAATTACCACGAGTTTACTTGTAATGTTACTTTCTATTAGCCATACATGCAAAGCTTCAAACATCACTTAATAAAAAAAATACCTTCATTCACAAATCCCTTAACAACAAAGAAAACAGCAAAGAAAACATCGATAAGGAAAAAACAAATAATCTGCCACTGTCGACTGAATTCTATGAAGTAGCCTCTTCGCTGTATCAAAATTGGAGGGAAACGGAACTGGTAAAAGTTTGAGAGAAAAAAATACACAAAAAAGGAACACTTTGACAAATGACGAAAAGTGACCCTTAACTAAGATGTTCCTTTAACTATTTTTTAAGTTGACGTACCTGAGTTACCCTTGTAGCGCAGTGCCCATGATCCAAACAGAGCATGCCCGCAGGGGATTGTGGGTAATGGCATTCGTTGTCCTTCATGGTGATATTTACTCTTAATCCAAGGCGACATTTGAACAGTGGATTTGGGGTCGTTACTGAAACAGAAGAGAAATACGATCAAAATAGGAGTCATGAATGCCATTTAGGTTTCAATTACCAAAAAAGAAAAAAAAGAGGAGTATACAAAGGTCAGATTGATAAAGTGGTGTGTGTTATCTCAACGGACCTTGGTTCAAATCCCACTGTGATCCTAAGCATCAATTGCAGAGTGGGTTTTCAGTCCCTGCTTGATTACGTGGGTTTCTCTCCTACATCTTAAAGTCTTCCTTATCTTGTCTTCCAAGGTGCCTCAAGGCCTACGCATTACAGTGCATGGCACTTCCGGAGCTCCCTTGTTTAATTATCAGTAATAAATAATAGCAACAATATTAATGACCTGTCTCATTATTATTATTAATGAGTTTATCACCTTGTGTATAATTCTCCTGAGACCAAATGGCAGCATCAAAGTTACTCAAGTGCGTTGGTGAAGAAATAATCAAAGGTAACCCTTGTGGAGAATGTTAGTTTGGTTTACCATTAATGCCGATGTAATTTTTCCACGGGACTCTGCAGGCACTACACATTGCTTATCACACATTGCTAGATTCCCTTTTATTATGTTTAAATACATTGAATTTGAAGTTTTGCAGGGTGAAAGTCTTTTTTTTAAAATACAACACAGTGAATTAGGCCGGATCCGGCTACGGCTACGACTGCTGCTAATGATGTTGCTAAGGACGTCCTATACTTCAACGCATGATGATGCGGCAATCAAGCCATAGCCATAGCCGTATCAGCTGGCCTTAGTCTATGGGAAACAGCCATCTTATCTCTAATGGTTATTCTCCTTTTGTTCATTACCTCCCAGAGACTTGCATCAAGACTTTTTTTGATTTTCTTCTTCCTTCTAGATCTAACACTTCTCCACAGACACTTTGCTGGGATAACACCCTGCAAACTGTTTTACTGTTTGGGTGTTTGTTGAGAGCAGATTTTTAAACATGCAGGAAGCAAAACATTGTTCCTTTCGGAACCACACATACTAAAAAGACAGATTTAACTACCGGTACATGGTGCCACTGCAAATTCTTACATTATAAGCAAAAACAGCTACTTAAAAAATAAAAACCCTCCGACGGCCTACCAGTACTGCAGCCAGTAAACCAAACACATTTTAGTTCATTACTCGTTCAGTTTTTAGCAAAAACAGGTGAAACCCTTTAAAGTCTATCCTCAGACAGACCCGATTAACATGGTCTAGGAACCTTTAGGCAGTATGACTCATGTACTCGGAATCTCCAGTTAGAAAACACTTTCTACTTATGCTTGTGCACAAAAATACTGCAGTTTCACACTGTAAAAACATAAACATTTACACACACAAAATTTAAAATTAATATTTGTTAATTTTTTGGGGGCGTGTAATATTTAACAGGGACAAGGCATCGGAGGGTAATAACACAATTTTCTGGAATTCCTTGAAAATGACGAGAAGAAACGAATATTATTTGAAGTATCCAAATCAATTCATATCACCGATGTTATATCTCAAACAACCTCCAATATAATATATAAAGTTAGGGTTTCCTTAAATAGCAGTTACGCTTTGAGGCATTGCAACTGAAGTATTGTTCACTCACTCCACACAATGTCCTTATTCTTATGACGTCATTGCATATAAACTGTGTCATTGACATCAAGTTTTACCGTCACTTATTAAAGTTGACATTTCAAAAGACACTGCCCCCATTAAATACGAAGATCGCTGCTTTACAATTCCCACGAAGATGGTCATGAAAACACTCTCCAGTGAGCTCAGCAATTCCACATGTATTTCAAGAACCTTTTTATATTAAACTTCTCTCAGTAGACCCTTGATTTCAAGCGCCTCTCATTGATGGAAGACGGTTCCGTTGTCTTAACTATATTTTCTCAACTAACAAGTTTTGTACATTGGTTCTGTCAAGAGGTCTTAGAAACTTCTTCTGCAGAACCTTGTTGATGTAGTCAGATGAAAGTGGGATACAGGTTTAAAGGGATTGTATACGTTTGGTCATTGGAACCCACTGTTTGTTTCAATCCTATATAGTTGTAGATATATACTATAAAACCATGGAGCTCCATGATAAAACTAACCTGTAAAAATAATTTTATTTCAAAAGGTGGTAGCGTTTTTAAGATATTGCCAAAAATATGGAGCGGTTATGTCCATGCAGGAAGAACAACCTGCATTTGAAATACACTATCTGAGAAATATTACTGCAGTAACGCTTCTCAGATTCAGATTTTTTTCCATAACCGCATTACTTCGAAGTGAAAAGATCTCAAAATGCATTATACTATCCTAAGCTGCTGCACTTCTTACCAAGTAAGTTTTTATTGCCATTAATTTTCAGAGTCCAAGACCCTTTAAGTAAGGAAACTTTCTTTACGTTGAGTTCAACCCGGGCCGAGTTGGAGATGCCGTAACTTTGCATCAAGGGTATGCTATTCAACTATCAAGAATACAACTAGGGTATATTTTATCAACTATATGGTAAATCTGAAAGCATAATCTCTGTCTGCACCATTCCTTTATGAGGTATATCGACAAACGTTTTCACCAGAGCTCTGCACCTGTTTGAGTTCACAATGTCCCCCCAAATCAGATAATAACCCTCAACTAATTAATCATTCTATTTATATTCTAGCTGAAGATAGCACGATCACACCATCTCGCCTCACGGGCAGGAAACTATGACAATATTTACGTGCAAATTCAATATCCGTACTATAGGCCTTCGTAGTTCAATCAATAAATGAGATCCTGAATAAACCATCGGATCCCCCCTACCCTCCCCCGGTGGTTGGTATTTGATAAAAGCCAAATAAAACAGGTTAATTTCTACTATCGAGACTATAATATTAACAAATTTAACCTGCTCTACCCAAATTTTGAGTGGCAGGCCATTCTGAAGATCAATGGATGGGAAAATATTGATTAAAGTTGCTTTGGGAGTGTTCCAGTTTCTTTGACTCAAGATATTTATTGTTGACATCTTGAGACTCTGTCACAACAGTATCAAAAATAACATAAATGTCAGAAGTGTACATTCAAATACATTTGAGTATTACACAACAATTAGCAAAAAAAACCGATTCTGAACATAAAATAAGGCACCTTTGATTTTGTTCTGATTATTTCTGGAACATGTGCAGGATGAGTGATATTACTTTTAATCTTCAAGCAAACTTGAATCCTTGATTCTGATTGGTCCATCCATGGCAACAGCAGTGTGATATTAAACGCTATTGCATGGTCCATATCGCACCTGTTCTAACTCTGCATATTATGGTTTTTTAAAGCTGTGCTTCAAATTTGCTTGATACAGAATACAGAAATACAGAAAAATATTTTATTTCTGCGTCCCATATCCAACAAGGCTGAAGGCCGAGTTGGATATGGGATGCAGACTCGCTGTTATTATATTTCACTCGCCCTTGTGTGAAAACTAACATAATCGTTTTGATTGATTTTCTGTTATCTTCTCTAGTTTTCAGTCCGTTTGAAACATCTCATGTCTATTTATCTTCTTTTCTCTTTTCTAGTTTTCAGTCCGTTTGAAACATCTCATGTCTATTTATCTTCTTTTCTCTTTTCTAGTTTTCAGTCCGTTTGACCCATCTCATGTCTATTTATCTTCTTTTCTCTTTTCTAGTTTCAGTCCGTTTGACCCATCTCATGTCTATTTATCTTCTTTTCTCTTTTCTAGTTTTCAGTCCGTTTGACCCATCTCATGTCTATTTATCTTCTTTTCTCTTTTCTAGTTTTCAGTCCGTTTGAAACATCTCATGTCTATTTATCTTCGTTTCTCTTTTCTAGTTTTCAGTCCGTTTGACCCATCTCATGTCTATTTATCTTCTTTTCTCTTTTCTAGTTTTCAGTCCGTTTGAAACATCTCATGTCTATTTATCTTCTTTTCTCTTTTCTAGTTTTCAGTCCGTTTGACCCATCTCATGTCTATTTATCTTCTTTTCTCTTTTCTAGTTTTCAGTCCGTTTGACCCATCTCATGTCTATTTATCGTGCTCATCTTATAATCTCAGTAGTCTCTTCCTTCTTATCTCGCTTTCCATTCCTCTTTCATCAAACCCTCATCTAATCCTCGTCCTACATGGGGTCATATTGAGACAAATTGTTGCGGCACCAAGACAAGCTTTTCCCTGTAATCGGGAGATCCCCATTAAAAAAAAAGGGCACTTAGCAATCCTTTGATACAAAGTTTCATCTAAAGAGAAGGGAATCAACATCACTGATCAATCAACATATGCCGTGAGTACTTCAGGAAATGATCAGGTAGGATGGGAACATCTGCCAGTATACAGAGAGATGGCCAGACTTATGAGAAAGCTTAAATATTGATGAAAATAGGAGGGTAGAAGGGGAAGCGCGATAGCGTCGGGATTTATCGACTTAACCGGTGTACAACCAGTACCCTGAAATAAATCTGTGTGATTGCTTCGCTGTAACTAAAAATGGAATGTTGATATAGTAAACTCTTGTTTGGGTTAGACAACTGAGCTGTAATGGGTGTCAAGGTAATTGGAGAATTTATACAACAATGCCAGTAAATTACCCTCCTGACATAAGAGAGAACAAATCAGGGGGAAAAACTGTGTCATTTGATGCCTGTACTGCAATATTGTATATTTAGAAAACTATTACAGAAAAATGTGAGGATTTTTTTTTCATCATTACTGATTGCTTATAATGTAGAGAGAAAATATGAATTGTTTAAGGCATCGTACACGTATGGTAATCACTCTGATAATTAATGGCAATAAAAACTCACTTGGTAAGAAAAATAGCAGCTTTGGATAGTATAATGCATTTTGAGAAACTTTTCACTTCAAAATACTGCGGTTATGGAAAAATATATCACTTTTTATCCCCAAAAACATTTGAATGTGTGAGAGCATGTACTCCAATGCAGATTATTCTTCCTGCGAGGACATAACCGCTCAAGATTTTTCGGCAATATCTCAAAAACGCTACCACCTTTTGAAATTAAATTTTCACAGGTTAGTTTTATGGTATATATCTACAGCTATAAAGGTTTGAAACAAACAATAGGCTCTAATTACCAAACCTGTACGATGCCTTTAAAACTTGTTTTTATTTTTTACAGGGGAGGGTATTATAATATGTCATCCAAAATGTGCCCTATTTTGGTTGAACGGTCCATCATATCTCCCATCTTGTAAATTGTGTTTTCAAGCTCAAGTTTTATTCAGCCAGTAAGAAGACATTTTCTGCTCAGGTGCCTCTTAGCATCATGCTTATTCATCCACACTTTTTTTGCTATAAATAAGTCAAAAATGATTTCTAAGTCAATGACGATTTCTCATTGCATTGTCAGTTCATCATTCAAACGGAAATTCTATTTGTGGTAGTATCAAAACAGTTTTATATCATAACCAGTTTCTCAACTGTGATGATTTTGGCACTCTTGGTCGGCTGATAAATAGGGTTGTTTTGACATTCTATTCTGATTGTCTGGATGATCTGGGTGGCAGTCCTCAAGTGTCATGTTATCCTGTTTTTAAGTTACATATATTTATTTAACGTATTATATTTGTGATGCGATATGAGTCCACCCAAGTGCAAAATCTATGCAAAACGAGCATAATCTATGCTTTAATACTGTTCAAACCCCATGTTGATACCACCTTTGGTTCAAAAGTTGTGAAAGTAGAAACACCAAGAGATGCGAGAGAATGAAACTGAGAAAAGGGGGTTTAAAGTCGAGTTGTTTATTGAAACTAAATCGGCACATTTTCTTTCAATGCTAATTTTAACCCCGTTTTGATGTTATTTATCTGGAAGGAAGTTGCCAAAAATAATATATAAATTTACAAAAAACATATTTTTGAAAATTTTGGCCTGTTTTTCCTTCTGACAAACGACTCATTAAGCTTGATCGCATCACATTTTTTCTTCTCCTTTTTTGGAGGTTTTGTTAGAAATGGAAATCTTTTTTAAACGCAAATGGGCTTTGGTAGCATTAATAATATAACAATCCAATAGAACAACTCATCAATAAATTGTGGTCTGTCACAACAAGAGCAAACATTTGTCAACTGTTTAACAACCTCATAAAATTCAGCCTGGTAAGTTTGGTATTTTCCCACTTAGTCTTAATTTCTCGTTAGTAATCTACCAGCCAACCCTTTACAAAATCCCTCATTGCTCTAACCAATCCACAGCGTCTGCCTTGTAGCAAGTTTCCACCTAGCCGAACATGATCGTGTTATCAGTAGAATGAATTCAATTAGCAGGTTTGTCTAAGGGCAGAAGCGTACAACATAGTCCCATCCACTGATCCTAATTGTTTGTCTTGATTTAATTACGAGTTATGACGCTGTTACAATACCTTGTTAATAAGCAACATTGTGCTGATCAGTTACGGAAAAGAGGTTTCAAATGTCTCGTTTCTATACTGCAGATTAAAAACACATCTACTTTGAATGTTTTAATTCTAATGTTTGCACATGTGGCCTGTTTTCATTGTTGTACGCAACACCGTTTCAATAATAACACAAGTTTCACCAAGAAACAATATGAGAATCTTTTAAATTGAAATTTCATAGGAATATTTTCTTCTGTTTTCAATGTAAAGGTAACATATTTTGGCATGGTTTTGAACAATTGTTTGAAGGTTTATAAAACATCTTTGGTTTCAGGAAGAGTTAATCCCAAACTCAAGTTTTTAAAGGTATGGTCATACTTTGGTTATGACCCCGAAAAAAGTGGTGATAGTAAGCGACCTGTGAAACTATTTCATCTGAAATGCCTCCGTTGATTAGAAATCAATAAAAGTATGTCAACAAATTTCAATCTCAAAAGATCGCCTTCGGGTGACTTTTGTAGATTCAAATTTCTGTGGTGTCTGTTTGTGAATGCTGCAGCCACAGATGTGGTTGGTACCCGCTGTCACCTTACTAAACATCAATGGATTTTGTTTAACATTCTTGATGAAAATACTGTGACAGTTTTTTGCTGTTTTCTCAATATGTGCGTATTCAGCTGAAACTTTCACAGGTGACTTTTATTCTATCTTTATTGATAATTCGACCGATAAAACAGCATTACATTGACAAAAACCAAGCTATCAACTTGTGAAAATCTCATCAAATTTGGGTCGTCACGTTTTTGAGAAAACCAAAAATGGTTTACATTATTTCAGGGATTTGTGCATGTAGATTAGATTGACAGTAAATGCCGGTCCTTCCTCATCCATCAGTAATACAATGAAACACAACCTTGGCCCAAATGGCTCAATCAAGACACAGTTGTATGGTCAAAGTGTGGCATTTGATGTGTGCATAACAGTTCTGTTTAATTTCACTGCTAATGTGGACTGTCGTAAATTATCCAATTATTGAAATTGACCTCACAATTTATAAGCAATTAGTATAGCAATTTTGTGAACAAATGAATTCCAACAAAAGAAGCTAACTGATACAGTAACAGCTGTATTTCATTGCTAGGCAACCACTCTAAGCAGCTGTGACACATAATTGTTGAAACGGCGGCATCTGCTCATTAGTAATGTGGGTTCAAACAATGGAAAGTTACTCCTGTAATTTTAACAAAACATCTGTTTTGTCTGGAAGTGGGTGTAACATTTATGACTTAGAGTCAATAAATGTCCATAAATACAGCTGTTTTTGAGATGTGTAGGTTTATGGTAAATATAATCTTTAGGTGTGGCATTTATGCTCAAGTCAACACTCTTGTTAAAGGCACTGAACACGTTTGGAAATTGTCAAAGACCAGTGTTCTCACTTGGTGTATCCCAACATATGCATAAAATGACAAGCCTGTGAAAATTTGGGCTCAATTGGTCATCGAAGTTGCAAGAAAATGATAAAAGAAAAAACGTTTGTGTGCTTTCAGATAGGAATAAAAGGCTTCTTGCAAGAAGTCTTTTATTATTTTAGTGAGAAATTATCTCTTTCTCAAAATATAGTTACTTCAGAGGGAGTCGTTTTTCACAATGTTTTATACTATCAACAGCTCTCTGTTGCTTGTTACCAAGTAAGTTTTTATGCTAATATTTGTTTTGAGTCATTACCAAACGTGTACGATACCTTTAAGAGGAGATGTTTACTTTCCAAGAAAGATTCAGTTTAATAAATGTCATAAAATAATCCTATTACTAAATTTGTGTTTGATTGATGTTTAATAACATTGAGGTAATCAAGGAATGATAGAAGGTCCCCCACCTGGATACAACATGACTATGTTTATAATCAAATCCATTTGATTCTGATTGCTAAAAAGGTTTGGAACAAATTTACTCTCCATAAATATCTTAGCTACGTGTAAACACCGCCTTCCGCCGTCTCTATAATCCTATTCTACGTTACAATGTTTTGTCAGGAAGGCTGAGGGAATACTTTAGGGCGCCGTGGAAGAATAACATGCCTTAATCGTTGTTTATCAGGTTGATGGCATCTATAGGTTTCTCTTGAGACTGCACACACCAATGCACAAATCGCATATAGATAAACGTTACCAAATCAAGTTACCCCAAAATTTAAGTCTTTTTTATTCTTTATTGGCCGACAGAAGTTTGCAGCGCAGCCGAGCGGTGTTGGCAATCCGTCGGGTGCAAACATCCAGAAGAAGAAAGAGTCTATGAGCCAGAGGGGACCCAACCCAGGCGACGGTCAGCAGATCTAATTAAGCTAGTTAAGAGTATCTCACTTGCCAATCTAGTGTGGATTAAGAGTGTCCCAGAAGGTTTATACGTGTCTATTAAAAGCGCTGACTGAGACACTAACTTCATTAGAAGAAATAACCGGTAGCTTGAGGCTAACAACTTGAGGCCTCCCCCTAACAAAAACCACCCGATACAGAGCCTGTGATATTTTATCGCCTTGGGGGAGGCTCATAGATCCTAACGGAATATTAAAAAACTTGGAGAGGTGTGTCACCTGCCTGTGGGTGAGGTAATGCCAGCCAACTAAAGGAATTGGGCTATTTGATTTAGCCGGGTAAATGTTGGTTGTAATGGAGTGTGTGGGTACCTACATTCTGATGTGCATTAATGCATGCTGCACAGCGAACAGAATTACAGTGAACCAGAGGACCAGGAATAACATGGAATGTTTAGTAAGAGGTGATAAAAATAAGATGGAGGATGTGAGAGGGATTGAGGAGGTGAATGAAATGAAAGCTGACTCTGTAACTTGAGAGAAAGAACAGCAACGAGTGAGATTGTGAAAAACAGAGCCAGGAGTAACAGACAACATAGAGCTAGGAAAGAAACAGACAAAAAGTAAATCCATCTGAAATGTCATTCTCAAGGAACTGTGCAAGTAAGAAATCCAAAAGATCATGGTCTGGTTACCTATTTCACAAAGAGATGAAATTATTATTCTATTTTTATCAGAGTGATCACCATTTTACAACAAACAGTTTCACATCTTTACTCATCAATAGAGAAAGACATGTTCAAAACCATACATCATTTACAATGATGTGAATGAGGAGATACAATCCATGTAAATAAAGCCATGACGAATATCTAATAAACAAAATCTACTGAAAGCAATGATTTTTCAGGCTTCTGAAAATGTATTTTTGTTTAAACTGATTCCTTACATAAAGAGAATCAATAAAACAATAATGCAGCATCAGCATCAAAACAGCTTGTGTCTGTGGGTGACCTTTGTTATAAATAGGCCTGTCTACACTTGAACATTACTATATTGTTATAGGGTGAGGGTTAGTGTACAAATTACATTTCTTAATCACAAAGGTAGCGTCGCACAAAAGGTAGCATCACACAAAGCTAGTGTCACACAAAGGTAGCCTGTGCATAGTGACACAAAGCTAGTGTGACACAAAGCTAGCGTCACACAAAGCTAGCGTGACACAAAGGTAGTGTCACACAAGGTTGTCATAATTACTGTGTGCTGTAACAGTAACACATTGCAATCTTTATAAAACCAGACCCAATTTCAAAAAAGCTGCTTAAGCAAAAAATATTGCCCAACAATTTTCTGTTCAACAGAAATGATCAGCATACCAGTCACAAATTGTACATGTGACATGGTAGTTTGGCTGGTAACCTTATTCTGGTAAGCATAATTTTGTTGTGCTTAAGCAGCTTTATGAAATTGGGCCCTTGTCACACATGGCAATTTGTACAGGCAACTTGGAGGTTACTCCACTGCATGCAAAAGGAACACTTCAGTTGCTAAGGAGACATTACTTTTCACTACATCTTTATCCCCAATAAATTGAAATGAAATTGAAATGCTCTTTCTTCTTTGAGGTTGCCTGGAACTGGTTGCCTGTAAGTTGCCCCCGAGTAACATGGTCCTTAACAGTTAACCCATCCAAGGCGTCTGGGCCCACGTTCATGGCATTGCTTACCACAGAATTCTGCGCTTACAGCCTCTTGTAAAGCGTGTGATTCTATGGGCCGTATAAGCTCAGAATTCCACGGTAAGCAGAGCCATGAAATTGGGCCCTGCTGGCTCTAGCCCACTGCTCTGACAGCCATTCTACTCAACTCTACTGCTCTGCTCGCCCAGTCACCAGCATCCAATTAAAGCTATCGCTAAGATGCTAAGTTTCAGCAAGAAACTCAAACCCAGCGCTGCAGGCAACTATGGACTGTGTGAATAGAAGACGCCAGTGAGAAGGAACGAAACTTGCCCTGAGGAGGAGAAACGCTAGATGCGTCTCAAGAAAAACATTCACTGCTCGGTTTGTTATAAGGGCAAGAAGTCAGCACGGAGGAATCTTCATATAAAGTTGAAGATGAACGTGAACGTAGTCCATTTAATGAACGATGGACATTTTATTAATACGTGACTTTCATGATAATATGAATTGTTAACATTATAAAATATTGGTCAAAACACTAAATACCACTGTTATTATGGCATTGCTTTATATTTCATGACTGTCAAAGACTGTCTTTTATCATATACATACAAACTCAGGATTCAGTAAAATTTTGTTTTTTTGTTCGTTTAAGAAAAGAAGTTAAGATTATTACACCATGTAATGCTAGAAAAAAATGAATTTATTTTTACAATGGGTGCCTAAGTAAAACAAACTTTGAATTTGTGATTACCAAAAAGAGGCACACTTTTCAATCCCTTTTTATATCATCTCTCGTTAGAAAGAAATCAACTAAGTATGACATGAGGTAAATCTTATGCAGAAGATTCTGACTAACAGCTCTACACCTAGGTACTTCAATCATATGCACATAATCAAATCAAGCTTGTACAAGTATGTACATGTTGGAGGCATACAGTCCAAACCTCCCACAGGAGCAACGTCCACTGAGAGGGTAACTGATTCCTGAGTATAAGAGTCAAGTGGGTCTCCATTAACCATCTAAGACATTGGGGAGTTTGACGATCCATAAATGTGATACTCGGCAGGGAGAAGGGGAGAAGGGGAGGCTGGGTTTCTTTTTGCCGCAATGGTACAAGCCTAAGAGGCTATTATAACACTGCTTCCTTTCTGTCAATCGACTCCAGGGAGGGGAGATGCTTCTGAAAGTCTCACGGCCATGACTTAATGGAATCGCCATGGCAATCTTTTCAGCGTGATTCTATTCTTCCATGACACAGTTTCAGGGAGAAATTACTTCTAGCAGACTTCAATTGGACAAAAAATGTGGCACACAAAGTGTGTATGAAAAGAACTTGAATAGGAAAGACGCATTTTAGAATGAAATTTGATTGTTCGCAATACGAAAAAGGCTGAAGAGGTAGTTGTGACATTTATTACAAGAATATGTTAAAGACATTTTTTTATCACTTTAAATTTCATGAATCATTCAGGGCTCAATTTGATAAGATCGATCTTAAGATGGGTATCAATTTTATAAGATTAATCTTAAGATGTGTATCAGTTTTATAAGATTAATTTTAAGATGTGTATCAATTTTATAAGATTAATCTTAAGATGAGTATCAATTTTATAGGATTAATCTTAAGATGAGTATCAATTTTATAAGATTGATGTTAAGATGTGTATCAATTTTATGAGATTAATTTTAAGATGTGTATCAATTTTATAAGATTAATCTTAAGATGTGTATCAATCTTAATTGCTAAGCAAAGTGTGATATTACAATTACAACCACTTACAGTAATATTGACAACACATCTTAATAATGAATTTATTGAAAACACAAACATCAACTGGAAGGACTAGTTCAAAACAAAACAAATGTCAGAAGTTTTTGCACCAAAATATTTACAGTAAAAATATACGATAATACTAAATAAGATAAAACCGCTATGAAGCATCGTATTTGCAAAGTGACTTTAAACCAAAGTATTAGAACTGAGCATTTATCTTTAAGATGCTGCAGGGACTGACAACCTCAGATGATAACATCTTTAAGGAACCAGGTCATTTCATCTATGCCATTATTCAAGTGTAGCTTCGTGTTCATATACGAAGACAGAATGACTCAATGTTCAAGACTTCTTCCAATTTTGACAAATCTACAAATTCGGTTTCTATTATTAGGAAAATTGCTATCTGAACAGGGATGGGGGGGCTTAGAGATTTTGTCTGCCCAGTTCCTGGAGAAGGAAATTTAGTTGAAATGATCGAAGCATTTCTATAAGAACAATTCAAAGAATGTGCCAACTGCACTGAGCATAGAAATCCATTGACGTATTTACATACAAATTAAAGAAATCATTTCATTTTGAGAAAACAAAAAAAAATTATAAAAATAATAGTTATAATTAGGCTTATTCTGAAACAAAAACCAGCTTTTATAAAATTATGGCTAACAATACGGCACTAATGCTGTTGATGCTACATTATTAAAATACTAACATGTGATTTTACATTTTACAAAAAAATAAAAATACAAAATAGTTTAAAAATTCATACAGCCCCTAAACTATGAAGTCGCATGCTCAGGCAGCTACATGCCCCACAATACTTCTAGACAATCTCATTGAACTACCAATTTCTCAAGGCCCTTTAGCCGAGTTACATCAACGCATTCGCTGACCAGTTTAAATTTGGAGTCCAGAATAATGAATACTTTCCAAATAATTTCCTCTTCATGTTGCCTTAAGCTACTTTTGCTCCCGTCTTCCTACCGCCCTTGCTTTAAATACTACTTTTATCTTACTCTACCCCACCCCTTAACTATTCACAATTTCAATATCCCCCCACTTCCAGTGTCTGGCACAGGTTTAGGAACAAAACTGGAACAGTAATTGCGTCTGAGTGAGTGATACTTAAAGAACTTGACGTGTGATACAAACTCATATTGCAGAATTAAATAAAAAAGAGCCGGTTTTAAATTTGATAAGCGATGTTTCTGGTTTGTCATTTCACTACATGGATTAAGTGTCTCATTGGCAGCCCTAAAGGGAAGACTCCAGCATTACCTTCAAGAATCTTCATTTCAGCCTGGGTGGGGTTAATAAGATGCTGCCCCTACAAGGACAAATCTTTTATGATGTCTGTAAGAAAAGTACAAAGACCCTTCCTGGTCTCTGAGTCTGAAACTTTGATGCAAGTGTTTCTTGAGAGAGACGGAAATTCCTCCCTGTAATCCGGGTGAAAGAAATTCAATATTGGTCGATTCTCAAGTTATTTGCACAGCCCCGATTGCCAAGGCACGTAAATCCCAACTGGGATTTGTACACTGAGTGTGAAGTGATTTTATAAGGTTAAAATGTTGGGGTATTTATCCGTTTATACGATTAAAAAGTTGGAGTATGTTTTGTTTGGGAAGTTGAAGAAAGAGAATGGGGAGAAAGACTTAGGCCGTATCCAAATTGGTGGCTGTGGCTATGGCTACGACTGTTGCTAAGGGTGTTGCTAAGGAGTCCTATACTTCAGCGCATAATGAAGCGGAGATCCAGCCGTAGCTGTAGACTTAGCTGCCAATTCCAACCTAACCTTATTACCAAAAAACCACTTGAACATCTAAGAAGAGGGAAGTTTTTGTAAGTTGTTTTAGGTATTGTGTCATAACATTTAGTTCATCTTGAATGGAAGGTGATGATCGGAATTTCTAACTCACAATTCTACCGAAAGATTTTGAAGTGAACAAGTGATTTTGATGCTCTTTTTCTAATAAAAGTGTCTTTTCCATCACATTCTAAAATCTTTTTTTGTTAAACTTTCTTTCATTGAGAGTTATGTTTGAAAAACAGAATAATTACACAGTGAGTCTCTTAAGGAACGTTGGGAGAAAGCTGGAGACTGAGGAGGCGGAGAGAGCGACTGACAAGATGATGGGGGAGGAATAGTGTGATGTCGTTCTCAAAGACTCACAATTATCACCTTTATATTGATCGTTTCTTTGTGAGGGGTTGTATGCCTGCAGGCACTCTCTCCTCAGTAACAACATAAAGCTTGTCCGGAAGGGTTGCGGTTTGTTTTCTTCTAGTACTGACGCAACCTTTACTTTTGTGGAAGTTAAAAGCCTGTGGGGTTTTTGGTTGTTGTTTTGGTGTTTGTTTATTTTGTTTTGAGAAGGAGTTTGATCTTCCTGTTTAAGAACATTTATTTTTGACAGAGTACCTACAAAATTAAATATTTAAAACAATTCAAAATGGAAGTTGCTTTTATCAGACATTATTTATTCCCTGTATGATCTGAAGAATAACAAGCAGATCTTATTCTTGATTTGTTTGTACAACCCATTTTTCAAGGAAAAATATTTAAAGGTTGAATTTCTTTAAAACCTTTGCTTTTCGACAGCAGTTTTCTCCTGCAATAATGTCATGACCAAAGAAGGAATCAGTCAATTTTTAGCCCGTCTCTTTGCAAATCACATCGAAGTACACTTATCTAATTTAACTCACAAGATGCTTGCAAACAGAAATCAGAAAGCAATGTCTTGGGGAATAGTAATCAAATTGCCTTGTTATTAATATTGATTAACTTTTTTAATGATCAGGTTGAAAAAAAAGTACTATTGAAATTGTTTTACACCTCTGGAACTCTGACACAAGAGGTATATCTCACAACAGAGCAGGAGAGAATGCCATGTAAGGTTAAATCAAGTTTCAGTACGTAGGAATAACTATACCTTCAGTAAAAAAAAAAATAGATGGTTAATTTAAAAAGTCAATTTTTCGGAAGTCAATATTAATTTGGTTTTGGGATGGTGGAATGAATGAGGATGAAATGAACAATCGCTGTACAGTGTGACATTGTCCAAAAAAAAATCCTACACAGCAAATCAAATTAATATGAAAAGTCAGTTTGTTTGTAATTGGTGAAAGACAGTAGGACAGATCTGAAGTTACTGCCTCCACTGGCATTAAACATAAAAATGACTGTTTAATTTGTCAAAAGAACCAAATTAATTGCGCATTCTTTACGTTTTGACATTTTTTTATTTTTATTATTGCACATCCAACAGAACAAGTGCGAATAACAGTATAAATTGTAGAAGACGATAAAGAAATGTTCAGTTTTAGATGTGGGGAGAAAAACCCCAACAGGGAAAACCCACGCAATCAGGTAGGGACTGAAAACCCAATCCACATGCAAGGCTCCAGTCTGAGGTGGAATTCGAACAGGGGTCCACAAAGGTGAAAGGCAGGGAAAGAAACCTAACTATGCCAACCTCTTCTCCAAGAAAACTTGTGAAGAAATTCCATTTCAGTGCATAGTAACCTGTTCTAAAATAACCCTTTGATTAAAAAACTAAATTCAAAATTGTTCTATGTGCACTGAAATAGTTCTGTGTTAAGCTTTGAATTTAAACATATAAAATGAAAACATTTCCTTTCAATTAGATTGGTTTAGTTCATCCTGCCTTGACTTCAAATAATCCCCTAATGCTTGAGGCTTCCTTGCAGATGTTTTTATTCCACAAAATGTTGTTTTGATTCGTTCAATGAACGTCACATTAGCATTTAGATTGAAGTTAATGCCAAATCGCTTTCTCTAATGAAAGGGTTTAGTTCAGCCCACAAACACTTATTAATGTTTATACTTTAGAATGAAAAAAATTCTTGAATAATGTGATCATGCACTCAAGACCAATCAGAGAGAAACTTTCAACCAATCAAAGCCATTTTGGGGATGAGTTTGTCAATGCTTTCAACCAATCAGATTCGTCTTTCATGTTTTAGGAATAATTTATCAACTTAAGACCAATCAGAATAGTTATACAAATCATGATATAAATTAAGAAATATTTGACCTATCAAATTTGAGGATTGTGTCCACTCTTCAGGCATGATATTTGGCCCTTGGAACGAGTAGGACAAATTTAATTTAGAAAAAGAGCAGACTTATACAAGTACACATGGCATAGGTTTTGATAGGCTTTTCAGCCTATTGAGCAACAATTTCCCTGATTTGCCTGAGGGGAAAAAAACCTGAAATCAGATTAAAGTAGGAAGAATATCATGCCTGACACTTTCAGCAATTAAGGCATTCTTAGGATTTATCATCAATTTCATCTGATCTAGACCAATCAGAAAAGACCTAGCCAACTGAGTCTTAACGGAAAGGAACATGAGATGATGACTTTGTTAGATGAAGGGGTACTGCTCATGTTGATGATCTTCTTATTGGTACAAGTAGATGACCCCCCCCCCCCAAAAAAAAAAAAAAAAAAAATGATACAGAGACAGAAAAATAAATCAACGCATTGCCAATAGTCACAGAAAACAAATATTTTTCAATTTGATGTAGGCCTAAGTAAAATCAATAAGTACCATGAAAAGGTAATGATTTATTTGTTGTTTGGGGGCAGGCCTTCCAATTACCTTGTCAGGGGGGAGCTCTGTCCCCGCCCCCAATATACCTCCTTCATAGTGATGGGGTCTAGCTGTAACTGGTTGCTGTCAGCTATGCTCAGAGTTAGGCTTTAAAGAGACTGATGGAGGGCAGGGTTCTCCCCATGCACAAGCTAGCGTATCTGGCCGATACGCGCAAATTGCGTGCCGATACGCGCAAATTGCATGCTAATACACCATATTTCGGGCCAATACGCGCAAAATTTGGCAAATACAGTAGTTTCACAAAAATTTGAATAAAAGACAACCACATAGAATGCTCCAAATTGCACAGTAGGGCTTTGAAAACCAAGAAAAACACAAAGTAGAAAACATTCAAAAGACCTTGTTTCAATTCAGCGCGCTTCGGCCAAACATCATAAATTTTGGCCCAGACTGCCCCGTTGAAAAAACCTGGAGGGGGCTAGAGACCGAGGAAGAGTCCAGCTTAGATTCAGGGATTAAGACCCCTAAAAACAACTTACCAATGAAGAGGTTACTGCCAGGGGTCAGAAAACTGTTGTCAACAACAAATGGCATCATTTGAGACTGTGCTGTAACAGCCTCCCCGTAGGAAGCATCACATGCATCAAATCCCTCCACGCCGACACGGAACGCCTGCATGCTGAACGACTCACCCGGTACAAATCTGTAAGAATCAATGGAGATATTTCATAAGGAGGGGAAATAAGAAGCCAGTGTTCCTTCTCAGTAAAGGTCTTATTCTGAAACGGGAGTTGGAAAAGGGAAAACAAGGTATCTTAGTCTGAGGAAAGGATGCGCAAGTGGGAGGGAGTGTGGCAAGGTGAAATTGGAAAATATCCCACTTATGGGAATTATGGTTATTTATGACAGAAAAGATATGAGTTAATTTTCGTCCTGATTCTAAAGTGAAGTTTTGAGGAGGGCTATGCACAACAATAAATTATGCCAAACAAATTCCATTTGCATTGTATGATTTAGAAGGTGAGGGAATAATATATAAAATGTGATTGCTTTCCCGTAATGACAAAGAAGTCCACATTATAAAAATTAATTCAGTATGAAATCAGCTTTCCAATTTTGTTTTTACAGGGTTAGTATAAAACTCAGCTTTCAACAGCGTTCTTATTCGTGAAATCCTAAAATAGTGAACAACAGTTGTCTTCATGTATGCATTAGCTATATAACACTATTTTATATAAATAAAACATATACAAAGAAGTACAGATTTTTTTTCTTCATAAATGTCAAAGATAAAAGAGAGGCCCCTTGAGCATTTTCATCTGCTGTCAAGATTCAAGATTTTTATTGAATTGACATTGAATAGATACGAGCAAATTCAACCCCAATGCAGTTTTGATCTGTTTTATCTCTCGATAAGATTTGACGGCAGGTTTCTCCTTAACACAATTCGGATAAAACCTTGTGATTTTATGTTTTTCCAGTACATTGGGCACGACAGTAGAACGTGCTGCCTGCGTGTTCAAAGAACATGCTATTCCATATTGAAGAAAAGAGAACTATTGTGCCAGCGTGTTGCTCACTTGCTCTTATACCAAGCACTTAGAGTAATGAAAGGAAACAAGGAAAGGCCTTGACATGTAGTCTGCATTGCTCAATACGTGTCTTTTAAGGCGATGCTTAAGGAAGTGGAAGTAGATGTGAATGTATGATAAATAGCATGATGCATAGAACGTCCATCAGCTTAAAATAACAATTACATTAAACATGAAAGAGGACTCTATTTGGACGGCGTTTAATCTAATACTATAGAGAACCAAAGCTTAAAATCAAAACTGGTCTGGACCTGACCCCCCCCCCTTTTTATCCTTAGATATGGAGGACACCATTCCAAGACCCCCCTCCACCCCCATCCCCTTCATTTACCGATGACATCATATATTGCTCCATAAGATGAGGTATAGTTGGATTTCCGTAATTTATTTCATCCATAACTCTGGTCAGTTTATTACACATCCGCCCAGGTGTATGTTGACAATGCAAAGAATGAAGATGGAAGACAAATGATCTGTCTCTCTTGTATTGTTCCTTTAAATCAAACCGTGTGATAGACAAAAGACCGTATAGTCAAGGCTGTGCAACTGAGAAGATAGTTTGTATTGATTCCCTGCAGGGTTTGTTACATTCATGATTTAAGTCTTGGGTTACACATGTGCGTGGTTTAAGGGCTGTACATTTGAGACTCCTCCTAGAACATACACAGGCATATGACGCTGTGATTCACAAGATGGAAATCTGATCAAGGTACTTCATTCATTTATAGGTGGTTTGTACTTGTAGATAAAGCAAAGAAACTGTGGAGAGATTTTCTTTGAAATCAACACCTATGACCAGGATGTCATGAACATGCTGTCTGTTTACTTAACCTTATGTCGATGCCCTTTTTTCACGTCAAAACATATTTTAAGGATACAACCGATTTGGGAAGAAAGTGCTTAAGACTTGGTAGGAGAGGGAGTGTTTTTTTCGAGAGAAATTACTTCTGCTTATCATCACAAAATATTCTGTATTTATAGGTGGTGTCTCATTGCGCTCTCCCTGAAAATTTTCCAAGAATCAAACTCTTCTTTCTAACACCTTGGGAATAAACTTTGAAGTGAAAGTCCTCGACAACTTGTTCTAGGTGTGAGTAGATCATTCTACAGTGGTTGAATGAGGAGATGTTGACGCAGCGAGCTTGTTTTCCCGAGGGGAAACGCTGCAAACACTTCACATTAGCCTGCTACACAGTGAGGGGAGAAGCAGCACGACACATAAAGACAAAATGGTTTGTACAACTTGCATGAAAACAGTTGTTACCCTCAAATACAAGGCTCTCCTTTCAAAGGCAAAGTATACCTTTGGTTGTTGGAATCGTTAGATATATACAATAAAACTAACCTGTGAAAATTTCATTTCAAAAGGTGGTAGCATTTTTGAGATATCGCCGAAAAACTTGAGCGGTTATGTCCACGCAGGAAGATTAATCCATAATTGGAATACACAATCTGGGAAATGTTTCATGCAGAAGCGTTTTTAAGATTGAAACTGTTTTGAATCCCTTTCTCTTAAACCACATTCTTTAGATGCGAATTGTTTCTCAAAATGTTATACATTATCAACAGCAACAGTGCTTCTCACCAAGTAAGTTTTTACGGTCATTAATTTTTGGAGTAATTACCAAAGGTTTACCCTGCCTTTAAATTATTACCTTTTGGGTGGTTTTCTCAAAAACACAGTTTCAGCTCACCAGCTTCCTCTGTTAGTATTTTTAAAATGTAGTCTTTCAGTTCAGGTTTTCACAGGCAGCTGGCACCTTAGCCAGAGCCCAAGACAAGGATTTGAAAATGGCCTAGTATTTATCATTAATGCGTAGATTACATAAGTCAACAACTTCAACATGGGCTTATTATTCCAGGCTGGGTGATCCTTGTGCATATATGTATAATCAAGCTACTGGATTGATTGTGTATGGATGCGTATGAGGGGTGCGCCTGAACGCTCAATCACACTCCACCCTAGGATCATATGAGCCAAAAACCTCTCTCCGCTGGATATAATATAGAATACAAAGCTAGAATCTCACAGTACGTAAGTTTGTGGATTCCCACAAAGAGCTACTCTTCAAACCGTTGTGGAGCATCCTTATATCTCCACACACAGAAAGGAGATTTTAAAAATGATTGGAAGTCCGGTAAAGACGTTGATTTGATCATTTTCTATGGTAACTCCCATTATTAATTTAGTTTTACCCGATGTGTGATTTAAGTGCTGTATGCTCTGCTTTCTGAGTACTGCAAAAACGAAATACACCTTTAAGCTGCCAGCTGTGCGGGTGGGATTCAAACTAACTCACATTGTCCAAAGAATCTAATTTCTGGACAATTAAATTTGTTGATTTGCTAAAACTTGTTATTGATGATATGATACCAACATTTCAAGTCAAAAAGTCAATCAGAAAACCAGATGTATATCAAATGAAATTTTTGGGGGTAAACCTTAATATTAAACTAAATTCCTTTATAGAGTATTAATCTGCATGAATCTGTTGTTCTACCTGCTGGCACCCTTGTATCTTATATTTATTCCCTTGTGCTATTCTTGTCTAGAACCATTACCAACTGGAACGCCCTCCCAGCCCACGTAGTACAGGCCAAAACAGTCTCTTTGTTTAAAGGGTGTGTGCAACATTGGTAATTGCCAAAGACCTGTATCCAAACTCGATGTGACCCAACATATACATGAAATAACAAACCTGTGAAAGTTTAAGCTAAATCGGTCTTCGGAGTCATGAGAAAACAGTGAAAAATCGGAATTTATCCTGCAGGATAAATTACTATTATTTTACTCATTTCATAAAAACTATGGCATTTCAAGCAAAACTATTTCAAAGGAAGTTTTCTACCATGACCATCTTTATACCATGCGAGTTATGTGCAAATCTGTGAGCATTTATATTTTCATTCTTACCAATGTTGTACACACCCTTTAAGAGACTGTATGATGATTTCAAAGGGGCTAACAAAGAGCCAGTTTGGCTCACCAGCTCTTTAAGTTGCCTACCTGCCTCAACCAGATAAGCGGCGGCGCTACGGTGAGTTACAGTGAGTTGTCTGTCCCTATTTTAGGGCCCAAAAGCACCATCCTTCACTATTCTCCACCCTGCTTCAATCTGTTTCATGCAAACCTAACTGCTATCCTTGTTTGTTAATTATGTAAGTTGTTGTCATAATCTAATTTGATGATAGTTGTATTGTTAATTGTCCAATGACATCACTGAACTAGATTTATCTATCACACAAATAGTTATTATTTAGTCAATCAATCATCAATCAATCACCAATCAATCAATCAAATATCAAATTTTGAGGTAGTTTCTACTTTATTTTCAACCCTCCGTGTAGATCGTCTTGTTCTACATCTCATGTTTCATGATCCCCCACAAAACAAAATTAATCATCAACAACTACAATATTACCCCACCAAAATACAACCTGCAGACTTTCCTGAACATAACACACACAGCTCACCATTCAGGAAAAAGAAGAAAAACATGGTGAAAAAGAATACTAGAGACTGTCCAGAAATAAATTCAAATTGTAAATTTGCCTGCTTGAGTTTCTTCCACTGTGTACAGTGTATAAGATTACACATTAGGGCCCATGGTGGAGTATACTACAGCATATCAAATAGCCAGTAGATTCAAGCAGTTTAACAATTCACCAACGCAATCTGGTCTCTGTGATTCAATGGCAGGAAAGTGACTCAGTGTAATTGGCTTCTAAATTCTAGTCACGATACTAGCCCATCCCCCCCCCCTCCTCACAACTAAAGTGTGAAAGTTTACACAACGACCGGAAAAGCCGAGATGGACTTTTCTAATATATAGACTTGGCAATATGTGGCACTGCTATCTGGACTAGGAATCGCGGAACCTATGTTTAGAAGAGAATTGTGTACTAAGGGTAATTACAATCGTTCGTCAAAATTGCATTTGACAAGAGTGTAAAGAATTATCACTCAGAGAGGAGACAGTTCTTTTAAGGTAGGGTCATAGATTAGTTTTTGTCACCCTAATGCTGATTTAAAGGCCAAATTATCAAGAAAGAGACAATCAAAGTCACCTTTGAAAGTTTCAGCTGAATACAGTGTCTACTAAAGAGATATTCACATGGTGTTACCGCAAACCTCTCTTAGTTATACCTCCACCATGCAAAGTTTCAAATCCTACAGTGTCTACTTGTTGAGAAAACAGCAAACTGTCATGGTATTTTCATCAAGAACATCAAAGACATCTACGTTTAGTGAGGTGACAGCAGGTACCAACCTCATCTCTGGCCGCAGCATTCACAAATTGACACCATGGAAACTTGAATCTCCAAAACTCACTTTGAGGTGAGTTTGAGAGATTCAAATTTGTCGATATACTTTTATTGATTTCTAATCAACAGGGACATTTCAGACAAAATAATGTTGCAGAATGTTTACTACCATTATCATCTTTATAGCCAAGAGGCCTTTGGATAGAAATTACTATTTTTTTCGGGATTATTACCAGTACCAAAGTGTGTTGGTCCTACCTAAAACAAGTGGCCCATTGAGCTTTCTAACATTAACCACGTTGTCAAATTGGCTCTTAAAAATTAAGACTTGTAACACAGGTTATTAAAATTGAGAGAATAGTGTTAAGAATGTTTCTTTTTCAGTACTCGGGGTGAAACTTCAGAGACACTTTGAGAGAGACAGAGAGTCGGACATCCACAGTTTGTCTTTATTGAGTTCCTTTGCTGAAAAAAAGACACTCGTTTTCAATCATTAGTACATAGCATAGTGTCAAGTATTGATTTTAATGGTGCAAATTTCTGTTTTGTAGTCTCACTGGTTGCCATGGCAATCAAAGAAGAGAGAAAAGGGTACAGATATAAAAGGTACAATAGCCATCACCTGATGACGTCTGTGAGTCTCAAGTACAAACTTCAAGTGTGAGCTACAAAGTCTTGGTTCGGACATTTCTCAAGGATTTACTCTTTTTTGTTCTCTTACGTTTTTAAGGTTCTGAAATATGAAGTGGCAATAAGAATATTGAAAGAGGTATCCTGTTTTGCATTATTGGATGACATTACTTTGAATCAAAGGTGATCCAATAGGGTGGCCGACGTTATTTGAAAATCAGGGGATGAGCAAATTTCAAATATAAAAAATAGATAACAACGAAGAGTCATGGGAGAACAGCTGGAATGCAGTCAGTGTACCTCCATCCTTAACTCTAGCGGCTTGAATTTGTTATCACTTGTGCATGACACACTTTGCTTTCAGTACAGTGAACATTTTAGGCTGCTGAAAGAAGGAATTCTCCTCTAACTAGGAGTATGGAAGACGAACAAGTATTGTCAGGCCTTGGAACAGTTTTAAAGTTAATTTAAGTGCAGGAGGAGAATTGAGAGAAAGAAATTTGTTTGTCGCCATGTGTGCCAAACAACCTTTATACTTAATACTTTATACTTCTATACTTTATATCTAGGTACACAGGCCCCTTTTTATTGTATTGCAGGCCTTCCCATATCCACTACAAGTGTTTAACTTTCCAGTTACGAA
This sequence comes from Plazaster borealis, assembly GCA_021014325.1. Taxonomy (NCBI): domain Eukaryota; kingdom Metazoa; phylum Echinodermata; class Asteroidea; order Forcipulatida; family Labidiasteridae; genus Plazaster; species Plazaster borealis. The sequence continues at coordinate 573,036 of CM037469.1, read as the reverse complement.
TTGCCCTTCCACTTTAACCCTTTCACGCACCATTTATTTTAGTGATAAATTGATCATATTGACACATTAAGTGTTATTTCATTTTTTACAAATGGCGACCCCCCTAAAAAACAAGTCACAATAGCACCCTCAAGAGTCCTCTTTCTCATTCTGAACACTGTGCGGCCGTGTGATCATTATTTTTCTTTTTACAACTATTTTTCTGAAGGGATTTAAACCGGTCCATTTATCCAAGACATGCCTTCTTTTATACTGTGTGTCCAAAACCTCTTTCAAGTCAATAAGTCAATCCCGCATCATTTTACCCCCGCTCCTCCTCCTTGTCCCTTTTACTCAATGCAAATAATTCCCAACAGGAATGAACACGCTGACCTAATTATTGTATTTGTCAAAACAAGTTCATCTCCGCACAATTTGTTTCAATATTGAACTTATTAGCACACAGTGTCTCAAGACAGTCTTCAAGACAAACTCTTTGAAATGATATTAATTTTTTTTCTTCTTCCTAAAGGCATGGCAATAAATCCAGATGGACTTAATAACAAAAGATGATATTTGATAGCATCCGATGCATTCAAGTTGCTCTGGGAGCGTGCAAATGTTATTCTTAAGAAGTGAACCGGAGTCTTTATGAGTATCGTCTTGCTGGAATTGAATCGATCGTGTCTAACACGAGACTATTCACTACATGACATCCGATTGTTCCTGGCATGTATCAAAATCACCAAAACAACCCGGGAAGTGACTCCTTATTTTCAAATAACAGGAGGAAATAAAGACAGCTTTACGGAGGAATATTGATTTGTAGATTCTTCATGCTAGGCTTGAGGGATTGTAAAGTCAAAATCAGATTCCCCGGCAATTTCCCAGAATGAAAATGGAATTTTTTTTCTGCAGAAGAAACATTCTTAAATCAGCTGATCAAGATGTTTTTATCTGTGTTCCAAATCATCTAGTCCAGTTTATTATACGTGACCTAAAAAGAGAAAGATCTTCCGTCATGCACTTGTTAAACTCATTTTGATTCTGGTCTTGTAAAATAACTTCTGGTCCAATAAACAAATTTAAGCTAAAGGCCTTACAGTCTTGTGGATTTTCCTCCCAAATTCAAACCATGCTACGTGGGGAGAATCCTGCCCTGGGAGCATCGGGCAACTATTATAATAAATCCCAAGCGGTTTAAGATAACACTACAACAAAATACCATAGAGGATGATACACCAACCGATAAAGATATGTTACAAAGCAAGGTAATACACCACACCTTCGTTTCAATCAGAAGAATTCAAGTAAATAAACAACAAGAATTCACAATAAAATAAACATCACCAAAACAGGAGCTGGCATTTGGCAATAAAGATAAAAAATAAACACAAACCGATTGAAACTATCACAAGAAATGCCTCCACGTTCATGGCCCAATTGTAAAACACTAAAGAGATATAATAAAAAAAAGGGGTGAAATTTCCATTGCATTTTACGCCAGAAAAGAGACGAATGGAATGCATCCAATTTGTAGAAACTCGCAGCTGCTTGGTTAACGAGACGAGAGAAAATCCCAACTTAGCTCAGCAATTCATCCTCCAACAGCCTCCACACAGTTCGTGGATTTGATTAAAACCGTTGCTATGTATTGATTTGATCAATTACTTTCGTGGTGTTAGGTTTTTCATCAGCTTTTTCTCTTTTTTATCTCTCTTTTTTTCTCTTATCTTGACGATTGTAAATGTCAGTGCATGTAGCAACAGCGACCTTTGAGAAAACGCAATGTTGTTGTTGTTGAGCTTTCATTAAAGAAGTCTCAAGCAACTGTTTTATATGCAAGACCATGAACCCGTTGTCAGAATGTCTAAACGGAGTCTCACAAGAATCTATAATGTGGACGCCGCCAGTCTTTAAAAAACATACAAGGTCCAGGCTGGTTGACCACTGAATTCGATCAATTAATTTCATTTTCTGCCTTGTACTGATGTGTGATATTTATTTATACCACACATACCATGTCACATGTACCTGTGACATCACATGTTTAGACAAGAACCACAGAGCCTGCAAGAAAACATACAAATCTTACATTTTATGGAGATTGCATCGTATAATTTTTATCAAATTGTTGATAAGTAGAAAGGGGGTATAGGCCTACATCTCAACACCTCTTCAGGTTTTATTTTTACAATTCTTTATTTTTAGATGTAATTATGAGACAAAATGTAGCATTTCTCATATAATTACTAAGGTGGCAAGGTCTCACTTTTTATAAGTCCAAGAAAGATATTACTTGACATTATTCCAAGAGGACACCCTATTATTTTTTATTATTTTTCTTTTTTTACAATCTGCTTTTTGTCTCACTCTATAACCATCCTAAATTCTCCAAAATCCCCTTCAGAATGTTGTCTGATTGCGGAGGATATTGAGGATAGGCCCCAATGTCAAATGTTTATCACTGGACCAAGAATACCAATCTTATCAACGTCCAAACACTTATAGAGTTGAGGATTTTGTAAGACCCTCCTGTTGAAGATTTAAAGTTATCAATTAAGACACTCTTTCAACTAGTTTGACTTCAGGAATCAACTTTCCTCATTCTAACTTCCCTTTCCAACAACCGCAGACATAATTTCACTCAAACTTTTTTCCCAGGAACTTTTTACCATTTTGACTAGAGTAAGAGCTGTATTCTTTATGGCTTTAAGAAGAAAATATCTGAGAGATAAATGAAATTGTTAGTTTCTGGGCAATTCACCGAAGGGCAACCAACCAGGAGCCTTGGGCTGTTTGAAATTAGAATCTAGGCCTAGAACCAAAACCAATTCCACATTTGAACTGAATTGGCACAGTAGTTGTATATTGGTGGTATTTCTGGAGGACATTTAGGCAATAAAATTGGATTGAAAGTTTGCTCAGACCAATGAAAATGTTTGGGGCTAATTTCACCATAATTGGGCCCTTTTGCAGATTTCTCTGAGATGGTTGGGAGAGTAAACACTGTCGTTTAACAAATTTTGAAACGTCTTTTTTCATTTTTGTTTCTTCTTCTAATCATGGTCTTTTGATTCCTGTAGGCAATACAGGTAAATGTTTGCCAGGAAACTTATGTAAAAAACAAAAGAGGCACATAAAGCATGCATGTCAACATTGTTCATGACAACGGTAATCAAGCCTGATACAAATTTGCTCTTGCGAAGGCAGGCCTCGAATTTAGGAGGAAAATCCACAAGACTGCAGGGCTCATAGCTCATCATTTTTACAGGACCAGAATTTGTTTCACAAGACCAGAAACAAAATGAGTTGAACAAGCACTAAAAAAAGATATATCTCATTTGTCTCATGTGTAAGTGTACTTCGATACTCAATAGAATTGAAATGCATTTATCACATTCTTAGTCAACATTTTTTTCACAAAGATATTACACAATGAGGTATTAAAATTAAACTGAAAAACACAAGGCCACCGGACTTGTCTGGTCTTGAGTTTACTGGCCTGATGCTGAAATCACTGGCCTCGGGCCGGCAGTCCAATGTAAGTTTCAAACCCTGGAAGGCAAGGCAGTTTTCCTTAGTAAAGGGTTCCTGCTCACGAAAATAACAATTTGCCTCCGTGAAGTATCAGGACTGAGTATCACATGTTTAAACAGTTGAATAAAGAAAGATACTTCTTGAAGACAAACCATTTTTTTAAAACTTTCTTTGGTATCCCAAAATATCTTATTTTCTCTAGTTCATTCATTGTTCAAATAATTATCTTGTTTTGATTAATTCTAGTAGGCCTTTTTTATTTTGCTTTTATTATGAACTTGACCACCACTGCCATCAGTTCTAATAATTAAGACTTTGGTAGAGTCTTAGAGTCTTGGTAGAGCACCGGCGGCAAACAAGGAGGTCAAAGGTTTTAAGCCTGCTTTTGAATAATAAGACTTATAAGTTGTAAAGAACCGGACCCGATTTCATAGACCTGCGTCAGCAGAAAATATTGCTTAAACATCTTCTGCTTAACAAAAATTAAGCAGGATACCAGTCACAGATTGTACATGTGACATGGTATTTTGGCTGGTAACCTTATTCTGGTAAGCATAACTTTGTTTTGCTTAGCTACTTGGGCCTTGGTATATAGAAAACTAGTCACTGTACTATGACCTCAAAAATGAGAAGCTTCCCTGAAAAGAAGAAAGCGAAAAGCCAAAGTCCAAACTAGATGCCAAGAGAATTTGATTACGCTAGCCTTCACTTCTCCAGCCCGTGACTGGAATCTCCTTTAATCTCATCATAGCCCGATTCCTCCCTACTGGCTTCATAACACTGGTTATGACATATCCAGAGTCTAGTCCTGGACTCCCACAAACACACCTCCCCTAATCAGACTGGCGTTGTACCAATCCCCTGGCACCTGATATTAACGTGAACCAACTGACAAAAACTTGAAATATGATCACCATGTGCACACTGTCCTATAACGCAATCTTGTGTTCCAACTCCTTACCCATGGGAGACAAGACAAACTACTGTGTTTAGAGAAGGGGTCGTAGCACTGGCCGGGAGACACACACAAGGTGAAGATAGGGGTCCCTACTGTACCAAACAACATGTCAGTCAAATCATAATTCCCTTCTCACTCCATCACCTCCAATGTAATCTCATTTGATTATTTGTCTTTTCTTTGAGTCACAGAGGGATTTTAGGTGAGATTTCTAATCAAGAAAGGTAAGTGGAGACTGTCTTTCAATGAATGCAGTCAAAACAAGGATCATCCTGATGATAGTTGTCAAGGTTTTCATGAATTCCTTAATTCTAAATAGCTCAAATTTTTCCTTGAAACAAATACGTTAAATTGAAACCTATCAAATCAAAATCATTACATTCTCAATTACTTTACAAGCATTCTGCAAAAAAAGAAGGGAAACAGATTTCTACTAATTTCTACAAGTGTTTGTTTTTAATATTTGTGTACTAAGGTCATACCCTCAACCATGACTGTCAAATACTTATAATAATTTCTCTATATGTCTAATTATTTCAAACTAAAATACAACAAAAACACTCAAGTTGCAATGTAATACTGTAGCTTCTGCTACTTCAATTATTTTTGCATTTTTATTCTATTTCAGCTTGTCAGCCAAAGAATCTTGTGATTTATTTATAAAGTATTTTCCTGTCTTACTATAATTTATCTTGAGAGATACATATCTGACAGCCGGGTTCAGATGATAACACGAACCCATCTCTACCAAATTGTGATAAGACGTCAACATAAGGAGAGGGAATCCAAAAAAATTCAATAAAATTAGCTTGGGATTTTCAGTAGTCCTGAGGAGTCATTTAATTCATGGGGTCATATTAGAGCACGCTAGGATGCTTTCCCAGTCATGAACCAGCCTTTAGGGTGTAGAAAACAGGGTCTGATTCGCCAAGTAGTATCTGTGATAGTGAATATCAATGGAAATGGGATTCACACGGCCTGTGTTTAATTCCACGGCCTTCACCAACAAAAGTCAACAATCCCTGGTTATTTTCACCCAGGTATTCTCCTATGCACTTTATCAAATCCCAAGCGAAGATTTTAAAAAGAGATACTACATCCTCATGTGGGGGTACTTATGTCAGAGAAGAATGATTGAAGGCAAGAAGTGAAGTGACCATGTTAAAGATTGGAAGTACAAATGGGAAAGGGATTCACATATGTTTCATTATCTCTGTGTGTTTTAAAGTAACGTTTTTCAAGTTTTTATGTTTATATATTAGAGGACAAGCCAGTAAGCCTCTGGAAAAGATGGCCAGATATACAAGAAGAACTTGAAGATGGTAAAATGGGGATAGAGTTAAGATAACATGTAATTTATTCACAATCTGCCATCAGCAAGGCACAATTGCTTTAATGTACTTTTTTGAGTTAATTCCCTAGCAATAAAAACATCCCAATGTAAGACTCTGATGTCAACTTTATCATGATTTATTTGTGCCGCAAGCTTTTGATGGGTTTTCCAAGGACAATGTCCAAATAACAAGGTTACCATGGAAATCGCAGGAAAATGACGAGGGGTAGTTGCATCCAAACATTTCAGCATTTATATTACAGAACGAGGTTGTAACCAGAATTTAGTATTGAGTCATAAAGATTCGTGCAGAGAATTGGAAAACACAACATCCGGATTAATCACTTCTTATAATTTGAGATGTAATGAAAAAATGAATGGAAAGGTTAATTAAACTAAAGAAGGGATGCAAGGTCAAATTCAGTTTTGTGATCCTCCATTTTCTAATAAAATTCCACTGTGATTGAAACCCTTCAAGTGCAATTTTTGTTAAAATCCAAAAACGTTCAATGACGTCACATTTCAAATAATGGTCTGTAAATTTTCCTACAAATAATGTTCAGTTCATTCCTGAATGTTGATGATATTCAATCAAAATAGCATTGAATTTAACCGTTTGACTGGTGAAAAAATTCCTCTATGTACAGACCTATTTTGTTTTTGCTGTCCGATGACATCATGTTTCAAATTTCGCTTTGAAAGAGTATCAAATAAAATTACATGAGGTTAGAGACTCCACAATTTTTCCCCACTTGTATGAGGACTCTATTGGAAAATGAGTGGATCTCAAAATGAATTTCACCTTGGAGTTCCTCTTTAAATTACTAGATCTGCATTTGTAGACAAAGAAATGTATCTAGGCTTCAAGAGGATTGTCATGTCAGTGTTAGGCCAATGAAAATTGATGGTTAACTTCTCATCTACTGATTTCTGAAAAATTAATAAGGGAAAGTTTTCATTAGTTCTGTTCATTATTTATTGTTGTTTACCCTTGTCAAAATGCAAGCCTGTTTCACATGAATTATGTTCCTGGTTCACTTCAGGGCTACAAATTAATGACTACTGACTGTAGATGACCACATTGCAGTCCATTTAAAGACGCATTTGCTGAAAATAAGTCAATGATTGAAAACGTATTACTGTCAGACAACTTGTTTTCTTTCTTTTGTCCATAATTGTGTACATTGTATGCCTTTTTTCAAGATGAATAATGAAAATTTCCCATGCAGGCCAAAATTCCATGCAGGGGCTAATGAGAATTGTAAAAAATTCATTTGCCTTAGTGGAGAGAGACTTACTCTTTGTGGCGGCCTAATTAGACATCTATTAATTGGTTAATTGACAAATGTATGACAATATTTGTTTTATATTTTCAAAACGCTTAGAAGTATGGCATTAAAATGTCAACATTTGATTTGTTTTATTCCTCCTTATTATTATTGATTGTTTGAGGCTTTAGTTTTGTAACTCAATGCATTTTCTAGACGTTCAGCATATTCAGCCTATTTGCAGCAAAAGATCTGTCCCTATACAATCATTGTGAGCACAACATCTCTACATGACAGTAAATAGTTGTGACACAAATTGTCTATTCTGACATTTGAGTAATAATGTTAAATACTAATTAGCGTGATCATCTGGAGTGCTTCTTTGTAGAGAGGAAATTAAAAGTAAATCAGACTGACAAGTAAAATTGGTAACAATAATTCCAAACATAGTATATGGAATTCTTCAAATTTACGTTTTGGCTGAAATTAAATTGATTATAGATGACGATTGACTCGATACGTCAGTTGAATTAATTATTTTGATGAAATTTTGGTCAGGGCTGTGCATTTTAAATCTGGAATGTTATTGTAATTATGGGAGGGTCTTCATCAGGCAGTGACACCTGTTTACAAGTACACTTGTTTAGAGAATAAATTTACAATATTATGGTGGTTGTGTTTTGTGTATGACGAGTAATGACTCACTAATAAACATCTGGAAATGTCTTTAAACCGACTACGCCTTTAAAAATGAAAAGTTAGATATAAAAGGGGCGATGAAACTAGATTGGTGACAGAAACTGTTGTAATATTTTTAAATTCAAATTTTTATTTTATAGCCAAAATCACTTTAAAGGTATTATACAGGATCGGAAAGGATAAAAAAAAAAATGAAATCATGAAGTTCATACTAGAACCATTTTTCTCTGAAATATTTCCCTCTGAAATGAAGCCATATTCAAGAAAAATGTATCTGAAAATCTTAAAAGAACGCAATTGTTGATTTCAGTTGTTACAACCAAAGTTAAGGACAATGTGTTTACATGCTGTAAATCGGCATGGTTTTCACTATTTTCACTTGACTCACATAACGGATTAAGCCCAAATTTTCACTGGTTTGTTATTTCATGTACAGTATATGGTTGATCACACAAAACATGAACACTGTCTGCGACTATTTTGTCAGCTCTACCAATCCTGTATAATACCTTTAACTTATAAAATACCATTAAGACAAAAAACAATGGACTAAAAAGACAAAACCAAATATTTTGACAATTCTTTCAAAGCAAATAATGTGAAAAACCACAGAGTTTTTAGCTAACAATTGTAATTACACAATGACAAAACCAACTATTTCGTCATTGTTTTCACAAGACGAACCCAGTTAGAATTTTGTTTGCTAAAACAAAGACAAAACCTTTTAGGCCTATGTATCTCATGGTGACTACATGCTAGAAATGATGTGTATGTATTCTGTTTCCGTACAACAGCCATGTCTTTCATTCAATGTCCCATCTTGGGATTCCCATCACATACAACTAATATTATGATAAGAGAATTTAACTTCCCTTAAGTCATACAGTCAGACAATTAATCGTAGGATTGTTTTTACAGTCCCTCTCTACATACACCGGGTACTCTGCCTCCCTAAGACACCAAGGAATTATTCATCTCTCAGGGTGCTTCCGCAATCCCTCCAAGACCTTATGATTTGAAATTCATTCTTCCTGTCTACCGTTAGATAACGATCCCTTGTTCTTGTGCGCGTATACTAATTAAGTCCAAGATTGCAGCGTTGACATGTGCAAAACTATCAAAACTTAATTAATATTCGATAAGGTTCCTTATTAAGTGATCAAGATGGTGAAGTAAAATCAATACAGCTTTTGAGATTGTTTTTGTGCAAAAAGCTCAAACTTAAAAACTACCAATTAATGGTTTATCAAATGCCAACGAATTCTTACAGATGAAGGGAAGGTTTGTGAAGCTGATGTGAACAAAGCAATCCAAATTTGATTTAAGAATTCAAGACAGACTTAATTACTCCATCATTAGTCAAGTGTAATTGATTTAGCTGTCCATTTTTTGTCCATGGCTGGACCCAAAGTTTGTAGCATGCAATAAGTAAAATGACAGAAACTTAACCAAGAGCAATTCCGTGGAAAATCTGAATAACTCACATTAACAGATTGTTTTTGATTTGCTACTCATCAATAGCAATTTTTCTGACAATGTCATGCGAGGAACTGTAGAATTGCCCAAAGTAGTGACACAGCCAGGGGCCCCCGAGGAAGAAAAACAACAAGGAACCTTTAAAGGCACTGTACACGTTTGGTAATTACTCAAAATATATATTAGCATAAAAACTGACTTGGTAACAAGCAACGGAGAGCTGTTGATAGTATAAAACATTGTGAGAAACGACTCCCTCTGAAGTAACATAGTTTTTGAGAAAGAGGTAATTTCTCACTAAAATAATAAAAGCCTTCAGGCCTCAAGCCTTTTATTCCTATCTGAAAGCACACAAATTTGTACAACAAGGGTGTTTTTTCTTTCATCATTTTCTTGCAACTTCGATGACCAATTGAGCCCAAATTTTCACAGGCTTGTTTTTTTATGCATATGTTGGGATACACTAAGTGAGAACACTGGTCTTTGACAATTACCAAACGTGTTCAGTGCCTTTAAGGCAAAGGGTGAATGTTGACACACCCTAACACTTGTTGTTTACAGCCCCCCCTCCCCCCTCCCTCACTGGTGCACCACTGGGAAATCATCTGACACAAGATACTATTAGGGAAAGAGTTGCAAGTATTGCTACTGAAAAAGACTGATAATATTTACCTGACGAACTGTCCATGCTGTACCTGGAGTGGTTTGAGCTGAACATCAAGGGGAATATTCTTGGTGCCGTTGACTCCAAAACACGACACCTCAGAATTACAGTTCTCCTGAAATTAGATACAGCATCATGAAAACATTATCATCAATATGAAGAATTACACGAATAACCCCAGGTAGTTCTGGAGGTGTTGAGTATGAACAGAGCAGGTGTTGGTTTACTTGACGTTTTGTTGAGTATAATGTTGTATGATTGCACTTCGATGCTAGAAAAGCCATAAAATATATGGCAAAAATTTAAAAAATATGGTGTGAAATATTACAGGATTTGTAGCTTTAACTTTTTTGTCTGAATCTTTTGCAGAGTAGTGTACATGTCTACATACAAAATGTCCATCCAAAGGTCTTGCTTGTGAAAATACATTAATTTACCAACCATGCCCCTCCCTTCTTGGCACTTAATTGATGGGAGACAAGAAGATTTATTGGAACTAGAGGATTGGATTTATTAATCTTCCAATAAATAATTGCTGTACCACCCCTTTATGAAATGCTTCTTGGAAACAGATGGAATGGATAAGAATGTACAATCGATTATCATTAATGGCTGTAAGCTACTGGTTGCATAATGTCTCCTTCTCAATTAACCCTAAGTATAATTTCACCTTCCAGCAAGAAGGTATATGACTAAAAAGAACTGTGATTGGTTAGAATTCTACCACAAGGCACCAATCAGGAATAGCCTAAGGGGATTAACTTGACTTAATCCTATCACAGGATACTGTGTTTATAGAGCTGGGATAATTTTGGAGGATTATGTGAACAGTCAGCTTTACAAAAAAGGTCATATCGATCTCTTTTATTATTTTGTACTGCACTCTTTTTCACTTTTTTTCATGTATAAATTTGTGTGTCTCTGTGCAATTCTACTTCCCATAATTTGTTGTCATTATATTTAAGGGGTTTGTTTTCTGCAGAGAAAATCATCTTTTTACAGTCTAGTCTCAAATGAGTATGCATGTAATGTATGATTAAACAAGCCTGTGACAATTTCAATGTATGATCACACTTTTGAAAAGGAGTGCATATGTGATGTGATCAAGCAAAATGAGTCATTTGTCGACCCAGGTCCTTTTTTTTTTAAATACATTTGAAAAGAGCATAATCTATGCTTTAATACTGTTCAAACCCCATGTTGATACCACCTTTGGTTCAAAAGTTGTAAAAGTAGAATCACCAAGAGATGCGAGAGAGGAGAACGAACCTGATAAAAGGGGGTTTAAAGTCGAGTATTGAAACTACATCAGAACATTTTCTCTCAATGCTAATTTTAACCCGTTTTTGATTTTATTTATCAGGAAGAAAGTTGCCAATATAAAATAAGATTTATTTTGGCATTTTAATTTACAAAAAAAATATTTTTGAAAATGTCACCCCCGTTTGCCTATTTTGGCTTGTTTTTCCATACTGATATTTCCGACAAAGGACTCATTTAGCTTTATGGCACCACATATGGTTCCATCAGTTGTTACAGTTTGTCCCAATCTCCTGTTTTCTGCCAGTGGTTTTGTGGTTTCACATTTTTCCTACAATAGACCCATTGCATATGACGTCACACTCTCAAAAAGGAGGCAGATCATTGGACGATAGCTGTTCTCTGTGCGTAAACACGTGCGCGTGACCTCAGCCTATCTGTAGCGTTTGGCGTTATGCAAGGGGGATCTATTGATTTCTATAGTCCCGGAACGCGCCTCCGAACAATGCGCGTCATTTTGGGTGTCAAAACTCTCTTTTATGCATGTTTGTATACGATTTTGACACCCAAAAGTGAGTACGCTGCGCGTTGTGCAATGGGTCTATAGTCCTCTCCATTTTCAGTATTTTTATTGCCCTTTTTCTGTTTATAGAATTCCTGCAAATAAAGTGTGATGAATCCTACTCTACTAAATGCAAATTTGTGTAAAATCTTCTACCATGGTTTTGCCTTAGCTCCATCCATATTCAGAAACTTACTTTGTTTTTTAAAATTTCCATTGCATTTACTGAGACCATCGTAAGTGAACCATTTTTGAAAGCCTTGAAATAGATCTACCTCCGTGGTTAAACCCTTTAATCTCTTCAGAACAACTGGAATAAGTCTCTATCCAGACCCGACAAGCGGGATAAGTAGATTAGGCATTACCATAGCAACAGTAGTTAATGAAGTCAGTAGGAGTAATCCAATCACAATGTGAGGTGATTTGGAAGAGAACTCCGGATTCTTACTTAATACAATTTATTATCAGAGTGTCAAGCGGACATGTGGAAAACTACAAGCACGCCGAAGAAGAAACTCAAAAGTTTCCTGCTCAGAACGTCTTAAGCAGCAATTAAGTTAAGAAACTCACTTAATACTTGGTCAATCTGTGAAGGAAGTCTTCCTTCCTTCCTTCGTGGTAAACCAATGGTCAGCTCTTATATCAGCAACTCTTAATAAGCACTATAGCTTTGCCCTAACAAGAGCAACCCACCTTTAAGATGCGGGCAAATTGCCACCGCATCACCTTGAATGTCTCAAGACACCTGCCTATCATTAAGAAAAATAACTCCATCATCCTTAGGCAGCCTTTTCGAAAGAAAGAAAGAAGAGATCAACACACCCATGCTTCAAGCCTTAAGACATAAAATTTGAAATTGCTCTTTTTGAAGTAGGCCCTAAGTCTTTGCCTTTATTATCAAAATATTGTAGTTTACTTTTTCTGTTTGTGTTTTAATTTCATAGTCAATTTACCCCCCCCCCCTCCTTCCTGTTCCTTCCTTTCCCCTGCCCTTCCTCATCCACCAAGACAAATCCCTGGATTTGCCACTAATGCTAGAGAAAAAAACAAAATGATCATATAGATGACTGGTTACTGATTATCCAAGTGTCTCGTTAGACATAATACATACAGATGAAGTGTACAACCAAGGTCTTCTTGTGAACACAGCTTTTGCTCAGCTTCTCACTTTCCTAATGTGCAAGGTTGGCATTTTATGGCACACTAGAATGAGTTGCATAGGACACTAGTGGTGAAGTACGTGCAGCATCATTCGTCACTTACCAAGAAAATACTGTTAGGTTTATAGGGCCAGGTAGTTAAGTACTGGAGCTCGGCAGCAGGAGTACCTTGATTCTACTGGCATGTACACTCTACAGTAAATTACACGTCTTCCACTTCCTTTTTATTCATGGAAGGGTACAATTTCTTCTCGGGTAGAGAGAGCTGCGGTGACGAAAGCGACTTATGCAATGCATAACTAAATCCAATTCCATTAATGTATTAAAAGCAAGGCATACACACAGTACAGCAACCTTACAATTTAATAGTGTGCGTCACTTTGTAGACTAAAACTAAATCTAAAATATCCTTGGATTCTTCATCACAGGCACAACATCAGTACATCACAAGGATTATTTGTTTACTTATTTATTCATTTATTTATTTATTGACTTGTTTATTTATTTATTGTTTATTTATTTAATTAATTATTTATTTAATTTTAATTTATTTTAGTTTTTAGATTTTTGATTTTAATTTATTCGTTTATTTATTTTGTAATTATTTCATTTTGTATTTTGTATTTTGTTTGTACTTTTTAAAATTATATTCTACATTTAAGAAGAAAAAAAAGGTTACTGTCCTGCCCAAGCTGTCCATTAGCAAATCCAAATTCTAACTGACAGTCAATTGATTGCAGGTTATTTAATTGATTTTAAAATGCTTACGGTATATATTTTATTTCAAAAATTTGTTATTTGATTGATTTTGGAACAGTTTACACAATGTGATATCATCCATTATGTAACACCAAAGTAGATCCTTGCCGTTTGATAGGTTTACACGTAGGCCATGCGAGAATAATTTATCAAACCATTGCATGGCCTACATAAAAACAACATACATTTTGGTTCTATTCGCAGTGCATTTATTTATGTCCCATACTTTTTTCACTATTGCATCCTAGACCACACCATGTGTTAATTTGGTTTGATTTGAAATGGTTCATTGCAATTAAATGACATTTGCAGCCAAAGGCTGAATTGCGGTCAAATTACAAAGAGTTTGAAATATAACATTCAGAAATCAACAAAATTACAACCAAATTAAAACTTAATTACAGGTCACAGCTACAACCAAAACCATAAAATAAAAAATAAGAAGCACAATAAATATACACAGCAGAAGCGGATGCCAGAAAACTATCTTACACATAGGCCTAGTTATTTTTATAGTTTCATCCTTATTGACATAAAAACTACTTGATGTTAAATAAAGCAAATAATAAATGTTTTGCATTAATGTGATGGAGACAATATTTTCATTTGTTAAAAGATGGAATAGAGTTCCAGAAAACTATCTTACACATAGGCCTAGTTATTTTTATAGTTTCATCTTTATTGACATAAAAACTACCTGATGTTAAATAAAGCAAATAATAAATGTTTTGCATTCATGCCATGGAGACAATATTTTCATTTGATGAAAGATGGAATATAGTTCACCCAAAATATTCTCACCATTGAACTCAATGGCATTCCATCCCTGAGTAGAAATAGTTCTGATAAGATGATTAGTACATGTATGTCACTTTGACATGATTTATAACGAATGGTCACCTTGAGGTGGTTTTACAATGTAAGTATTGTAAATTAAATCTGTAATACGTAAATAGGAAACAATTTTAGCTGCTCGGTAATACAGTACGTAAAGAAATCAATTTTGCAAATGAACCTGAATTAATACAGACTGAAAGAGAAGACATTATTGAACATCAACTATTATAAATGTGGGTTGAACGTTTGGACATACCTTTCCATAATTCCATGACACATCCACTATTGTCCCTGTTAAGTTTGACTGCCAGGCTACCTCACCCTGGACCAACGGCAGGTCACATGCTGTTTGCAACTGTCCATAAAAAGAAATATAATCAATTCATATAATGAAGGGGAATCGTAATAAAAAACTAACAAACAAAATTAATTAGAAAATAGGGTGTGCACAACAAAGGACAGATTGAAAATATAAATTTGTACAGATTTGCAAATAACATACACGTTATAAAGATGGTCATGATGGAAAACTTATTTTAAAATGTTTTTGCCTGAAATGCTATAATTTTTAAGAAATGAGTAAACCAATTAGTTTTGATCTTGAATATGCATCATGCCTAAATCAGCACGATACAAAAAAAGCGCGATGTTCCTTCATTTTGCCAACCAGTAGCAGCAATGTGCAATTTACATCAATGGTTTTGGAAAGGCTAATCACCAATGTTTTCTGCATGTTTTAACTGAGATTTACTATTCATAGCCTTTTTGTAAATATCTCTTAAAAATAAATATTCAAAATTTCAATAGTTCAGTGTGTACCGGTACTATATACCTCTTGATTTGATAAACAACCCCAACCAACTTCATCCAATTAGATGGTAACGTTTTTTTAGCTAACACCGAAAAACAGTCTATGATCTGTCACACATTAAATTGAATTTATCTGATTCATTTATACTCATTTGTTCATTTATTTTTTGGGGGAGGGGGGCAAATTATCAAAACAGTACATCTTGCATTAGAGAACAAAGTTTTCTTCCCTGACAACATTCGGAAAAAAATATTTCTGGTTTACAGATCAAATTTTCACAAATTTTTGAAAATTATTCAAAATCCAAGCTAAGTTTCACTTAAAAAAAACACTAAAATAAAGCCAACAGTAGCAATTCCATCATTTTGTGGCTGGTAGTTTTAATTTCAGGAAGATAAGATTTTCAGAAGGACAACACCTTTTTAGCAATTGATGCGTAAAAAATTTCATTTGAATGAACCGAAAAGTTTGAATGAACAGAAAAATTTGCCTGGGGAGACTGTTATTGATAATATGTTTTGACATCTAGATACAATTTCAAATACAATACAGCTGTAATGATCTACAGTCTCAAATGACAGCGCACATAGGCCTATAAGCTTGTAACAAAACATCACAACCACCGTACTACGTGTGGTAATCCACATTTCTGCATGGCTTCAGATAGGCCCCCTGCACCGAAAATGGTTTTAGTTTGTGAAATATGACACCAACACCGCGTTGTTTTTGTACTAAAGCACCTAGCAACAGTTTCACAAGAAAGTTGACCTTGTGATGTCCGAGCAAAACTTGCCAGAAAAACAGCAATGAGCAAACATTTTCAACTTTAGAGTAAGACTAGAGCCAGATGGGTTGACCTTTTTCAGTTCGTTCTTAAAAGAGTCATACAGTATTAGTTGAACAGAATTAACATTGATTCTTATGATTGGTAAACTGAACACTGCCATAACGGCGTGATTTGTGGCTCTGTACATAAAAACTGAAGGGACACAGTTGTTGGTCTGCCTGACACAAAAAACAATAAACCTACCGTTGCATTCGCCGAGTTCTCTGTCCACGCCGCTAAATTCACGAAAATAAATGCAAGAAATGTGAAACACCTTCTGAAAGTAATCCAAGGCTCCATTGTCCTCACTTGGTATTCAAAATCCCAGACAATCTACAGCATGTGTGTGAAAATACTCCGCAAAGTTTATCCTCGAAAACTTCGGTATCATTTTGACGGCACGTCCAGTTGCCTTTGAAATAATTGTCACTTAGTGCTGTGTAGATATCGTGTAGAGCGCAACGCACGGCGTACCTTACGGCAGTTTGGCGCACTCCGTACAAGTTTAATATCTAACCACGCGGCTTATAGCCCGCCCTCTCCAGTTTGTTCTTTGTCAAGATTTATATTATTTTTAATAACACTTTTTATTATTGGGTAATTTTACTAGAGAAGGATTTAATCCTGCAACCTACGGATAAGTCAATTTGTCTTAACTCAACCCCAAATTCATTAAAAAATTACTCAGTCGGTTTCTCTTGTAATTTATTACTGGACTTTTAAATTGTTTACATAAGATGTAGGCAGCCAAGTATTGTACATTAATTTATTATAAATATTATTTATTAATGCTTTACTTTCTTGTAATGAAACCATGAACTCGCAAGAGGGCATTGCACTGTAACCCGTTGGCCTAGGATGTGATGAAAAATTGATGAAGAAACGTCAGTTTTGTTAGGCGGCCCCTGTACATGAATTTTGCACGGGTAGGCATGTCCACCTGTGACTCGTGCTCCGTTAACTGCTGTGAATAATGATGTTTTAATTAAGTTAACTCTGTACGTTTTCTGATAATTTTGCTGTAAAAATGAAAACACATCTATTTGTGTGGAAACTGTAACTAAGTACAAAAAAGCTTGTGGGCTACCTCAATAATTGACTTGATTTTTTTTTTTTTTTTTTTTTACATAAACAATTTGTTTTATTAATTAATTTTTTACATTGTTTCGATGTTTAAAAATGATTACGGACAGCATAATATTAGAAAGAAACACATAATATTAGAAAGAAACACATTTTATTTCTCAGACTTTAAAAACAAAATACATTGAAGTAATAAAATTAATAAAAACCCTCCACTCCAGGATCTTCCTTTAAAGGTATTGTACGCTTTTGGTAACAGCTCAAAATCAGTGTCCACATTTTGTGTGATTCAACATATGCATGAACAAACAAACCTGTGAAAGTTTGAGCTCAATTGGTCATCGAAATCACGAGAAAATAGTGAAAAGAGACCTTATGTGTTTTCTGTTTTTTCCCCAAAATATCGCGCGTGATAACTATTGTTTTACTCATTTCTCAGAAACGATAGCATTTTAGGCAGAAATATTGTAAGGAACCCTCTCAACCATTACTTACTTTAAATCATGTAAGTTATGTGTGAATCTGTGAACATTTGTGTTTTTTGATCTTACCAATAGTGTACAGGGCCTTTAAATAGAACTCTTGCAGACCTTGTTTTTTTATCTTTTTTTAGAAAATAATTAGATCTTGTCTAAGAAAATTGCTGTTCCAAACACAAGACAATGTGCACACTTTTGATGACTGGTGCAGAAAACACACACATGAAGGGTACAGTATCCATATAATTAAATAACATTTCCATGAGAAATGAGAACTTTTTGAGGGAGTTGCTTTCAATTTGTCTGAAATGAAATTGTATTGTTGCTAGGCACCCATGTGTGTGTTTGCTTTTCTAATCAATATGCGCCAAGGAAATGTAATAAATTTTTCCCTCTCTTCATTGTGTCCTTAATTTGTCCTCAGTGACAGAGACAGTGGCAAATTAAACTCAGCATCTTTGATAAAATAACAACAATGAGGAGAAATTATTTTTAGGCTCCAAGATCTAAATATTATAAATACATCCAAAATGTTTATGTCAATTTGTTTTATTTTGTTGTATATTTTTCCATTTATGAATTATATACATCACCAAAATAAAGTCCAACTCCAATTTGCATAAAACTAGGAATTAAAAACATAGACTTTTAAGGGTTTTCAAAAGACCAACACCTCTACACTCAAACAAACAAATTAAAATAATTCATTAGCTTCCAAATAAGGGATTCTATTCACCACCAACTTACATAATTATTACAATTGACAAAGACATAACAATGGGAGCAAAAATCATAAGACATGAGTGAATATCACACCGCAAAACTACGTACAAATCATACAATTAAATAAAGTTAAATAAAATATCTTCCAACCTAGCACTGTCACAGAAGTAAAGAATTGCTTTTCCTTATAAAAGCAACACCATAAAGTTAAGTTACTTTGTTTCATAAAATGTGGGATGTGAAAACCAAAAACAGGAGCAAGTTTTTAATCACTGTATCAATGTCACCTTAGAAACAAATGTTTTGCTTGAACTTTCTATCATCTTATGCTATCCATTCTGCAAAAAATACTCAAAGTATCAACTTAATTCTGCTAAGGGAAAACAAAATAAAAAATTGAAAATATAAATCCAAGAACGAAAACAAGAACCACATCAGGGCTTGAATTTAACACTGGACCGCAGGCCCGAGGCCTGCGATTTTAGACTCGGGCCAGTTAACTCAGGACTGGACAAGTCCGAAGGTCTGGTGTTTTTCAATGACTAAAAGTACCTCACCGTTTAATAAAAAAGAAGAAAGTTACGTTCAATGTTGACTTTGAGTCTGGTAAATATCTGTCAATTATGTTGGGTTTTAAAGCATAGTTAATTCTGTAAGATAAAATTAATGAGATATTCTGTTAGTGCTTGTTCAAATAAAAATAGTTTACATGTACATTTTAAGCTGTATAGAAAGTTCTTTGTCTTTCCGGTCTTGTAAAATAAATACTGGTCCAGTAAATACTGTAAACTACAAGCCCTGAGGTCTTGTGGATTTTTCCTCTAAATGATGGTAAAGGTTTTTGGTAATATGTATTAAAATGTAATCATACTTTATCAGAATAAAAGAAAGTATAGAGAAACAAAACCTTTGAACATTTCAGCTCGTTTCATTTCAATTTTCACATCATCTAAGTTTATCAGCTCACGTCAGAATTCCTTTGTCAACTTGAATGCTCTGGGAGTAGGAAACGTCACCAATAGAAAAAAACACCAAGATAACGCAGAATAACCTGATATCAGAGACATCCAGTTACAAAATAAACCAGCAGTACTACACCATTTATCTTATTTCTAAAAATAGATTTATGTCATACTAATTTTGTACATGTCACACAAAAGGTTTGTGACATCATCACGAGTCTCTGATATTGCTAGGACGTTTGAGAGCAAAAACCATGGTAATAACAGTGTTTGCACTCTGAAAACAAAATGTTTCAGTTGCTGTTAAAAAAAATATATATTTCTGTTCAGACGAGAAGTACCGTACGTCCAGCGTTGCCTTGGCCTCGCTGCTGTCTCCTTCTCTGATTGTTTGGAATATTCTTTGGCTGCTGCTGGATTTGAGCAAATCGATCACTTAATGTTCCACCGACCTGAGGGTAAAACAAAGAATCTTTCTCACAAAACAGTACCATTGTTTTTTGCTCATTGCTATGACGTGTGTCTTCCTTTATTGGAGTATTTAGGACGGACTTTGTTTGATAAGCGGTATAAACAGAATCACATTTCTGTACCTCAAAATACCATTCAGTAGCTGTTATCCCTAATGTAGGAAAGTACAGATGTTTTATAAATGATTTAATAAATCCCTTCTAGGCCATGTAGGTAAGACGCAATAGCCCATATGCATGTCCAAATGCGCATGATGATCTGCGCACCAAGGATTTTGGGGGGAAATCGGCGTGTCAGCAACACCTGCAACCATCATAATAATAATAATAATGGCTTCTTATATAGCGCTCATATCCGTCACTCAGTGATGCTCAAGGCGCTTCAACATTCAGTATTTTCCTGCAAGGTTTGTGGGGCTATGTAAGTATGAGACCAAGTCCTTTACATAGCACCATGTAATGGTTTACAAGGTGCTGTGGCGCAATATGCAGCCAATCAAACCAGGAACACCGGGGCGAACCCCTTTTCTTTTCGATAAGTGCACTGGGTTCTTTTACGTGCATTTCACAACACACGGAACCAACGGCTTAACGTCCCATCCGAAGGACGAAGCATGTGGTTAAGTGTCTTGCTTAAGGACACAAATGTCACGACTGGGATTCGAACCCACACTCTGCTGATCAGAAACACCAGAGCTTTAGTTCGGTGTTCTTATCCGCTCGGCCATGACACGCCATCATGGCGCGTTTATTTTGAAGCAATGCCATACACAACTATAAAACCTGGCTCAGTACAGGTATACTACAGCATGGTGTCCATCTTGGTAGCTTGATTAAATTTCTAACTGTACTCGGTTTCCCAAGATGCAATGTGGTATATTTTTAGATAACGCCTCAGCATAAGGGCTATTGCAGTATACTGCTACAGTCAAATAGGAAAACCAATGTCCAGTATTAGGTTGTGGACACCTACTTGTATACACAAAAAGAAAAACAGGAAGAAACTAAAGAAAACATAACCAAACTCATACATAAACACCTCGATGTGGCAATGTCAGACCTACTATAGACTGTGCAAGTCTTGCGCGTATTCGCACATTGGGACTGGTTAGAGCGCGATAGTTTGGTTCGTGATAAACAATGTATGAAGGACCAAAGTGGTCCCAAAAATACGCATGAGACTTGCAGGGTCTATTCCTCATGAATGACAAGGGCCCAATTTCATAAAGCTGCTTAGCAGAAAATTATGCTAAGCAAAATTACTTTGCTAAGCAAGAAATGAGTGGGGTACCAGTCACATCAATGGTAGCTGTTTGGTATTTTGGCTGGTAACCGATTTTTCCTAAGCAAGAGTTTTCTGTGCTTAGCAAGTTTTTGTGCTTACATGCTTTATAAAATTGGGCCAAGGACTTGTGGAGGCTACAGCAACCATTTCAGACACTGACATGGCTCTATTGCTTACCTGCATTGCCGGTTTGTTCCTGTTGATCTTGACTGGCTTGAAACTTCTGAATAAGAAAAGACAGAAATAAAGATTGTGTTTATATTTAGTCAGTTGGTTCGTTTCAACATCGTCTCGGTTAGCTTACCTACATCAAATACTCCGAGTGCAGACACCGGTATGATTTACCCATTGGAATGTTACCTATAATAATAATAATACTTGGTTCTTATTTAGCGCTTTAACACACCCAATGGGCGTATCAAAGTACTCAGTATTTTTTCCTGCAAGGTATGTGGAGCTACGTTTTGAAGTATGAAACCTATTCATTTATAGCAACATGTAATGGTTTATTAGGTGCTGTGGCGCAATAATATGCTGCCGATCAGACCAAGAACACCAGGGTGAACCCCTTCTCTTTACGATAAGTGCACTGGTTTCTTTTACGTGTATTACACAACGGCTTTACGTCCCATCCGAAGGACGCAGCAATAATGGTTAAGTGTCTTGCTTAAGGAAACAAGTGTCACCACCAGGACTCGAACCCACACTCTGCTGATCAGAAACACCAGAGCTCGAGTTCGGTGTTCTTATCCGCTTAGCCACGACACGCCACAGTTAAATATTAATCCAATGTGAATGTAGCTTAAGAAACTCACTGTGCGGCCCTTGGATTACTGATGGAGATGGTCAGAAGCTTGGGGTTGATTTTAGGGATGTTTCTCTGCTGGTTGTTCACTCTCTGTGGTTTCTGTTTTGGAGCTTTCTTAAACTGGTTGTTTTGGCGTTGTGTGTTGATGAAGGTTTTCTTAGGAGCTGGCTGGAACTGGTTGTTGATGAAGGTCGTGTTAGGAGCTTGCTGATTCTGTTGTAATCTGAAAGATCGGACAAAAAAATAACCAGAAACAATGAAATCATTGCAATGATTTTAAGGTTTTAGTATTTGCAATCGGTTCCTAAAAAGCGAGTTAATTTTGAAATAGTACTAAGCTCGTTAGAGAAGTGTTTTCCAATGTTATCAACCACAGTACCACTAGGCTTGCATTCATCATTAACAAAAATGTTGATAGACCAGAACCAGGGACAATAATTTATGGATCAATGATAACAACAGTGACCATAGTTTCTGTCCTGAAAATAAAACCACACTTCCTTTTTGTTGAGGGGTTCAGTTCTTGCCCCAAAGGGTTCCAGTCAAAATTGTTTACCTATTACCAGAAAGTAATACTCACCCGAAGGACACAACAATTTTCTTTTTTTAACTTGAAACCTTGAAAAAATGGACAAATCTCATCCCTGTAAAACCAATACTCCTGTTTGTGTACTTGAGCTCACAAGGCAAGTCCTAATGACACAACGAACCTAAAGTTTGTCCACTTACCTTTTCATTTTTTGCCGTTGTCTCTTGCTCATCTGCTGGTTTGTCTGAGGATAATTTGTCTGTACATTGATCACATTCTGTTGCTTCACTCTTTTCCTTGTCGCTGTCTGTGGTGTCTGGGGTATTGTCTGAAAGAGGATGGGAGGGGACTTTCTTATTAAAATGTCAAGATACTGACCCTGCTTGAGGTTAGAAAGGAACGGCACAGAGAACATAAAGGCTCTTGGGGTTTGACCACTGTTAATTTTGCATCGAGGATAAAGAATAATTGTTTTTTGTTCCTACACCGATGTGTAAAAACCGAAGAGCAAAAAGCAAATAATATTCTTTATCCCCGATGCAAAATTAACGTACATTAAATCAATGAGGAACCCGCTGCTAAAAGATAGGATTCAAACTGCCTCTAGCCACCGGGCTAGCTCGGTGGTCTAGTGGTAAGACATCTGCTCTAGCATTGCAAAGGTGGGTTAAATCCCACTTGAGTGATTAGCCAGTGGTTTTTTTTCACGGGACTCAGGAAAGTACAGAGTGTACAGTGCATAACACACATCGGTCTAAGGACAAAAACCCAATAATAATCATTATACATCTTTGTACATTTATATCATCCACTGTGGTTTTGAATGACAGAAGCAGCAAGGCCAGCCTGCAATATGATATCATGTGGTGAATGCTTCTACACAGTCAACCCTCCTACTGTCTGACCATTCAATATCATCAACTGTGGTTTTGAATAATAGATAAACTATTCTAGCCTGCAATATGACATTATTTAGGGGCCTAGTGAATGCATCTACACAGTACACAGATGCTCTACTACACACAGTTGAATGGTTTCAAATGGTTAGTTGACTCATTGGCAAATGTTATGTATATTATAGGAGGGTCACATCTTATCAAATGCAAAATAATCGTAAATTTGTAGAAATGGTTATTAACACTTTACCTGAATTCCTCGCCGCTGGTTGAACTGCTGCTGTCTTGCTGCCTTGGTCTGCTGTACACGTTGCTGTTGTTGCTGCTGCTGTTGCTTATTGTTACGATTAACAACTTGTGTTCCTGCTGTTTTCTTAACTGCCACTCGCTGTTTGCCGATCTGTAACAGACATCCACCCACAAATTATGAAAATGGCAATTTCTTTGTTTTACATCTTTATCTATATGTAGGTCTTATTAGAGCTCTAAGATTCCCCACTGCATCTTGTCAGACAAGGTTACTTGTTATACAATGAGGTTTGCAGTGGCACCATGGATGATGTTCTTAATCAGGCCTGATGCTTGGTTCTTGAAAGGGCAAGGGCACCAAGGCGCTTTCTCCTTTGTAAAGGGCAATACTATAAAGCAATTGTATCTTTCTTTTGGAATGTATCAAGGGGCACCAAGGCAATGAAGGCAATTGCCTCTGTTGCCTCCGTGAAGCATCAGGCCTGCATTTCATGGGGCACCACGGCAATGACCAGGGGCATGGAGGTGATTGCCTCTGTTGCCTCTATGAAGTATCAGGCCTGTATTTCAAGGGGCACCAAGGAAATGACCAGGGGCATGAAGGCAATTGCCTCTGTTGCCTCCGTGAAGCATCAGGCCTGCATTTAAAGGGGCACCAAGGCAATGACCAGGGGCATGGAGGCAATTGCCCCTGTTGCCTCTATGAAGTATCGGGCATGCTTACCGACTGATATAATAATCAAATCACTCAAATTTTCTTCCAAAGAGAACTGGACTGTGATTCTGCTTAAACTGCTGTTACATTTTTTTCCTAAAAAGCATCTCGATTGAAACTTTAAGTTATAAAATTCAAAAACTCATTACAAAAAGACTTTGCTTGTTAACCTTTCTTGCTGGAAGTCTGTTCATCTTGGCCACGCCCTGCTGCTGAAACTTGGCCACGCCCTTTGCAAGAGTTTTCTTCCCTCCTATTCGAGCACGGAACTGTTTCAGCTGACCCCCACGACCTTTGACCTGGAGACCACCCTTGGCGGGGCCAGCTTTCTTGCCTTGTTTCTGCCCTGCTGGACCCGAGGGGCGATTCTTCAAGTTAGCAGCTGGGTTCTTTTGCTTAGCCAGTTTGCGAGTTTCTTTACGTCTCAGCTTGACGATGTCATCTGTTTATGAATAATTATTTGGAATCTGACATTTAATACATGTATTCTCTGCAAAAATATTTCCAAATCTTTCTTGAGGTCTCCTCGCCTTACTGGAATCTTCAGGGGGAAAAAGTAAATGTATCCATTTCTTGTACTGCAGCAGTAAATTTTGGTAAAATTTTCTGCTATTAAAAGAATAATTCACAATTATAATAATGAAGTTAATTTTGGCAATTTAGGTCTAATTTAAACTAAAACACGAAAAAGCAATAGATAGGATTTATAAATGCTATAAAATTGTATCTCTTCCCTTTTTGATTATCTTTGGGGTTTCATAAATCAAATGACAGCATCAATCAAAACACCAATCCTGTGGAATATTCCAACCAAAAATACTCTCTTTTTTTCTATAGAGAATATAAACAAAGTAGGAAAAACAGATAATTACTTCTTTTCCATTTGAAACTCTCTTTGAAACTGAACCTGTAGTTTAACCAACCACTGATAATTGTTTTGTTTTTAAATTTTGTAATCACACCAGCTGTTGTCAGATTGAGCTATTGATTTTAAACTCTCCAACTAAAATCAATACAAATTGTGAGGAAACAAAGATTGAGTCTGTTTATAAATTAATTTTCTGCTATTCAAAGATTAACAATACATGGGACCAGAAATCCCACATATTCCACACACACACAAACACACTTCATGCAGGCACCGCCCCTTAACTCTACAAAAGGAGAATAACCCTCCATTCATAAAAAGCTAGACCTCTTTTGATTGGTTTGTTTACATAGGCAGCAAAGCCTGATGCTGTTTTACTTTCTCAAGGCCTGGTATTCCAATGTAGGGAGCTGGGATTCCCTGGTGATGAATGGAACTGTGGTTTTTCTACTGACCATGCATTGTGTATTTTGGGGTTGCGTGAATGGGTGTGGACAAAATGGCCTTCAGATCCCATGAAGAACTTTCACACTGTGTGTGTACATTTTAGATTAATCTATTCTTTCAACAAAGTTCAAACTTGCACAAAAACACAAACAATTTAACTATCTACTTACAACACTCTTAATTTCCAATTCAAATACCCTCAAAATGAAGGGAAAAAAATTGAATTTGGCATTCATGATCTAGTTTACACTAAATAGTTAAACTGTTTATAACAACTTAAAGAAGTTGTTTTAAGTTTTAGCTCTATCAAAATTATGGCAGTTTTATTTTGAGCATGTGGCTCAGTTTTTGTTAGTTAGACCATTTATGAATTTTGGACTTTATTTCCCTAAACAAAAAAATCCTTTGGAGCCACACATCAGAAAAAGAAAAGGTTATAATATATATCCATTTAAATGTCAGAGTATCACAATTTTCAATACAAACAAAGACAGTTTCCTGATTATTATGCGGGATGGGAACAAAAGGCAGCAGCAGTGTGGATTCAAACACGGAGTGTGTCTGTTGATATGTGGGAGGCATTCCACTAATCTATGCAACAATGGTCGGAATTCGGAAATCACTGAAATCTAATACATTGTATAATGTCGGCTACTCTTGTACGTATCAAAGAGTGCACTATAAAATTTGGTGAAACTTAGCCAGGACCCACAATATATTCATAATCTTAAATAAAATCTGAAACAATTCAAGAATAAATTGTTATTGCAGTTTTAAACACAAAATCACAAGTGTTTGCATTTTAAAGATTTTTCATTGAAATGGCCTTTCAGGACTACAGCAAAATAGTTCCAAGCAAGATACGCATGGACAAGTTTCCGTATCCGGATGCCATTTTTTCATTCATTATGAAAAAAAATAGTATCTTATTTACTAAAATGAGATATTGCTTATGGTAAACAATGAGTGAACAAGTGGTGGCCCAATACAGAAATTTTTCCTAAAATACAAAACACAATGTTTTTTAAAATTCATGTAATTTTACAAATGCTATTTTATTTTTTATGAAATTGGAAATATATTCACCATTTATTGTCAATTACAGTTTGAGTTGGTATTAAAACTAATATCTCCATGTACTTCACTAGTTGGGAAACAAACTTCCCCACCAATTTTCAAGGCAATAAGGCCTGCTCTGCTGGTTATGATATTGTCAAAGTTCATGTAAATGTTTTCTCTCCGGCTGGTAAACAGAAAAACAATCCATATTTGGGCCGTCAACACAGTTCGGTTTGCGCACATACTGCATGCACAACCACAAAACAAACCCCATCTGTTCGGCCGTGGGCTAGGGATCGGGAATGGGACGAAAAAAGAAACGCAAAACTCACCAAGGCTCATGTCAATCTTATCCATTCTGACCACAAATTCTGATACTCGAATGTTTGTAGAAAATACCGGGCCAAAATACCAGACAGCTGAAAACTTCTCAGACTTCCAAACAAATAGAAGTAAATTCGGTTGTAAGTTTGCTCTTCTAGCAGCGTATCAAG
The DNA here is from genome assembly GCA_021014325.1 of Plazaster borealis. Lineage (NCBI taxonomy): Eukaryota > Metazoa > Echinodermata > Asteroidea > Forcipulatida > Labidiasteridae > Plazaster > Plazaster borealis. The sequence goes on along the minus strand of CM037469.1, from coordinate 545,837 downwards.
TTCCTTCTTATAAACCCAAGCGAAATTAATGAATCGCATAGAAATTGTAGCGCCCTCTTTAGACCAATTTTGGCCAATCAACAATGGCGCTGGTATGATCGTTTTTAATTCGCGGCAAATTTGATGTGCATGACAGAAGTGCTTCCGTGTATGGTCTGTTAAAGATAATTACTGAAAAAGGTTAGTCTAAATTCCCTAAAATGCTCAAAAAAATGGTTGAGATGTGGTCCCGGGGAGAAAGTAGATGGGGGATTTCCTTCCTCCATGAGCAGATACACACTGTTTTTGGAATTTTGCAAAAGTTACTAATTTTAGTAATTACTTAATTTATTGTGAGAATTAACATTGACACTGGTGACACCATAATTAATTACCATGGAGGTAGACGTTTGCTGACGACGACACACACTACACTTTACTGTCTGAGTGACAGTGGTATGACTGAGTGAGACAGTCACAAAAAAGACACAAAAGACTGCAATGATTAATCATCTTGTCTTTTAAGTTTTAATAGACCTTATGCATTGACGTCATCCAGCGGCCATCTTAGAGGTAAAACGATGACGAAACAATCGAAACGCATAGATTTGTACGCGCTGCGCACAGGATTGGCCAATGAACAACCTCTTTTGACCTCTAGGCGAGGGCGCCCTACTGAAATGACGTCATGTGCATAAGGTCTATATATGCATGCTTTGTTTGTACTTGACACTTTTTATTCATTCATCATGTTGTATTATTGCACAGAGTCTATGTTTTAATCCAATTTTTGTTTGATTCATTTCATGATAGTAAAAAGTGACAAGACGTCTTTGACGATGGCAGAGTCTGACTCTGTCATCAGTGAAAATAAAGAAGAGTTGACTACTGACCTGAAGGAATATGAAGTACAGTTCTTTGGTTTCACGCCAAAGTCATTCATAGATGGAGGTAAGACATTGGGAGGAGGTTGGGTAGAGTAGTTAGTTTCATGACTTCATTGTTACGATCCGGAATGTTTGGAAGGTAAAAAAAAAAAAATCAAGATGTTCTCAGTCTCAGCCACTCAGGTGATGCACTCCTAGTATGAGGTTCGTCCCGCAATATGGTCTACACGACTATTGTCTCCACGAACTTGGAGATGATAGCGGAACGAACCTCATAGTTCTAGGAGTGTGATGCATCTTCGAGAGGACTGTTTCAATAAATGATGATGTATCAATTCTTGTGGTTTATGTTTTGCAGTTCACAACGCCTTGGTTGATTATCTCAATGATTCTGTTGAAGTGACAGAAAAATTCCTTCTGAGTGAGGTAAGATAAAATGTTTATAAAATGTCTGTTCTTTTAAATCAATATAAACTATTCTTTCTTCCCTTATGTTATAGAAACAAATGTTAAAAACAAAGGACTTGGAAAATCATATCACATATGGACATTCTGATAGCTGCTTAATCCTCCTACCCATAGGGGAAGAAGGGGTTGCGATAATTGAAATTTGCAACTAATAATGCACCAAATGACATAATTTCTGATTGATTTATATTTTGATTACCCTTCTACAGGCTGAAGCTAAATCAGAGGAGGTTACTCCAGAGTTTGTTAGAGAGGTAAACGTCTTCAAAGTCAATCTTTTTCTTAATCCAGTTAGTAAGTCACAACAAGAAACAGTGTTCAACTTGATTAAAGTTTTCAACATGATTAATTAATGACGATCGTTTCTTTTCATTCATTAAGGCATCAGATAGATTGTTCTCTCACTTCCTGAAGACATTTGACAAGGCTTTTGATCGTCTGGAGTCTTACCTCAAGAAGAATCTCTTCCATATCCCAAGCAATGTTCTTCTACCAGAAGATGCGGTGAGTATCGAGGGAAGAAGAGAAAAGATAAACTAGAGTCCAACTGATGTTGACAGCTGGGTCTGGCTCTTACAAATTAATTTGATCATCGTCTATACAGACCTCTTGCATTGGCTGCCATTGCCAAGGTCAAACAATGGAAACGTGCATGCGTGTCTGCGTCGCACACAACTCTCAGCCAATGATAGGTCTTTATTGACCTCGGTGAGGGTGCTGTTTAGGCTTGGGACGTCGTATACAAGGAGTCTATTAAGATAAAACAGACAAAGAAACTTGTGTTTCTTATTTTCAGGTCCACTGGCAAGATTATAACGCTAAGGATGAAGCAAAGCTGGATACAGAGTTAGAGAAACTCAGACAACAAATCAAATGTGTGAGTAGAGCTATTGGACTTGTGGTTTGGGTTGGACTCCCCAGGCCAAGAGATGATTCGCCTTCTTAATTTTAACATACACACCGTTACCTTCTTGTTCATGTTGGGATCAGGTTGGCTAAGTGGTTTCTTTCACTTCTGTGGACCCGGTTCGATTCCCACCTCAGACTCTGAGCCTTGCATGTTGATTGGGTTTTCAGTCCCTACCTGATTGCGTTGGTTTTCCTCCCACATTTAAACCTGAACAATTCTTCTTGTTTCCTATTCATCCTGTTACTGGCGCTAATTATGCTGTTAGATGTGTAATCAAATAAATAAATGTTACCAGCATGCAGTAGCTGAGATTGCATTTCTGTTGTCTAATAATAATGAAAATAACTGACATTTCTTTTCTGAATCACTTTAAGTCTCAGTATGTGAATGCACGCTTAAGACAGTGGCTACAAGAAGCCGAGGTTGCCCAGGCTCAACTCGATGCCTTCTTACTTCAGATCAATCAGTTGCATCAAATCCTCAACAAATCCAAAAGTAAGTCCGTTTTCCCACCAACCCATCTTAGTGAGTAGCTGCACTAGTGGGGAACAAATTTTGTGATCTCACTGATCCATGGCCACACCATAAACCCCATGCCTTTTTCCAATGTAATTTTGTAAAAGTTTGAGGCAGACAATAGGCAGTTTTTTGTAATAGATTTACAAAATGAATGCATCATGTGGAGTGAAACTACAATTTCCCTTTACATATTCCTTAACAAATAGTTTTGTTAAAAAGAAAGTAATACAGATCCAGAAGCTCTGAATTTGACAGCAGGATCCACACAAAAACGTTTCGTTCAATACTAAGTCTGCTCATCTGCTGTTGGTTTGATCAAGAAATATTTTGCTTAAAGTGAAAAAATTCATTTTATTTTTTTGTAGTTTCAGACCTGAGTGAGTCTATTGTCTTCACAGCAGCCAAAGTTCGCAAACTGAAAGATCAGCTCTCATTAGTCATGCAACAGAATCTTACCGATACACAGGTAAGCGCAGGAACTAGACTTAGAGTTGAGGCATTGATAAAAATAAACTGGTTGTGTTGAATTTCATAAATGAAGAGTGCAGAACCACCAATGCCAACAGGATTTGATAACATTTTCTACTTGTTGGTTTTTGTTTTATGTTGTTTGTTTTTCCTGTTTATTTAGATTGGTTTTACAATTTTGTCCGGTACACAAACCAAAAATGTCTTTTATTTTGCTTAGATACAACTGGACCTACCAAGCTCAAAGTCTTGACAACAGTGGTTTTTTAACAAAGGATACCAGCCATTCTTGATGGTTACCAGTGATGTGAACGTCACAGGAATGAAGGAGAATTCTAACAATCAATGCATCTTGATGGTGCAGTAAATAGGAGTGGGTGGGATGGGTTGATGGAGCTTGGGTTTCCGTTTGCTTGTGAAACTTAATGGATAATTGTTTTGTCTCTTAAAACAAACTGGGCTAACTACCCACACCAAACTGAAGTAAGTAGAGAGATCATCCTGGGTCAACCTTGCTTTAAAAAACTGACAAAATAAATGGAATCCATTATGGCACTACCATTCTTACCTGGAGTATACTTCCTTAAAAATGGTCCAACTACCATAGCTAGCGTTAATCTTAAAAATGGTCTAACTAGCTAGCTTTAATCTAGTCTTGGTTCCAAAACCTTTGTATGTTTTTCTATCCCCGTGAAAAATAATTTACTCGACCGCCCTCAACGTGAACGCGATTCTACAACAAACTGTTTCTCCCATGGGATTCGATTCTTTCAGACTTGAATTTGGTTATAGTATCTGTACTGGGTATCAATTCCATTACACTTCTATTCGATTCTTGTTGAAATCCACGAAGCTACTACAGTACCCTCATCACACATAGTGCTATCGTCGTGTAAATTGCGCCTTCTGTTGCCAAAGTGAATGTGAAACAAAACCAGATAGAAAACGTCATGGAACCAAGAATAGCATTAATTAATCATCACAGAGTGCTGAATGCACCGATTGTTCACGCCTCGTTCAAATAACAATGTTGAAGTAAACAAATCTAGCTAGACATTGACAGCAAAAAAGGCAAGCACATGCTGAGCTGTGGAGGGGATTAAAGTTGTTAGTATCTTTCATTCTTAAAAGGATTGTATATGTTTGGTAATTGGAACCCACTGTTTGTTTCAATCCTACACAGTTGTTGATATATACCATAAAACTAACCTTTGAAAATTTCATTTCAAAAGGTTTTCAGATATTGCTGAAAATCTGGAGCAGTTTTGTCCACACAGGAAGAATAATCTGCAATTGGAATCATAATCTGAGAAACGTTACTGTCAGTAATACTTCTCAGATTCAAATTATAGGGGATAAAAAGTGATATCTTTTTCCATAACTGCAGTACTTCGAAGTGAAAAGTTTCTCAATGCATTATACTATCCAAAGCTGCTGTACTTCTTACCAAGTAAGTTTTATTGCCATTAATTTTCAGAATCATTACCAAACGTAAACAATCCCTTTAAGCCATACACCATCATGATAGAACAACTTAAGAATTAACCCATCTTAATTGTTTCTTTTTAATTAGTACTTAGCAGTTTATTTTGTATGGTTTTTCTAAATAAAGATAAATATACATAATAATTTGATATATTTGGTTTGGTTTGTTTTATAAATGTGTATAAAGGAGGGAAAACAACGTACTTACTGAAAAAACATTACATTCAAAGAACCTAAATCTGAGATCCCCAACAGCAAGTTGAAAATTTAAATATACATGTAGTATTAGATGCTGTAACACTAGCATGAATCGCCAATCTATTTACTTTACTATGAGTGTGTTTAACAGTGAAGTTAACAATTATAACAATACAAAACAATAAAATTTTATTCATGATATTTACAATTAAATAAAAGCAAAACCTTTCACACCCCACACAAAACAAAGGTCAGTAACCCTAGTTCATACTTGTAAAGACATTGCACCAAAGAGTCACTTTAAAAAAAAATTACTACTATGTAGAAAGATACATGTAGTTTTGAAAATTGTTTCGTGAATAGCATTTATAAGTATCGTTTTTTCCAAAGCTCCTGGGCTCGATTTCACAAAACACTGCAATTTAAAATGAGTTGTCAATACAACCATAGTGATTTGTATTGTGATATCACACTTTACTCTTAATCAATAAGATTAATACACATCTTAAGATCGATCTTAGCTAGTTGTGAAATCAATCAAGCCCTGTACTTGAAACCAATGTTTGCAATAACTCCCCTGAGTGGGCAGAGCATAGGGCTATCACATGACCATTATTGCACATCGTTGCAGAAACCATACACAAGAGCCTGGAGGTTTTGCAATGGTACACTAGTCTCAGTCTCAGAAAGAAAATGTGGGATCTACGGCAAACTATATAATATTACAAATCTATTAAACTCCAGAAACATCATCTCACTCAAGTTTTGTGTTGTTGATCTACTTGTCCCAAAAATAAAATGTTAGAAAATCTTTTTTCCATCACAGTAGGATGTTTGTGTAAATTATAAAAAGTGACCTGAAAATGTGTGAGCAAAATTAAAAATAATACTGACCATATTAAAAATAATTTTTAAAAAATTAAAAATAATACTGACCATATTGACCATAAAACAAAAATTAAATACAAATTACAAGTTACTCACATACATACACACAATTTAACGCAATATTTACACTCTTTGTCACTGATATACCAAGTACTAGTTTAATACTAAAAGCTTTTTATACAGCAGGCATTTGGGGGGGGGGGTGATTCTGTACCCAGTCCAAAACTGAAACTGAAATAGGAATAGCAGAGCTGCCAACACCTGCATCTTGCAATCAGGAAGATTTGTTACAACAATCAGGGAGATATTCAGAAATACATTCAACAGAGTAGGGAAACAGTTTCCATAATCAGGGAGATTTTCAAATTTGTTCATCAGAACATGGAAAGATTGGTGTATTTTCAGGGAACTTTCTGCAGAATCAGGGAGAGTTGGCAGCTCTGGTATAGTCTGGCTCCCTTGTGGTAGAATAAGAATAAGTATTGATATTGAATAATGGATACAGGGAATACAACCAGCTCTGGCATCAATGTGTGGCTGCAAAAATCACATCTGAAACTAAGGCTGTGTACAAATTGGCGGCTAGGGCTAGGTTGGGTTGCTGCATCATCATGCATTGAGGTATAGGACATCCTTAACAATACCCTTAGCAACAGTCAAAGCTGTAGCTGCAGCTGCCACTTCAGGTACGGCATATTTCATTTCCGACCTCCTTCTCCCCCCAGACAAGTCCCCAAGAATGATTATTTTACCTAATTAGTTATGTCTAAAAGCACATATCTGTGTAATGTAGAAAGCACATGTATGACCTCTCCAGTGGCGTAACCTGACATTTTTATTTGGGGGAGACGAGTGGGGCAAAGACATAATTTGGGAGGATATTTAACATATTGAAACATTCATTTGAGCATTTTTTTCGATCTCATTTGGGGGGGGGGCAAGGGTGCTAAGCCGGGGGCTCCCCCTTCTGGTTACGCCACTGGACCTCTCCAATCAATTATTGTTTTTATTACCTTTACAAAAATATATAATATAGCACTGTGTAGAGGTATGACTGTTTGCAAAACCTTAAAGAGTTGCTTCTTTCTCCATTCAACTTTTTTTTTCTGGGTAGGAATCAGTAAAATGTCTGATACACTTTCCAAAGAGGAGAGTGCGGTGATTAGTAAGGAATTGTTTTTTTCTGAGATACTTTAACTATTTAATTGGTTGATTATCATTGAAAGCAATTAAACTGGCCAATAGGAGACTCTGAGCCACTGTAGCAGTTAAACTATCGACCAATCATGCACAAGGGATTAAATATCAGCCACTTCTAACAGGTTTGAGACTCTGATTCACTGTATCAGTTAAACTATCCACCAATCATGCACAAGAGATTAAGCATCAGCTACTAATCTATGAGGTTTGAGACTCTGAATCACCTTGGCAGTTAAACTATCAACTAATCATGCACAAGGGATTAAACATTACAAGCCACTTCTCCACCAGGTTTGAAACCAACAGACTGCACATTTAATATGCTTGAGTGAATTTAAACAAATTTGAAACTCTACGATTAGAACAACAATTACAATAATTGTTTGCAGTGATGATTGTTTGATGAATATTTTGGAACCATCAAGGTGTTCGAAGGTAGATTTTAGTACTATGGTAATGTAAGCGAGGCCCAATTTCAACTGGGCATCTTTTATACCTACATCAAGGTCAATATTTCTGAGCTGGATTAGTGTATCATGCAATCAGGGTAGATTTCACCATCTGAGACTGTACCCTCAATGGGGAGAAATAATTAACGTTAATCATGTTGCAGCCATCTTGTTTGCTTCCTTTCAAACCAATGCAACCAAACTGATATAGCCTGCCCGATATGGGGCAGAGGGTCCCCCCCCCAATGTTCCCATACTATAACACACTATTTTCCTCTTGTATAGAACTACCCCCCCTTAAAATCCTCAAAAGAATTCCTGAGATTCCAAGCACACAATGAAGACACAATGGGGGGGGGGTACGCCATGCCCCACATCGAGCACCAATTGCAAGCTGAGGCTGGAAAGGGAAGTAGACTGGCCCCTTTTTCATAAATTGATAATTGAACTATCAGTGTCCTACAGGGAATCTGACAAAGATAGCTGCACTGTGATCAAGGTCTATCAGCAGCACGTATGGTCATCTCCCAATTGGGGGAGATACAGTTAATAACTACTCTGATGAGAATAAAAACAGAATCAACTCCTTCTTACGAATCTCCAGATAGATTGATATCTGTCATGACATCATCTGGTTCTGCTGACCCTTCACTGACATGAACCTCAGCAGGTGATCTCAGGTCATCTTCACTCCCTTCATCTTGAGCGGGTGCATCTTGGACCTTTGGTACATCTTCCTCCTCAGAGAGTGGGTACTCCTTGATCTGGGTATCTTTGGTTAGACGGTTCAGGAAATTGCTCTGCAAAAAAGAAGACAGACAAAAAACAGGAGTAAAATAGCATGCAAATGTACATTAGACAAATTAGCAATCACACTACTTCCAATTCGTTATGGGCTGAGGGTTACTTAATGAATAGAGGCTTTGTTTTATTGATCAGTCACTTGTCAGCCTTTTTTCTTGGGGGGGGGGGCTTTATCGCATCAGGGCCTTATTTCATTGATATGAAACCTTCAGGGGGCATTATTTGTGACTCAAAAATCAGTCACTTCTTGAAAATAATGAATTGGTATTAAAAGTGGAGACAACTGAAACATCAGCCTTGATATCAATGTGATGTGATGTTTTAAACATTCTATATGTTGAGAAATAGTTACATTTGTAGGCCGTAATTAAGCGTTATTTAAAAGCTTTTATTCTCATCTATTTGATAGGTAAATAAATCCAGTTTTGAGTTTTGGCAGAAGTGCCTGGTTTTGGCATGGAATGTTACATTTTGTTGGAGCTCATTTCGTGCAAACAAATTGAGGAAAAAATAAGAGCGTTCAGTAAAATAAAACAATATAACAATGCATGGCCCATGCTAGTTAATTGAACATGAACATAACCAAGAAAGCAAACACCACCTACAGAATCTTGACAAAGAAAAGATACATCAATTCACTGGTTTGGGAAATTATACGGGGGAGGGTTGGGATGGGGGAGGGTGAAAATGAATTACAGACACATGGTAAGCCAAAAGGGATGGCGTGATTAAACAGAAGAAAGAGATCTTAAGTAAAACTATTAAAATAACCTTTTTAAATTGTTTGAAAAGTGTTTTATTAAATTAAGAGAACAATTTTGAGTGAGACTACCAGGCTTGGACTTTCCATCTTTGAAAAGTCACGATAATTATTGTTTATTTATAGGAAACTTCAAACAGGAAACTTCAAAGTCCAAACAGCCTCTTTCACACTAGATGACTTTCCTGGTAAAGTCCAAAGAAAATTTGGCTGACCTTTTATTACTTGAGTTGCCAACCCTGGCAAACACCTGGGAATTAGCAAATTCCTGGGAAATAGTTATTACCCCTGCTTTGGAGTAGGGTTAAGAGAGATTACACCGAGGTTAGCATGCTGAGTGTTCATTCTTCCCAGGAAAATTTCATTGAGTGTGAAACAGATATCGGGTGGCAGTGGGGTTAAAATTCCCTAAGAATTTCCCGGGTTTTGTTTACTGGGAACTGGCTCTATAATAAGAAGTTATTATAATTAGTAAGCTTGGGAGTACAACCATGTGTAAATCTGTTTCTCTGAAAAGAGCTGTGTGGTCTCTGAGAGCCAACATTTCTCCCAAAAGAGATTCACACGTGGTTGTACCCACAAATTTACTAACTAATTCTTAGTTTTCACAAGTGGTTGTACCATGGAGATAGGAATTAATTCCTACCTCCATGGTTGTACCCGCAAGTTTACTAATTACTTCCTAGTTTTCACACCATGCAAAGCTTCAATCATCACTTGGCTCCATCCTGTGAAAAGAGCTTTGTCTTTGGGAACAATTTGAAGGGCACCAAGACCAAGGTAGTGTAGACTATGAAGACTATGTAGACTATGAAAATTCCAGGCCTAATTGACGGTATTTGTGTTATTACTACTGAAAGGCAAAAGGAACCATGAACCAGCAGAACATAGTCTAATACTAAAGTATCACCGTAGCAAATGGGGAAAATGAGAAAAAATAAATAACTCTGAAAATAAAAGAACTTATTTGTGCAAATGATCATAACATGGGGGGGGGGTGACACCATAGTAACAAAGCATACACAACATATCAAGCTTTTAAACAGAATTGTCAACATGGATTTCAAAATATTTTTTTTCAAGGCCACGCAAACTTCCTGAAATACTAACTGTTTATGTTTTACATGGAGTGTTTTAGAGGCTTCATTGCCAGTGGACTGACGTCTTCAAGTTCGGGTGTCTCCGGCACGGACACCAGTGGGTATTCTCGGATCTGTTGGTGGGCCGCGCGACCCTGATATGCCCCCTGTCGATGAAAAGTGGAGATTGGTGGCAAGGGTGAATGTACACAGAACCATAACAAGGTGTAAGATTGAGGTCAACAGGGGGTTGGGAAAAGGGGGGAGGGGTGGAAAAGAGTTAGCCCACACAATACACAGTAATTGATGTCAATCACAATTGTACGATTTCTTTGATGAGACATTTATCCTGGTGTAGCCATCTTCCTTTCAAATGGAAAACAAACCAAGGCTGGAGGGAAATTAGTCAGGTCCCTTTACAATGCATAATAGTACTAACATTGCCACGGTTGTACACAGGGAGCTTGACAGAGATAGCCACAGCATTGTACAAGTCTATTATGCACAAAATACTTAACAATGAAGAAACATAGACAAAGATACACAGAGAGACTAAAAACATGTGTTATTTTCATACCACAATGACTGATAAAGTTAGTAATTAAGTTAAAAGGGCAAAAAAAGAATGTCGGAGCCAAGCAGTCTATCAAATTAGACTTGACTTAAGCTGGTAGTCGAGTCATTAAAGATTAATTCCAGCCATTGCTCATAATTTTGTCTTAGAGGACGACACTTAACCATAATTGTTTCTCATCGCCCAGGAGTAAATGGGTACCTGTGAGGGCAGAGAGTAAATGGGTACCTGTGAGGGCAGAGATTGTTTTTTGTGCTTGATTAGCTTCATGTGTGCCAATTTGATTGCTGTTCTCTGATTCAGCTTCATTGGTTTTAGGAATGCCTCTTACCCGACAAATTGACCTTAACTGCAACTCTAAACTTGTCATGGATACCTGTTAGGATAGATCGTTGGTTTCTGTGCTTGATTATCAAAGGTTTTATGAATGTCTTTGACCTGGAAAATGTACCTCTGCCCTGAATCTCAAGTCGTTAGAATACTCCACTCTATGGTAACTCAACAGCAAAGAGAAGTTGGTACTTATTTTATTTTATTTTATAAAACGAGAAAAAATATTTAGTTTTAGAAATGGTTGGGGAAAGCCCCAATGGGGAAAACCCACGCAATCAGGTAGGGACTGAAAACCCAATCCGCATGCAAGGCTCCGGTCTGAGGTGGGATTCGAACCGGGGTCCACAAAGGTGTAAGGCAGGGAAAGAAACCACTGAGCCAACCTGATCCCCTTAAAACAGGTTACAGTAGCAAATTCACCAAATTGCAAGCAAAGTCATGCGATGAATTTTGGAGGATTTGGGTTGTCATACCTTAATCTGCATCCATGTTAGTCTACTACGAGTCTCTCTATCCATTCCATACACCACAGCATTAACCAATCCTTGCAGAGGAGATGTCAAAGCATGAAGAATAACCAGTGCAAACACAGGCTGACCAGGCTTAGCAGCATTCTGGATTCTATCAATACCATATTGGAAATAAACATTAGACATTTCTTATAAAGAAAACTGGAAACAAATTATATGCTTGAAGAGGATGGGAGAGACATGAGAGAAGAGGTAGGGGGGGTTACCTTAGCTAGATAGATAAATGGATATGCTAGAAGAGGATGGGTGAGGCAGGAGAGAAGAGAAAGGGAGAGGGGTGTCTTAGCTAGATAGATAAATGGATATGCTAGAAGAGGATGGGTGAGGCAGGAGAGAAGAGAAAGGGGGAGGGGTGCCTTAGCTAGATAGATAAATGGATATGCTTGAAGAGGATGGGTGAGGCAGGAGAATAGAGAAAGGGAGAGAGGTGTCTTAGCTAGATAGATAAATGGATATGCTAGAAGAGGATGGGTCAGGCAGGAGAGAAGAGAAAGGGGGAGGGGTGCCTTAGCTAGATAGATAAATGGATATGCTGGAAGAGGATGGGTGAGGCAGGAGAATAGAGAAAGGGGAGGGGTGCCTTAGCTAGATAGATAAATGGATATGCTGGAAGAGGATGGGTGAGGCAGGAGAGAGTAGAAGGGGGAGGGGTGCCTTAGCTAGATAGATAAATGGATATGCTTGAAGAGGATGGGTGAGGCAGGAGAGGGGAGAAAGGGGAGGGGTGCCTTAGCTAGATAGATAAATGGATATGCTGGAAGAGGATGGGTGAGGCAGGAGAGAGTAGAAGGGGGAGGGGTGCCTTAGCTAGATAGATAAATGGATATGCTTGAAGAGGATGGGTGAGGCAAGAGAGAGGAGAAAGGGGGAGGGGTGCCTTAGCTAGATAGATAAATGGATATGCTGGAAGAGGATGGGTGAGGCAGGAGAGAAGAGAAAGGGAGAGGGGTGTCTTAGCTAGATAGATAAATGGATATGCTGGAAGAGGATGGTGAGGCAGGAGAGAGTAGAAAGGGGGAGGGGTGCCTTAGCTAGATAGATAAATGGATATGCTGGAAGAGGATGGGTGAGGCAGGAGAGAAGAGAAAGGGAGAGGGGTGTCTTAGCTAGATAGATAAATGGATATGCTGGAAGAGGATGGTGAGGCAGGAGAGAGTAGAAAGGGGGAGGGGTGCCTTAGCTAGATAGATAAATGGATATGCTGGAAGAGGATGGTGAGGCAGGAGAGGAGAAAGGGGGAGGGGTGCCTTAGCTAGATAGATAAATGGATATGCTGGAAGAGGATGGGTGAGGCAGGAGAGAGTAGAAAGGGGGGTGCCTTAGCTAGATAGATAAATGGATATGCTGGAAGAGGATGGTGAGGCAGGAGAGGAGAAAGGGGAGGGGTGCCTTAGCTAGATAGATAAATGGATATGCTTGAAGAAGATGGGCGAGGCAGGAGAGAGTAGAAAAGGGGAGGGGTGCCTTAGCTAGATCGATAAATGGATATGCTGGAAGAGGATGGTGAGGCAGGAGAGAGTAGAAAGGGGAGGGGTGCCTTAGCTAGATAGATAAATGGATATGCTGGAAGAGGATGGGTGAGGCAGGAGAGAGTAGACAGGGGGGTGTCTTAGCTAGATAGATAAATGGATATGCTGGAAGAGGATGGGTGAGGCAGGAGAATAGAGAAAGGGAGAGGGTGCCTTAGCTAGATAGATAAATGGATATGCTGGAAGAGGATGGTGAGGCAGGAGAGGAGAAAGGGGGGGATGCCTTATGCTCGTCATTACCTGTTTATGAGCGGGAATACAGACAAAGCTAGATAGATAAATGGATACGCTTGAAGTGGGCGAATCTCAGCTTTCAGAATCTGTCTGTTTCTTTCAATCTCAGGTTCGTATGTTCCCTGCCAACTCTTGACCTGGATTAAAACAACAACATAGATGTAGTCAAGAAAAATGAATATCAATAGAGCTGCTAAGCTAAAATAGGCAGAGAACCAGTCACGGATAATATGCATTACATGGTATTTTGCCAGGTAACGTGTTTCTGCTCAGCAGAACTTTCTGTGCTAAGCAGTTTTGCTGTGCTTAACGACTTTATGAAATGAGGCCCGATGCCCAATTTCATACAGCTGTTAAGCAGAAAATACTGCTTAGCAAGTTTCTTTGGTAATCAAAAAAATAATGGGACACCAGTTGCAACAATGTAAACTTTATAAAATTTTGGCTGGTAATCGGTTTCTGTTAAGCAAGATTTTTCTGTGCTTACCAAGTTTTTATGCTTACAGGCTTTATGAAATGAGGCCCAGGAAATCAAAGTGTGTTTACCTTTTTGTTTAAGACGTAGATGATGTAGCTGTACAAGACGAATGTTGCTATGATAATGATGAATAAAGGTCCATACCATCTGAAACAGATTAAGATAATAGCAGTTGTACATCAGAAATATCATTGAAGTAATACATGGGGATCCTTAGGGTTAGAGTTAAAGGGTCTGTATCTTGTAATGTCTCTGAAAATGAATGGAAATAAAATCTTACTTGGTAAGAAGTACAGCAGCTTTGGATAGTATAAAAATGCATTTTGAGAAATTTTTCACTTCGAAGTACTGCAGTTATGGAAAAAGATATCACTTTTTATCCCCAAAAATTTGAATCTGAGAAGCGTTACTGACAGTAACTTTTCTCAGATTGTGTATTCCAATGCAGATTATTCTTCCTGCGTGGACAAAACCGCTTCAGATTTTCGGCAATATCTCAAAAACGCTACCACCTTTTGAAATGAAATTTTCACAGGTTAGTTTTATGGTATATATCTACAGCTATCTAGGATTGAAACAAACAAAGGGTTCCAATGACCAAACGTATACAATCCCTTTAAGGAAGATGAGGATAAGGATGTAGATAAGAAGAACCTTTTCCAACTTACACAAAGAATCTCCAGGCAGTTGCTTCCTCCTTAATCCAGCTGAAGAAGAAAAAACATTAGAAGAAATCAGACATGCAACTTGGGCCCAATTTAAAAGAGCTGCTTAAGCACATAAAGTAGCCAAGCACAACAAAATTCTGCTAACCAGAATATGGTTACCAGATGCACCATTTCTGACTGGTATCCTACAAATTTTTGCTGAGCACAACATTTGTAAGCGAAATTGTCTGCTTAAACAGCTCTATGAAATTAGGCCTTGGTAACGGAAAAATAAGAGAAAACAGCCAAGCACATAAAACTTTGAACATTATGGTAAATCAGCCAATCAAGGAACAATTTCATAAAGCCTGTAAGCACAAAAACTTGCTAAGAACAGAAAAAACTTGCTTAGTAGAAACAGGTTACCAGCCCAACTTCCATAAACTTACATTGTTGCTCCACTAATTTTTTTATATTTTTTTTATAGCTTAGCAGAGAAATTTGCTAAGCAGTATTTTCTGCTTAACAGCTTTATGAAATTGGGCCAAGATGAAAAGATAATCCCATCCAGAAATCCTTTGGGGATAACATTACATACAAGGGGTGGTACCTGATTGAACGAACGTTTATTACAGATAAAACACTAACACAGAAATCTTGAAAACCAAAAATAGAAAAGCCGTGATTTAATAACTCATTGTTTTTATCAGTAACTGGGACGAATTTTCAGCAAAATGAAAATCCTGAGATGTTGGTTGTTGGTCTTGGTTTGCAGTTATCTCAAAAACCAAGTCCTCTGAACCTTCTAGTTTGGACCTGGGCCCAATTTCATAAAGCATGTACGCACAAAAACTTGCTAAGCACAGAAAACTCTTGCTTAAGAAAAATAGGTTACCAGCCAAATTACCATACAGTTATCATTGCTATGACTGGTACCTTGCTCATTTCTTGCTTAGCAAAGAAATTTGCTGAGCAGAATTTTCTGCTGAACAGCTTTATGAAATTGGGCCCTGTAAAGTTAAAGCTATTACTTTTTTTCAAAAACAGTTAAAAGGGAAAGGGTTCATCTTTGGAAAAAAAAATAAGGTAAGAGTAAGGTGGGCAGGCAAGAGTAAGGTCAGTCCGACAAGGTAAGACAAGGGCCCCATTTCATAGAGCTGCTTAAGCAGAAAATAGTGCCTAACAATTTTTTGCTTAGCAGAAATGAGCAGGATACCAGTTACAAGTTGTACAAGTGACATGGTAGTTTGGCTGGTAACCTTATTCTGATAAGCATAATTTTGTTGAGCTTAGCTACTTTTGTGCTTTAGCAGCTCTAAGAAATTGGGCCCAGGTCGCAGTTAAGTTTGTAACACAATCAAGAGGAAGACCTCGTTACTCACCACCAGGCCCCAGCTGGCCCATAGTTGTCTCCAATGAATGGCAGCAGAGACACCAGCAGTGCTGTAGTCCAACACACCACATGGTACCATCTGTTATATCAAATATTGCATACATTTAGGATTTGTAAAACCCCTTGCTTTTTCTGTGTGCTTTCTGCCTCTCTCTACTTTCACTTGACTGCATCCAGTATATCTGTTTGTGTGTGTTCTGTTGTGTTGTCGATTAGCCTTCGAGAAAAACTCTGCTAGGGTCCCAACGTCAGACCATTAAAGGGTGTGTACAACATTGGTAATTGCCAAAGACCTGTATCCAAACTTGATTTGACCCAACATATACATGAAATAACAAACCTGTGAAAGTTTAAGCTAAATCGGTCTTCGGAGTCATGAGAAAACAGTGAAAAAGAACCTTATGTGTTTTAACTTTTTTTTCAAACATCGGAATTTATCCTGCAGGATAAAGACTATTATTTTACTCATTTCCTAAAAACTATGGCATTTCAAGCAAAACTATTTCAAAGGAAGTTTTCTACCATGACCATCTTTATACCATGTGAGTTATGTGCAAATCTGTGAGCATTTATATTTTAATTCTTACCAATGTTGTACACACCCTTTAAGTCTTCTTTGCATTTGTAAGAATGGTGTAAGGTTGAGAGGAAGAAATATTACTTTTATTGATGAAAATCACAAATTTCAGTGAGATGAAAGATTCACTATCTCATAATACTTACACTTCATATTGGTCCGTTCTTATCATTTTGACGGCTATAAGAAAGAGGTTGACAGTGAGGCAGGTAACCCATAGAAGCACAGCCCAATCTGGTTTGAAAACATGAGGGAAAATTATTTAAAAATATAAATGATCAATAGTTAGAAAGACTTATTAACAAGTTTTATTGTGAATATTGAACTTATACCTCAATCATTAACTAAACAATGCAAACAATATATCAAAGAACAAGAAAGGAAGCTGTTAAAAGTTATCATTCTAAACGAGTCAATTGCTGTAATGTAATTGAGCTGTAATCTTGGTTTCTAAAACAGAAAACTTCAAGACAAGATTGATGCCTTTTTATTGAAATTTTATACACAATTCTTGAAGACATTATATCATATATCCGATAATTCACCCAAGTACACTTTTAGTAAAATGTTTGTAAATGAATCCAGAATAAAAAAGAAATATGCAAAACAAATTAAAAAACTTAAACCTGAGAATTTTTCAGCCAATTCCTTCCCTTTTTTGAGAAGTAGAGAAAACAGAAAGTTGTGTATGTATTTGTTTATATCTGTGCAATTTTTAATAGGAAGTAGCCATTTGTTTTCTTATGATTTGTAGTGATATCTATGAGGAAGTGGAATGGGAAAAATCCAATCCTGTTTGTAAGTGTGACGCATTTCCTCTATAAGCCACTACACATGGCCTGGGCGATTAGTCGAGACTAGTGTCGTAGTCGAGACTAACTGGAGCGCGATTAGTCGAATAGTTAATTTCACTAGTCGCCCAGGCCTACAATACACTTTACACAAACTGGCTCCACTGATTACCAGAAGCCCGTAGGAGTTGCACTGAGCTAGTTTTTCTTTGATGATTTATGCAAGAAAAGTTTCGGCTCATAATTGGACAATTATTTGCCTTTAAATTCTTCAAAGTGGAAGGTATTCTCAGAATTAAAAGTTGCTGTCATAAGAAATACCTTTGAACAATGAAATGGGTGATTTGGGATAAAATTACACAAAAAGTATGCCAGCTTTGGAGCCAGAAGTTACAAAAACTTTGGGCGTGCAGCAGATATGAATGCGTATGACCAAATGTATCCAAGGGTTGGTTGAATTCAATTCTAGGGATATGAAAGCCATTGTAATATTGAAGACAAGAATCTACTTTGTATTCCTTCAAATAAAAGAAACATACCCCAGAAAGACAGCCAGAAAGCTTCAAAATCACAAAGCGGACCATCGGGTTGAACATTAGCCTACAATCAGGGAAATTAGTAAAAATAATTAACAGTTAAATGCAGTTCTGAATTATACATAACTGTTGCATGTAGCTTAAATAAATATTCCACTTGGAAATTCAACAAAAAACAAATCAAGAACATTTCTGAACATGAGCAGGGAACAATAAACAATTTTATGTTTATCCAATGATTTCATGCTTGCATAGCAAAATATTCCCACTAAGCAAGTTTTGTAAACACAGAATGCTAACTAACTAGCAAATTATGATTCTCGAGTAGCAACTGATACATTTTGCTAAGCTTTACAAGGAAAATCATTCAGCGATGTGATTCCCTTATAAAGCAAGGGATGTTGTTTATCTTTCTCAAGACAAAATGTAATCTTCATTAAAGGTATCGTACATGTTTGGTAATGACTCAAAAACAAATATTAGCATAAAAACTTTCTTGGTACCAGAAAGAGCTGTTGATAGTATAAAACATTGTAGGAAAAGACTCCCTCTGAAGTAACGTAGTTTTTGAGAAAGAGGTAATTTCTCACTAAAATAATAAAAACTTCTTGCAAGAAGTCTTTTCTCCTATCTGAAAGCACAAAATTGTACAACAAGGGTGTTTTTTCTTTCATCATTTTCTTGCAACTTCGATGACCAATTGAGCCCAAATTTTCACAGGCTTGTTATTTTATGCATATGTTGGGATACAACAAGTGAGAACACTGGTCTTTGACAATTTCCAAACGTGTTCAGTGCCTTTAAAAGGGTCTTCTCATTGTTAAAGAATTAAGTCAAGGAAGAGCAAATCTTACCATTAAGTAAGCCGTACTATCAAAGAAAGCAGCAATGGTAAGACATAGAATCAGTCTTTGTACAAACACCACATGCTTCTTGAATAACCAGATTACTCCTATCATAAACACACTGTGGGAAAAGTAAACAAATCTTAATGAATATCTAATTGACAAGAAAATAACACAATGACCACAAACTTCACAATATACTAAAACAGGTTTTGACCTCACAGAATGTTTAATATTGGGACATCAACCACCATCTTTAGGTCATTAAATTTATTGAGGTAGTGTAGAAGGATTTCTTTTTGGTAAATTACCATAAATTTATTACTTTGTGGTTTAAATGTACTAACTGCAAAAAGGAAGTCCAAACTGCTCAATTACCAACTCTAAAATAATAAACGCAAATAAAACAAGGTGTCGTAAATAATCCAATAATCCAAAATCTACCTGCCATGGCCCAACACCCAGCCATTTCTCATAATTAATTACCAAAAATGGTGGCAGTCGGAAGTGACAATTTTTCTTAGCATCAACTCTTTTTGCTATTTCCCATTGACGGGTTACACTCACCTCCCAATCAGCGACAATGCTGCCATTGCTTTCTTGACTCCAACCACCGCATCCTGAAAAATTCATCAACCTAAGTCATTCATTCATGTTGATCGTCTCAAAGCAAACAAAAACCATACAAGCCCCTAGTTGCGATAATCGTAACCCTCCATCCTCCCGACGAACCCTCCATCCTCCCGACGGTCTGCGACAGTCGGGAGGATGGAGGGCTACGATTATCGCAACTAACAAGCCCCATACCATGAGTAATGGGATGAGGACAATTATTCATCATTCGATAATGAATACGTTTTCACAGTTTCTCGTCACCAGTTTGTATTGCACGTCAAACATGTCAAATGAAATGGCAAAATAAATTCATATGTTGTAATGTCATAACTTCTATGGTTATTCAAATTGAATTTAAGTTTGTTTTACAACAAAAAAACATGTTATTTTTGTATACTACATAATTTTAAAAGGCAACAGTCCACTACACCATGGACTACACCCTTCCTCCATGACTACACTAACCACCACCGGGACTGAGTTGCCGCCCACCTCGGCCTGTGTTGATGACACATTCCTTCCAATCCGCACTCCAGCCAGATTTTGTTTAGTTAACTGTTATCATCTTTTCAGTTTAGAATTTCAACCAGTTTCAACTTACACATTTTCCTTGATGGCCATCAAATAAGGTACAAGCTGTTCCAGGTAGCGGTGTTGTCATTAAGTCACCATCACCGAAACCTGATGTGAAATTATCAGCACCAACATCGACTTCGGCCATGATCGGTTTTAAGTGCTCTATCAATTTTGCTGCCCTTAAATTATTTTGACCGAGCTGAATCTAGCACTAGTATTGGGCCCGAAATAGCCAGCCGCGTATTCGCAGATGGGCCAGAAAAGAAAATTCAGGAAATTAGAACACATGCAGTACAGGGAGTTAACATTTCTGTCTCTCCTTCTTTCTAATTTGAACGAATTATTTTAAAATATTTCTTTATCAGTACTATTTTTTTTAAATTCTGAAAAAACATATCACTGACCATACTAAAGGTAGAACTAGATTATTTGACTACCTAATTAGTGAGTAATTATCCGCCACAATTAAGACCTCATCATCCAGACCATAGACCAAGCACACTTAATTTTGGAGGTGGCTAATTTGGCTCACTAATTAATATCTAATTAGCCGCTAGAATACACGACATTTTCTGTCATGCGTTAGCGGTATATCACTTAAGTACACAATGACTGCACTCGCCGTAAAGTATAAAAATGTCCCCTTCATGTTCCATAATCTGATAGACCATACCACTAGGCACACTTAAATTTTGGAGGTGGTTAATTCGGCTCACTAATTAATACCTAATTAGCCGCTAGAATATGCGCCATTTTCTATCGTGTGTAAATGTGAAGGACTTCACTTACTACTATGACTGCACTCGCCGTAAAGTTGTATCCTTCATGTTGCATAAAAGATGAAACTCTGAATCCATAATCTGAACTGCTCCGACAACCCGACAAAGTTGTTGATGAATTTGCCCGATAAGGACGCCGCATTTCAATGATGAAGTAGACATGAGCTTTTTCAGACAACGTAATTATTTTATGCCTATCCCATAATATTCCCAATACGGTCACCAATAGTAACACCAATGCAAGCTTTTGTTCTGTCCACCGTTTTGGAGTCAAAATTTACACGCAACTGCACCATGCGCCAAGCACATGAAAAATGCGCTGATAGGTTGCTTTTCGACTCCCAAAAGCGAAAGTTACAGTGACGTTATGTTCGAAGGGTCTTACCCCTAACAAATATTGGCTCTTTTTCAGCGCCTTCTTTATGAACCGTAATTTACCGTAATTTTGTTTAAGATAATCTGGCGTGAGTGTAAAAACAATTACATTTTCTGTGTACAAATGGAAAAATAGTTTCAAAAACTTCGAAATTATCACATTATAGCGTATGTAAATATGGAAATTTCAAATCCCCAAAGTCCAGATTTCAAATGGGGAGAGGGCACCCGGGAGGGGGGACACGTGCCCCCCCCTTAGTTTCGCCACTGATTTGTATTCTTCATTATTAGTATAAAAAAAATCTTTAGCCCATAATCTTGAAGACTGTACACTGGGCATACCAAATTTTGGAGCTGGCTAATTTGGTCGACTAATTAGTGGTTAATTAACCACAGATTTTGCATTTGAGTAAACTACCTCGAATTTGTACCCTTCATTATGAATGAAATTGTTTTTTAGCACAGAATCTTGAACACTGTTCCTCTCGGCATACAAAATTTTAGAGCTTGCTAATTTGGTCCACTATGATGGTTAATTAACCACACAGACGCCTTTTTCCATCTATAATACGCACAATTGCCTATGCATTTGAGTCAAAACTTTTTACAAAAGAGTCTGTACCCTTCATTGAGAATAAAAGTGGATCTTTTTAGCTCTACTTGAAGACTGTTTCGTTTCCCCTATACCTCTCTCAGTTTCTTTATGATGACCATTCCGTATGAAAAGTACGGAAGCGCATTGCTGCCAAGTTGAATTAAAAAATATAAAAAAAATTAAGTCGTCCGAACGAGATAATTAAGTCGTTCGAACGAGATAGCAAGTCGTTTGAACGAGACGAGATAATAACCGCCCTGACACGCTCGGTCTGAGAGTTACCGGGGACTTGTCTGCAGAGCCGCTTCGTGGGTGTCTGAGCGCCTTTGGACCCCATCAGCCTGCGCCTCCGAACGCCCCCGACACCGTACTTTGCCGTCTTCTTGGAGTGTCCTCTCCTCGACCAGGCAGGGGTAGCCCAGCGGCTTTGGACCCAGGCAGACTCTCGCCGCCCTGGTACGCTCGGTCTTTGCTTTACCGGGGACTTGTCTTCGTGGGTGTCACAGAGCCTTTGGACCCCATCAGCCTGCGCCTCCGAATGCCTCCGACACCGCACATTACCGTCTTCTCGGAGTGTCCTCTCCTCGACCAGGCAGGGGTAGCCCAGCGGCTTTGGACCCAGGCAGACCCTCGCCGCCCTGGCACGCTCGGTCTTTGCTTTACCGGGGCCTTGTCTTCGTGGGTGTCGCAGCGCCTTTGGCCCCATCATACCGAAGTTTGGAGTCGGAGGCCTTCGGAGGAGCAGGCTGATGGGGGCCGGAGGCGCTCAGACACCCACGAAGCGGCTCTGCAGACAAGACCCCGGTAACGTTAAGGCAGAGGGTGTCAGGGCGGTTATTATCTCATTTGAACGACTTAATTTTAAAAAAAAATTAAATTTAACTTGGCAGCAATGCGCTTCCATAGAAAAGCGTTATCAGCTTCATAAACTCAAACAAGGAAGATCACCATAATGTAAACCGGTTCCTAAAGAAAGTGGGGCCCAGTCTGATTAATGCGGACACCCAAAATGACGGTAAGCGTCGACGGATTCCTCAAGGGCTGGAAGTCATCACCGAGTCGGCGGAGCAGAAAGTCGGTCCCCTCAGTGGACCCAGAGGCGCAAGGCGAAGATGATGAACATGGCTATATGCCAAGAAAACCCACCGGTTCTTTTCAGATCCACCACATAAAAACAAGATTTGGACCATGTTGTTTTCATAAAGAAACTATTTTATAATGTACCTTTATTTCTTTGTTGTTGGCCTCTAGCATGTCCTACTCAAACTCCTAAACTATCGATGTCCATCTATCTGTTTCGTTTTCCCTTAAAGGCACTGAACACGTTTGGTAATTGTCAAAGACCAGTATTCTCACTTGGTCTATCCCAACATATGCATAAAATAACAAGCCTGTGAAAATTTGGGCTCAATTGGTCATTGAAGTTGCAAGAAAATTATAAAAGAAAAAACACCCTTGTTGTACAAATTTGTGTGCTTTCAGATAGGAATAAAAGGCTTCTTGCAAGAAATCTTTTTTTATTTCAAAACTATGTTACTTCAGAGGGAGTCGTTTCTCACAATGTTTTATACTATCAACAGCTCTCCGTTGCTTGTTACCAAGTAAGTTTTAATGCTAATATATATTTTGTGTAATTACCAAACGTGTACAGTGCCTTTAAACCTCTCTCAGTCCCTCTTGGTAATGAAATGTAAGAGACACGGGAAGGAGGCCGGTGCTTTTTATTTAAAAAGGACGAGCTATCACCAGAATACACCAAAAGCAGAATCCATATGGTCAAAAATATAAAAGAATCTCTTATACTGATTTTAATCATCCAATACTATAGCACACAATACACAATATAATAGTATACACAATGCACAGCACAGTCACTTATTTACAATGATTCAATCAGCCCTAAAAATGACAACATTTCTGGAATAAAATAATGATTTGATACAGAACAATACTCACAGATAACTCTATGAGCTTATCCCTCCCAGATAAATATTATATGGAGCTTGGCCAGAGCCATATGCTCACTACTAAATATAAATACTAAGACAAAAATAAATGTGCTCTCTCTTGCTCAAAGCTAAAATGGAAAAGAGAGTGAGCCCAAAGGTTGCAACCCCAAACTTACATTTTATTATAAATTATGCTAATCACAAAGTTGGATCAGACACTTGAACACTGAGGGCGCACTTGGGTTTCCTACAGGTTCCCCACTTTATGACCACGCGACCCGAGTGGTCCAAAAAACAAAACAGATAGTGTGACCTGGTAAGTTTAAGAATAATTTATGAAAATGACATTTATATGATTTACATTGATTTACACCTTTAAACCATTATGCATATTTTTAACCCAATTTCATAAAATGATGCACCAGATCCATCCTACTACACATTCAAGATGAATACAGAATCATTTATGACATTTACACATCAGAAAAATACACTGCATAATGTTACGCACTGAATGTTCACTAAGACCAGGTTTTCTAAATACAAACTGACACACACTAGCCTATGCATGGATAAAATACCCTCATTGAAAAACGTATTCTAAGTCAAAAACCAGTAAAGTGATAACAGTCCATCCCAATACAAAACCTGTACAGCAAACTTCACATGTAAAACACACAGTACAATACAATCTTTGACCCAATCTCAAATACCCAAATTGATACAGCGTTATACATTGAGGTCAACCACAGGGTTGAACCAGACAAAATACACTCACATGACAATTGCTTGTCTCTATTTATGATAGAGCAACCATGACAATACCTTATAAAAACGGCTATTTAAAACCATGTCAAAACTGTGAATAATTTACACAGCACTTGGTGTAAAATCATTCTTAAAATGCAAAACCCAGTCATGAAATCCAAATCACATTTATCCTGGATCTCACTGCAGACAAGTGTTTTTTTATAAACTACAATATACATCTAAAATGAACAATTGGATCTAAACAGGCAGGCAAAACAATTTGGTTCCAATCAAGGCTAAGAAAGATTACAATGGAGAATAAAATACAACTGGCTATAACAGTTCACTTTAATTGCTTGGAAAGCAAAAAGGTAAATATATTATTAATCACTAAAAAATGTACACATCCACAAGGGTAGAAAAGCATGATAGATCAAGTCTCAACCACACTGTGAGAACAAAACAGAGTTGGACAACACAACCAACTCCAAAATCCACACTAAACCATATCAGGCTAGGTGACTAAATTATTTAAATTCTAACCACAAATAACATCTACACCTGAGAGAGCAAAGACCCATCACTATTAGTACTTAGGGCGACAACAACAATACGAGAAGGGAATTTAATACACTTTACAAGCATTTCCTGAAAAATGGTCCTATAAATGACAGGATACATGGTGAAAATGTCAAACACATGTAGATTTCACTCCAAAAGGTTATAAAAAAATATCCCATAAATTGGTGAACACAAACACAGTTGGATTACACCAAACTGCTGACAAAAATATTTCACTTGGCAACAACACTAAAATTAGGAACCCACAATCCCGCCACTAAACATTCTTAGGGAACAAATTTAGAAATGTAATCAGATATCATCAAATTCCCATACCTCAAAAAGTACATCTTTCATACAAGAAATCGAAGGAGAAAAAGTAACTGGGTCAGGTGACTGCAATATATCAACCCTGACTGCATTCAAATTTCCAAAACACTTGAATAATAGAAAATCTAGCATCTAATGCAGCTTTGATGCTATTTGTATTTAAACAGGACATGCATCTTCATCCTCTTCACGTAAACAAATTGTGAAGACACTCACAATGGTTTCAACTAAAACACCGTTTGACTTTGAATTATTGTCTGGCACAGACATTATTGAAATAAAATACAAGCAATGTACACACAAAATACGACTTGTTAAAATACAATATGAGGCCTAAATCATTGAACTACAAAACAGTCTGCACAAATACAGACAATAACAATACAAGTCAAAAATTTGTCTAACCACACTGTAGACAAAAAGTTCAATTGCGACTCGAATACAGTTTACTGTCTTACAAAGACTTAAAAGTTACACAGTAATATGCCAAGACAATTTAAATGCACAAAAATTCATAAAGTACACCATTTTCAATGGTGTAAAATGTATAAGAAAAATGCAGTTAGCTGAAAACCTTAAGTTTGTACATTAATAAGTGTGCAACAAAAAATCTATTCGACTTAAAAACATTTGATCCAAAGCACAGGCCTACAACTGGCTCTAAAATTATCTGTTTAAAAGAATAATGAATCTCTACAAGATCCACAAGAGATACAACTGCCTTTAAAAAGTAAAACAGATCTGCAAATTAGCTTGGATGAGAATGTCAAATATTGCATACAATTCCATAATGAAACTTTTCAATACAAGTTTCACAACATACATAAACAAAGAATATCTGTTGATGAAGTCCTCCTGCCAATGCAGGGAAGGCAAAAGCTATGACCACCACATCCATTGTTTGCGACGAAAAACGCAAAAACGATTACATAAATCCTCAGGAGAAAACCTAAAGACCCGGTTTTAAGTCCGGGTAAAAACCGACGTCATTGTTCAAACTCTTAAAAAGGACGAGCATTCACCGAGTACACCAAAAGCAGTACACAATATAACAGGCTACACAATGCACAGCACAGTCACTTTAATTTTAAGGGCAAAAGGTCAACACAACACCAGGCTGGCCACACACAAGGTTACAATGATTCAATCAGCCCTAAAAATTACAATGTTTCTGGAAAGAAATGATGATTTGATACAGAACAATACTCACAGATAACTCTGTGAGCTTATCCCTCCCAGATAAATATTATATATGGAGCATGGCTAGAGCCATGCCACCTACAACATAGAGAGAAATACGGTACCTAGACAAACAAACATGGAAAAGAGAGTGAACCCAAAGGTCACGACCCCAAACTTAACTTGTATTATAAATTATGCTAATCACAAAGTTGGATCAGACACTTGAACACTGAGGGCGCACTTGTGAACCCAAAGGTCGCGACCCCAAACTTAACTTGTACTATAAATTATGCTAATCACAAAGTTGGATCAGACACTTGAACACTGAGGGCGCACTTGGGTTCCCTACAGCATGCAGAGCTGTGTATTGCCCTACAGTAAAGTCAGGAAATTATCCTCCAAAATATATTTTATAGAACTACTAATTCTTTGTCTTCTAGATTTAATTAAAAGCAATTGCAGAACGTCACCCCTAATCCTCATCGAAGGTTCCCACAATAAGAGCTCCCAAAGTTAATGGAGTCCATATGTTCCCCACAAAAGTAATATAAATACTATAGTAAAATTATAAATATTAAGTAAGGTCATCTGATGACAAGCAAATTATAACAATTTCTATGTAAACCCATTGTTTTAAGGGGTTTTCCCCCACAACTTTTCCATCGCCTTTTTTTTACCGCTCTTTTATTTTTCCTATGCATATTTTTTCCAGCGCATTTTTGTCCATCGCATTTTTTTACCGTTCCCATTTTTTTTAAATCGCATTTTTTAGTCGTGTTTTTTTTTACCGTCCCATTTGTTTTCCGTCGCCTTTTTTTCAAAAGCATTTTTGTCCTTGTCTCAATTTCTTTTTTCCGTCACATTTTTTTTACTGCTGTTTTTTTAATTTTTTCGTTGCATATTTTTTCCAGCGCATTTTTGTCCATCGCATTTTTGTTATCGTTCCCATTTCTGTTATCGCATTTTTGTTTACCGTTCCATTTTGTTTTATGTCCCTTTTTTTTCCCAGCTCATTTTTTAGTCGTATTTTGTTTACCGTCCCATTTTGTTTTCCGTCGCCTTTTTTTCAAAAGCATTTTTGTCCCCGTCGCAATTTTTTTTTTCCGTCAATTTTTTTTTACCGCCGTTTTTTAAAATTTTTTCGTTTACATATTTTTTCCAGCGCATTTTTGTCCAGCGCATTTTTGTTATCGTTCCCATTTTTGTTATCGCATTTTTTTTACCGTCCCATTTTGTTTTCCGTTGCCTTTTTTCAAAAGCATTTTTTTCCCCGTCGCAATTTTTTTTTTTTTCACATTAATTTTTTTATAACCGCTGTTTTTTTAATTTTTCCGTTGCATATTTTTTCCAGCACATTTTTGTCCATCGCATTTTTTTTATCCTTCCCATTTTTGTTATCGCATTTTTTAATTGCATTTTGTTTACCGTCCCACTTTTTTTTGCCGCATTTTTAGGGTCGTCACATTTTTTTGCCAATGAAGTTTATGTTTGACCTTAATTATACTGCAGCTTCATTCACTTCAGCACCAGTCCTAAGGTGGTCCATATGTGCCACCTTTAGTCTGATTTTTTTTTATCGCCACATTTTGTTCCCAGTTGCATTTTTTCACATTTTTGTTTTTTCGCGCGCATTTTGTTTGTGTCACATTTTTCATTACATTTTTTGGGCGCCTGGAGTTTTGCAGCTGCAGTTTGGCGGCTGAAGTTTGTCTAATGGAGTTTGGCGGCTGGAGTTTGGTGGCTGGAGTTTGGCTGCTGGGAGTTTTACATTTGGTAGTCACGAAGCAATTTTTTTTCAGTTGCTTTTTTTTCTTTTTGTCGCATTTTCTTTTTGCGTCACATTTTTGGGGGCGGCTGGATTTTGGCATCTGGAGTTTGGCAGCTGGAGTTTGGCGACTTGAGTTTGGCGGCTTGTCGGCTGGAGTTTGGCGGCTGGAGTTTGGCGGCTTGGAGTTTGGAGGGTGGGAGTTATAGAGTCATTAAGTCATGGAGTCATGGAGACATGGAGACATGGAGACATTGAGCCATGGAGCCATGGAGTCTGGCAGCTGGAGATTGGCGGCTGGAGTTAATAAGAGACATTTATAAAGCAAAAACAGTTGCAGATCGGCTCTGCCTCAAGGTGCTAAATACAAGCAAATGGATTAAACAAAATAAATTTAAAACAACAATAATTACACATTTTACACAAATTACGTCTGAACCAGTCAAATACACAGTAAGCTAAAATGATGAACTAGTTAAAAAATAGTTTCTAGAAATTGAATAATAGATAAAAACTTTCAATAAGTTACAACATGACAAAAATACTTTTAAAAAGATGAGTCTTAAGGCGAGACTTGAACAGCTCGATGTCGTTAATTCCCTGATGACGGCTTGAGTTTGGCATTGGAGTTTGGCGGTTGGAAGTTTGGCGGCTTGGAGTTTGGCGGTTGGAAGTTTTGTGGCTGGGAGTTTGGCGGCTGGAGTTTGGCGGTTGGAAGTTTGGCGGCTTGGAGTTTGGCGGTTGGAAGTTTGGCGGCTGGAGTTTGGTGGCTGGGAGTTTTGCGGCTGGGAGTTTGGCGGCTGGAGTTTGGCGGCTGGGATTTTGGCGGCTGGGAGTTTCGCGGCTTGAACAGCTCGATGGTCGTTTCCCTGATGACGGCTAGAGTTTGGCATTGATGTTTGGCATTGGAGTTTGGCAGTTGGAAGATTGGCGGCTTGGAGTTTGGCAGTTGGAAGATTGGCGGCTGGGAGTTTGGCGGCTGGGAGTTTGGCGGCTGGAGTTTGGCGGCTGGGAGTCATGGAGGCTTGGAGTCACAGAGTCATGGAGTCATGGAGCCATGGAGTCATGCAGAAAAAACAAAAAACAGTGAAAATATTTGGAGGAAATTGTGCATATCAGGATTCTTTTGGCTGTTGCAATCAAGATAAGCAACAGAAATTTGAAGGGGCATTTTGGTGCTGGTATGGTGCTGGTATGACCTTTATTATTATAGAGTCCCCAGAATTAAACTAATCTAGCAAGTTGCATGCAAAATGCTAATAACCAAAAGCTACCTTTTGTTATTTCTTTATTTGGGAAGCCTTTACCTTGTACTGGAGAGTGCAGCTCTTTTTCTATAGGCCAGTCAATACATCTACTTGTTGATGGGCAGATCTCTTTGGAGATGATAAGCCTATTGCAACAAATGATCAAAACAGTCAGTTACAGATAAATTGAATTACCTGAGGAATTTGAGTATACTACGATAATTGGAGGAGTGTCATGGCCTAGCGGTCTAGTGATACAGACCTCACAGAACAGACCGGACATGTTATCATCACGACATAAAAGGACACTATGGGTGTGATTCCATCAGCTTGCGTCACTTATGTTATGATCTGAAAGTCTCCAAACTATCAGTGAATATCAATCACTCAAAAAGCCTGAAATTTCTCAGATGCAACAAAGAAGTCAAACAAGATCCAACAGATAAAAAAAAAGTGATTTAATAACTTCACAAATTGATAGGGTTTAACAAGCGTCAATAGTTAAGTTAGAAAAGTGTACGTTTTCAAGATGTTATACTCTATAAAGAAGAAGATCTTACAGGCTAGGGCTGGCTTAAACTCCAAACTGCAAACTGGAAACTGCAAACTGGAAACTGCAAACTGGAAACTGCAAGCTGGAAACTGGAAACTGCAAGCTGGAAACTGCAAACCTGAAAATGCAAATCAGAAAATGCAAATCAGAAAATGCAAACTTAAAACTACAAACTGGAAACTACAAGCTGAAAACTACACACTGGCAACCACACACTGGAAACTACAAACTAGAAACTACAAACTGGAAACTACAAACTGGAAACTACAAACTGGAAACTACAAGCTGGTAACTACAAACTGGAAACTACAAGCTGGTAACTACAAACTGGAAACTACAAACTGGAAACTACAAACTGGAAACTACAAACTAGAAACTACAAACTGGAAACTACAAACTAGAAACTACAAACTGGAGACTACAAGCTGGTAACTACAAACTGGAAACTACAAGCTGGTAACTACAAACTGGAAACTACAAACTGGAAACTACAAACTGGTAACTACAAACTGGAAACTACAAACTGGAAACTACAAACTGGAAACTACAAACTAGAAACTGCAAACTGGAGACTACAAGCTGGTAACTACAAACTGGAAACTACAAACTGGAAACTACAAACTGGAAACTATAAACTGGAAACTACAAACTGGAAACTACAAACTGGAAACTACAAACTGGAAACTACAAGCTGGAAACTACAAACTGGAAACTACAAACTGGAAACTACAAACTGGAAACTACAAACTGGAAACTACAAACTGGAAACTACAAGCTGGTAACTACAAACTGGAAACTACAAACTGGAAACTACAAACTGGAAACTACAAACTGGAAACTACAAACTAGAAACTACAAACTGGAAACTACAAACTGGAAACTACAAACTGGAAACTACAAACTGGAGACTACAAACTGGAGACTACAAGCTGGTAACTACAAACTGGAAACTACAAACTGGAAACTACAAACTGGAAACTACAAGCTGGTAACTACAAACTGGAAACTACAAGCTGGTAACTACAAACTGGAAACTACAAACTGGAAACTACAAACTGGAAACTACAAACTAGAAACTACAAACTGGAGACTACAAGCTGGTAACTACAAACTGGAAACTACAAACTGGAAACTACAAACTGGAGACTACAAGCTGGTAACTACAAACTGGAAACTACAAGCTGGTAACTACAAACTGGAAACTACAAACTCGAAACTACAAACTGGAAACTACAAACTGGTAACTACAAACTGGAAACTACAAACTGGAAACTACAAACTGGAAACTACAAACTGGAAACTACAAACTGGAAACTACAAACTGGAAACTACAAGCTGGTAACTACAAACTGGAAACTACAAGCTGGTAACTACAAACTGGAAACTACAAACTGGAAACTACAAACTGGTAACTACAAACTGGTAACTACAAACTAGAAACTACAAACTGGAAACTACAAACTAGAAACTACAAACTGGAGACTACAAGCTGGTAACTACAAACTGGAAACTACAAGCTGGTAACTACAAACTGGAAACTACAAGCTGGTAACTACAAACTGGAAACTACAAACTGGAAACTACAAGCTGGTAACTACAAACTGGAAACTACAAGCTGGTAACTACAAACTGGAAACTACAAACTCGAAACTACAAACTGGAAACTACAAACTGGAAACTACAAACTGGAGACTACAAGCTGGTAACTACAAACTGGAAACTACAAGCTGGTAACTACAAACTGGAAACTACAAACTGGAAACTACAAACTGGAAACTACAAGCTGGAAACTACAAGCTGGAAACTACAAACTGGAAACTACAAACTGGAAACTACAAACTGGAAACTACAAACTGGAAACTACAAACTGGAAACTACAAACTGGAAACTACAAACTGGAAACTACAAACTGGAAACTACAAACTGGAAACTACAAGCTGGTAACTACAAACTGGAAACTACAAACTGGAGACTACAAGCTGGTAACTACAAACTAGAAACTACAAACTGGAAACTACAAACTGGAAACTACAAACTGGAAACTACAAGCTGGTAACTACAAACTGGAAACTACAAACTGGAAACTACAAACTGGAAACTACAAACTGGAAACTACAAACTGGAAACTACAAACTGGAAACTACAAACTGGAAACTACAAACTGGAAACTACAAACTGGAAACTACAAGCTGGTAACTACAAACTGGAAACTACAAACTGGAGACTACAAGCTGGTAACTACAAACTGGAAACTACAAACTAGAAACTACAAACTGGAAACTACAAACTGGAAACTACAAACTGGAAACTACAAACTGGAAACTACAAACTTGAAACTACAAGCTGGTAACTACAAACTGGAAACTACAAACTGGAAACTACAAACTGGAAACTACAAGCTGGTAACTACAAACTGGAAACTACAAACTGGAAACTACAAACTGGAAACTACAAACTGGAAACTACAAGCTGGTAACTACAAACTGGAAACTACAAGCTGGTAACTACAAACTGGAAACTACAAACTGGAAACTACAAACTGGTAACTACAAACTAGAAACTACAAGCTGGTAACTACAAACTGGAAACTACAAACCGGAAACTACAAACTGGAAACTACAAACTGGTAACTACAAGCTGGTAACTACAAACTGGAAACTACAAACTGGAAACTACAAGCTGGTAACTACAAACTGGAAACTACAAACTGGAAACTACAAACTGGAAACTACAAGCTGGAAACTACAAACTGGAAACTACAAACTGGAAACTACAAACTGGAAACTACAAACTGGAAACTACAAACTGGAAACTACAAACTGGAAACTACAAACTGGAAACTACAAACTGGAAACTACAAGCTGGTAACTACAAACTGGAAACTACAAACTGGAAACTACAAACTGGAAACTACAAACTGGAAACTACAAACTGGAAACTACAAACTGGAAACTACAAACTGGAAACTGCAAACTGGAAACTACAAACTGGAAACTACAAACTGGAAACTACAAACTGGAAACTACAAACTGGAAACTACAAACTGGAAACTACAAGCTGGTAACTACAAACTGGTAACTACAAACTGGAAACTACAAGCTGGTAACTACAAACTGGAAACTACAAACTGGAAACTACAAACTGGAAGCTACAAACTGGAAACTACAAACTGGAAACTACAAGCTGGTAACTACAAACTGGAAACTACAAACTGGAAACTACGAACTGGAAACTACAAACTGGAAACTACAAACTATAACTACAAACTGGAAACTACAAGCTGGTAACTACAAACTGGAAACTACAAACTGGAGACTACCAACTGGAGACTACAAGCTGGTAACTACAAACTGGAAACTACAAACTAGAAACTACAAACTGGAAACTACAAACTGGAAACTACAAACTGGAAACTACAAGCTGGTAACTACAAACTGGAAACTACAAACTGGAAACTACAAACTGGAAACTACAAGCTGGTAACTACAAACTGGTAACTACAAACTGGAAACTACAAACTGGAAACTACAAACTGGAAACTACAAACTAGAAACTACAAACTGAAAACTACAAGCTGGTAACTACAAACTGGAAACTACAAACTGGAGACTACCAACTGGAGACTACAAGCTGGTAACTACAAACTGGAAACTACAAACTAGAAACTACAAACTGGAAACTACAAACTGGAAACTACATACTGGAAACTACAAGCTGGTAACTACAAACTGGAAACTACAAACTGGAAACTACAAACTGGAAACTACAAACTGGAGACTACAAGCTGGTAACTACAAACTGGAAACTACAAGCTGGTAACTACAAACTGGAAACTACAAACTGGAAACTACAAACTGGAAACTACAAACTGGAAACTACAAACTGGAAACTACAAGCTGGTAACTACAAACTGGAAACTACAAACTGGAAACTACAAACTGGAAACTACAAACTGGAAACTACAAACTGGAAACTACAAACTGGAAACTACAAACTGGAAACTGCAAACTGGAAACTACAAACTGGAAACTACAAACTGGAAACTACAAACTGGAAACTACAAACTGGAAACTACAAACTGGAAACTACAAGCTGGTAACTACAAACTGGAAACTACAAACTGGAAACTACAAGCTGGTAACTACAAACTGGAAACTACAAGCTGGTAACTACAAACTGGAAGCTACAAACTGGAGACTACAAACTGGAAACTACAAACTGGAAACAACAAACTGGAAACTACAAACTGGAAACTACAAGCTGGTAACTACAAACTGGAAACTACAAACTGGAAACTACGAACTGGAAACTACAAACTGGAAACTACAAACTATAACTACAAACTGGAAACTACAAGCTGGTAACTACAAACTGGAAACTACAAACTGGAGACTACCAACTGGAGACTACAAGCTGGTAACTACAAACTGGAAACTACAAACTGGAAACTACAAACTAGAAACTACAAACTGGAAACTACAAACTGGAAACTACAAACTGGAAACTACAAGCTGGTAACTACAAACTGGAAACTACAAACTGGAAACTACAAACTGGAAACTACAAGCTGGTAACTACAAACTGGAAACTACAAACTGGAAACTACAAACTGGAGACTACAAGCTGGTAACTACAAACTGGAAACTACAAGCTGGTAACTACAAACTGGAAACTACAAACTGGAAACTACAAACTGGTAACTACAAACTAGAAACTACAAGCTGGTAACTACAAACTGGTAACTACAAACTGGAAACTACAAACTGGAAACTACAAACTGGAAACTACAAACTGGAAACTACAAACTGGAAACTACAAACTGGAGACTACAAGCTGGTAACTACAAACTGGAAACTACAAACTGGAAACTACAAACTGGAAACTACAAACTGGAAACTACAAGCTGGTAACTACAAACTGGAAACTACAAACTGGAAACTACAAGCTGGTAACTACAAACTGGAAACTACAAACTGGAAACTACAAACTGGAAACTACAAACTGGAAACTACAAACTGGAAACTACAAACTGGAGACTACAAGCTGGTGACTACAAACTGGAAACTACAAACTGGAAACTACAAACTGGAAACTACAAACTGGAAACTACAAACTGGAAACTACAAACTGGAAACTACAAACTGGAAACTACAAACTGGAAACTACAAACTGGAAACTACAAGCTGGAAACTACAAGCTGGAAACTACAAGCTGGAAACTACAAGCTGGAAACTACAAACTGGAAACTACAAACTGGAAACTACAAGCTGGAAACTACAAACTGGAAACTACAAACTGGAAACTACAAACTGGAAACTACAAACTGGAAACTACAAGCTGGAAACTACAAAGGGGCTCTACAGTGTTCAGGAAGCTGTGTCAGGATTTGAGCCGCTTGCCCACTGGCTGTTGTTGGAAGAGTGGGCGGAGTGGATTAGCATCCCTGTTCAAGAGGTGGAATGCACTTATCTGAGTTTGTTAGGGTGAGCTCTCAGGTGGTTGGTCGAGTAGTATAAGATGAGTCCGGCCAGGGTATATCGCTGAGAGACTCCTCCAACTTCTTGGAGAAGAAGTAAACTGGTAGCACTCTCCTCTTCTTGGGTAAGGGAACCGACAGATGCATGAAGGGATCAAAGGTTGTGGAAACCTATACACAAATATATATTTAAATATTGAAATTACTTGACAGAAAGTAATCAATTTTCTTTTCATGGCAGACATGCAACTTTATTATTGTAAAAAGAAGAGAGAGAAAAGAGGAGTGGAGTCTAGAGTTAACAATTTGGTTCTAAACAATTGTGGACACTGTTAGTTCGAGAAGTAAAAGGAAAACCACACAATTTTGAGGTTTATTTGTGTGGATCATTATATTCTACTTTTAAAAATCCAACCATATTCATTTCATAATAAATTCTTTTTGCACAAACCGAAGGCAATATGTCCCTTTAAGCAACATATTACTAAAATCATGCGCTACTGACGAAACTGCATACCTTTCCACATTCTGGACAAACTAATTTGGACTTGTATTGTCCTTGGAAGAGTTCTACGATGAAAGAATCATTGCGGTTCTTGTGTACCTGCCAGGCTACCTCAGCAATTTCCTACAGAATGACAAGGGGTCAATGAAAAAGAAATGACTAAAATGTTGAAAATTATTAACATGTACAATAACAACTTAATTAAAATAACGTTGTATCTCAAACAAGACAGGCTCCATTAAAAAACATCAATTTAATCTTTGCACTATGGGACAGTTTGAGAGAGCTTCGACAATTTTTGCAAAGACACAATTCATGTGAATGCTATTTTGTGAAGATGTACACTATGCAGTGTATAACCAACTACAACAGCAGTCCTCATGTGATGCAGCAACTTGTCTTAGTCATGCTCCTTGTTCATAACTGCATTTATGAATACAAGTTCTCAAGTTAATCTTTAGTCAAGAATTCACTGTTACCTCATCTGGCTCGT
Source organism: Plazaster borealis (assembly GCA_021014325.1). Lineage (NCBI taxonomy): Eukaryota > Metazoa > Echinodermata > Asteroidea > Forcipulatida > Labidiasteridae > Plazaster > Plazaster borealis. The sequence continues at coordinate 509,525 of CM037469.1, read as the reverse complement.
CGTCAGAGTCTTCAGTCTTAATATAAGGCTTGTTTTTCACTCTGTTCAAATCCTGGGGAAAAAAAAGAGAAGAGAAAACTATAAGCAATGAGTTGAATTGTGTGGAAAGAAGTGTCAGCCAAAGAGTCAAGTTTTATAGCAAACATAAAACTGTTTTTGATGAACCAAATTATGTTTCCGATCAGGGCAGTTCCAAATCGGATGGGACTATTAATACAATTCTCTATCTTGTAATTCTTTCAGTAATAACAACCCAATGCTGAATAACACTGAGAATTGGAATGCTTTCATACACCAGAACAGTAACACGTGTAGACTACCAACAGAGGGCGCTGTAACACAGATCTGCAGTGCAAGATGTAATCACATGTACTTTAACACTGCACACAACAGTGCCGCTGTTACAGTAGCGCCACTGAGGTGCATGGGCATGCAGAGAAGTTGCTAATGGCGTACGTAACCACATCAATACTTATAATACAGTATGGGCATAAAGGGTCACGAGAATAGTAACTTTTAGCCCTTTTTGAAACTACGGCGTCAGCTTGTGTTTGAAGCCCTTAGAAGAACTGCACGTTTTCAAAATAATGAACGGAGCCTAAGCTGGAACTCTAGCCAAAGCCGTGCTTTTGAAAAGAGTCACAATCTCCAACAACTAATGCTCAGTTCAAGAAGAGAACCAGACTACTTTCCCTTCCTGCCTCGGTTTGGTTAACATTGGTTTGAATGGAAAGAAACTAGCATGGCTTTACCTCGTGTAGACCATCAAGCAAGAATGCCATGAAATCCTGAGCGTCGTGCTTTGCAAAGCCCATAGATTGACTAGCTTTGCTTCCAATGGTATTCTGGAAAAGAAAATGAATAAACAATGTGGTTTAACTTAATTGTTGCTTCATAATAAACAAATAACAAAAAACCCACTGATATATTATTTGTTTTCCTTTCTGGTCAAGATTTTTTGACAGACAGCAGGAGTGTCATTCGTGACAGACCTCAGGAGTGTCATTCGTGACAGACATCAGCAGTGTCATTCGTGACAGATGTCAGGAGTGTCATTCGTGACAGACACCAGCAGTGTCATTCGTGACACACGTCAGGAGTGTCACTCGTGACAGACGTCTGGATAGTTGTATCCTGTTGGGCTGCTATAAGCAGTTTTTAATAAACCAATAAATATGTAAAATATAATGGTATTTATACGCACCTCAAGTTTGGATGGAGCACAGGATCTGAATTTGCCTGACCAAAGTGACCTCATGAGCACAGCAAAAGTCAAGATCAGTGTACCAACGGTACCCAGCAGGTTACTGTAGTTTATCATACTCTTCATATTAAAATCTGTGAAAATGTAATCAAAATAGACAGACAGGAAAATAAATTGTAGCACTTTAATAATAGTCAAAAATATCTGCATAAGCTTTTGTAGCAACAACTACTTCATCAGATACAATGAAGAAAAACAAGTTCAACCAGCAAAGTGAAGCGTGACCACAAAAATGATTGTGAGTACAATTAAAGGCATCGTACACGTTTGGTAATTGTCAAAGACCAGTGTTCTCACTTGGTGTATCCCAACATATTCATAAAATAACAAGCCTGTAAAAATTTGGGCTCAATTGGTCATCGAAGTTACAAGAAAATGATGAAAGAAAAAAACACCCTCGTTGTACAAATTTGTGTGCTTTCAGATAGGAATAAAAGGCTTCTTGCAAGAAGTCTTTTATTATTTTAGTGAGAAATTAACTCTTTCTCAAAAAACTATACGTTACTTCAGAGGGAGTCGTTTCTCACAATGTTTTATACTATCAACAGCTCTCTGTTGCTCATTACCAAGTCAGTTTTTATGCTAATATATATTTTGAGTAATTACCAAACGTGTACAGTGCCTTTAAATGCCTGATGTTGCATCTTAGACATATCAAAAGAAGGCAGTAGGTGATTTTCATGCTATTTCGTTGAGTCTTTTTTGTCATTTTGGGGGGCATTTTTGTGGCTGGTCACTTTGGTTTCGGAAAATCATAGCGACATTAAAGTATCGCATTGAACCCCAATGGTTATCTGGGGCGCTAGTACGACCGAAGATGTCAACATTTTTTTAAAAAGGAGAAAATTGCCCCAGTAATGTCCCACGATGTCAACATTTTTTTTAAAAGGAGCACAGCGCCCCAGTTACTGGGTCTAGTTTTGTTTTGCTGGCTATAAAAAACTCCCAGGTAAGTGTGCTTTGACCTGGTCATTCCAGTCCTTTCCTTACAGCAGAAAAACATCCTTGGTTTTCAGTACATTAGTAACGAGAAAGAATCAATATGGCACACTGCCCAAGGCAGTATAATAGTGAAAACACAAACAAATGTAATAATTAACACTGAAAAATATCGAAGACAAAACTCAAGATGTCATCGTGTATTCGTACAGAAAATAATAATCAAATCAAATTAATCAACAATATATAATAACACATTAATGAAGAAAACAAATATAAGAACTTTTAAAGCAAACTATTTACAAACACTGGCTAATAAATTAATACAAAATATGAATGGTCTTATCGATTTGGATAAAAATGCTCTATTTGAAATGAAGGATTCAAACTTGGACTTGAGAGGACATAGCCAAAGAATTCAGAAACCACGGGCTCGACTGGACATACGGAAATTCAGCTTCACACACAGAGTTGTCAACCAATGGAATATAGTCCCCAGTTCAGCAGCAGAAGCACTAACAGTTAACCCTATTTCTACAGCACATATTGGGCAAAATGAGTCAAAAATGTGGTACACATGAATTATTAGCCATAACTTCTCTGAATTAAGTCCTATGAGGACAAACTAAATACCATCATAAAGAGTATCAAGCAGACAAATTTTAAACAACTTCAAACTTTGCAAAAAAAAAATTTATTATGCAAAAGAGGCATTTAATAATCATACAAAAGACAATAACACACTTTAAAACAGTAACAAATCAATATACTTTGAGCTGAGAGAGACACTTGTGTGTAACAATAGGTTGTTTTACTGTCAATTATGATTCCCAGGTATTTCACCATCAAAAATGTAAAAATAAATGAGGAAAACGCATGTTAATTATTTTTCCACTAATTAAATATGATTATCAGTATTTTAGTAAATACGGGGCATTTGAATGTATTCATCATTGAAATAAAACAATACTTTATTTTATTTGCTTTCATGTCACAACAGAGTAAATGCAAGACTAATGAGCAGACTGTAAAACTACCAAACAATTCTTATTAATCAATTATGTAAATGCACTTTAATTAGAAAATATGCTAATGAGATGACCTGATTTGCATATTCATACTCACGAGGTCAAAGTTGAACGTTTGAGGTTTGGTGAAGCCAATTTCATGAAAAATTTAGACATATAAACACATTATCTTACAAACATTTCCATCAATTCTGGGTCTTTGTGAACTTTATTCATGCAGTCTCTCTTCTGTGTGAAACAAAAATGGTGCCCACAAACTTCACACAGGGTCTGCACTTTGTTTACTTTTTGTTTTCTTTATAGCAAAGTGCGCAGTTGCCTCTGCTGGCGGTCCAAATTATGCTGTAGGGATGGCTACCTACGGGGAAAAATTGGTTAGGCTGGTCTTCTTGTGGGACCTCTGCCTCTGCCTCTGCCTCTGGTACTACAGGATGAGCTAGTTCAGCAAGCTGCTGAACTAGCTCCTCACGAAACTCAAGTTGTCCATACCTGGCATTGCGCTTGAGGTCTGGATTGTTGGGATTTCGTGCCCGCCATTCTTGAAAAAGAATGAAGCTATTTACAGAGGCCAAATCAATAATATGAAAAAACAGGGTGACCCACCATCTGTTTACTTTCTTCAGCACATTGTACTTGGCAATGAACTGGTCAGATAGATCCACACCCCCCATGTGCTCATTATATTGCGCAATAACAAGAGGACGGTCGATGGTGATTTCGGACCATTTTCTATCCTTTGTTTTTTCCTTTCGAGTGACTGTATCCCACTCATCTGCCCTGTGGATTGATGACATCATTGTAACAACTTTCTTATCTTTCCACTGAAGATACAGAATTCCATCTACATCCCTGTACCAGCGAACACTTCCTCTTACAGACTTTTTGAACTCTTTCAAACCCTTTTTCAGGGGCTTGGGGAACTCTTTTCTGTTCTGAGCAGCTGTTCCACAAGCAAATATTTTAATTTTCAGCAAATGTTTCAAAAGAGTTGGACTGCTGTAATAGTTATCAAAAAAAACTTTGTATCCCTGATTTTCTATTGAATTGCAAAGTGTCATGACGACATCATAGCCAAGACCAAAACTTAAGTGCTCTTTTTCAGCTCCTAAATAAACATCAAAATCATACGTGTAAGCAGAGGAAGAGTCCGCTAATACCCAAAGCTTATAGCCCCATTTTTTGGGGTTTATCCTTCATGTATTGACGGAGTCCGGAGCGTCCCTTGGACGCAACCATCCTCTCATCAATACTTACGTGTTGGTAAGGCTGGAATAGCTCTTTACACACACCCTTCATGTGCTCCAGCAGGTATTTTATTTTTTTCAAGCGACCATGTTCCTCATCTTCGGTCTGTGGGTCAACGACGTGAAAAGTGGCCAGGATGGACTGAAAACGCCGTCTTGACATGAGACTCTTTGGCCATGGTAAGCTGAGCAAGGGAGAAGAACGCCAGTATCGATCAGTGGTTGGTAGCTGATACATACCCATGTATATTAGCATGCCAACAAATGCATACAGCTCCTCAACCTTCACATCTGACCATGACCCGTCCCGTGAACTGTAAGATGGCGCCGACTCGACCTTCATCCAGCCATAGATGTTGGTGTAATCGCAGATCTTGGACATCATATCCATGGTGAAGAACATCATGAAGATGTCTATTGCCCTGGTTATGGCTCGGCTCGTTCTCCGAGTGAGTGCAGCAAACTGAAGACCAGGGGGACGGCTTGGACGATGAATCATCCGTCGTGTGTCCGGTGCTCCAAGGTCCGGGTCGCCAAGATGGAAGAATTCCATATCTCTAAAAAAGGAAATTTGATTTCAAATTAATATTTGATATATCTTTGAAAGCAGACAATAGAAGCATGTCAGTGACCTGTTCATACAAGCCACTAAGCCAGACATTCTACGCTCAGAAAAATAAACACAATGCAACATTCAATGGCAACCAACATACAGAAAAAGTATTTAGGAATTATGCATATTTTATTTCTTTAGCAATAATTATTTGTGTGCTTTAGCAATAATTATTTGTTAATATTATATAAAAACTTACATATAATGCACTGCTGGCTCATTGCTCTTTTACTGGATTTCTTCCTTCCTCCTGAGCCAGATTTGCCTCCAGTAGAGCCACTTTGAGGGAGTGTTTTCTTTGAGTTGCGACCAGCTCTCACTTGACCTCGCCCACTATTGATGAATAATATAAAAACAATTAATTTATAATTAATTTTGAATACAAACATATTCAATGTTCTTACTATTTGTGTATGGTGAGCTTATGAACACTTAGTGACAATAACACAAGGCATATAACATTGAAAGACAATTTTTTGGAGTGAAAACTAACACAACATGTACCATATTATGTACTTCCGGTTTGAGGTCAACCAAAGGTCAAATATAGTTTTGACATCTTGTTCACATTTATATCAATAATTTATAATAACTACATGTTTTCTCAATTATAAAACTTGTGAAATGGGCACAAGAGACAATAATTTCTCATAAAATCACTCTATTACAAACTAATTTGATATACAAAAGCAAGAAAAACTCACCCTTTTCTACCAGTGCTTGTGGAAGGTGCATCCTCATCGGAAATCTCAGGCTCCCAATCGGAGTCTTCAAAGTCACTAACCTCAACTTCCATGTCTTCCACAGAATATTCATCATCACTGCTAAAACTTATATCAAATTGTTCTAGAAGTTCTCTAGATTCACCAGATCTTTTTCTTTTAGCCATTGTAGGTAGAACAAACCAAAACAAATGTACTCAAGTGTATGCTGTATAAGACAATGGCGACTGTAAGCTCAAGACAAAAGGTCAATAGCAATGCCACACACTGCATAGCACCAACTTTCTCCTAAACCTTCATTTGCATACCACACCAATAAACAATTGACCCTGCAATACCTTATATGGCTATAGTGGACTACTCCACTAAGTAAAACAGAGGGGGTAAGCTTACACAGTGGAGGGTGAGCCTAAAAATAAATCTGTAAGTTCATTCAACTCCTGTATGGAACAAATTTGTTCCATAACAGAGGGCGCTGTATTAACAGCTTTGAAGACCGAGTTTGATGCATTTTTCTCAAGGAGATACAATAAGTTCACCTATGGCATGTAAACACAGTAGCCGGCCATTTCCTGCAGTTCGTAGCTTTAAATTCAAGCCCCTCTGCGGTTTAAGTTACACTATTTTTAGGCATGTGCAGTGGTGTATTGATAAGACTATATACAAGGGTGGGCATTAAAAGGCTTTTAGTCAAATTCCTTCCTCCATGGTCTTATTCTGGAGCCCGACAACACAGGTCAATACATGTGAATGGACGCCGCGGCATTTTTGAATCTATAGGTACGGTAGCCAACGATACTCCCGAACTATCAAATTATTCCTTCAAATGATACAACAAGTAAATGCATGGTAATTTATCCATCAATCTAACTGAGATTAATCTTGGATCTTGATTATACGAAAATGATAAACAAGAATAAGAGTAGAATAAAGTGATAGTTACCTGGAAAACCAGCCAACTGGTGGTGTATGCACAGTATCAAGCAGAAGCAGAAATAACTAAGACAGAAACTCTTCAAGAACTCAAGATGCCGTTGTGTCTTCGTACAGAACATAATGATTAATGGCAAAAACCCGCGAAAAATTCCAAAGGATTGCTGAGAGGGCGCTGTACAATAAAAAGCTACATCTCAAGTAAACATTACGTCACTCGTATGTTACGTCATCGAAGTAAGCACAAATTAATTGGGGGGGGGGTACTTCATACACTCGTCACATTCTTCCCCCTTTTTAGAAACTAGTCATCCTTGGTCTAGCAACTTTTCTGAATTCAGTAGGGCCTAATCAAAATCAAATAAATAAAAGTAAAATAAGTATGCATGTTATCGGAATCTTAAAATTGCATACATCTACATAAACAAAAGATTAACCACTTTCGTCATTCAAGAACTAATAATAATTTTTATGCAGATGCAAAATTTGTTTTAAAGGCATCGTACACGTTTGGTAATTACTCAAAATATCTATTATCATAAAAACTTACTTGGTAACGAGCAACGGAGAGCTGTTGCTAGTATAAAACATTGTGAGAAACGACTCCCTTTGAAGTAACGTAGATTTTGAGAAAGAGGTAATTTCTCACTAAAATAATAAAAACTTCTTGCAAGAAGTTTTTATTCCTAACTGAAAGCACACAAATTTGTAGAACAAGGATGTTTTTTCTTTCATCATTTTCTTGCAACTTCGATGACCAATTGAGCCCAAATTTTCACAGGCTTGTTATTTTATGCATTATGTTGGGATACACCAAGTGAGAACACTGGTCTTTGACAATTACCAAACGTGTACGATGCCTTTAAATAAATCTTAAATTTGTAATTTTCTAATATTTACTGATTTGTTTTCTTTGTTTAATGCTTTTCAATGACTTATAGCTACAATTTCAATATTATCAAATACAAATATGTAAGTTGTGGCTAATATTTCAGTTTTCGTTCGAATAAAATAATTGAGTCACCGACAGAAATGAGCCAAATGAGCCACTTTGTCACCTCCCTGTACTGCATGTGTTCTAGTTTCCTGAATACGCGGCTGGCCATTCCGCGAATACGCGCCTTGCTGTTTCGGGCCCAATATCTGTGCTAGCTTCAGTTCGGTCTCTTTTGACTTTTTTCACTGATTCACTGATGTACAACCTCTGATGTCAACGCTAGAGACTAGTCAGGTTGTTCGGGACCAACGAAATAACCTTTGACCCAATTTATTTTCAAGATGGCGCCCTCCATGACAAAATTGCGTTGGTTGTGAAAAGTGTGAGTATTTTCCCTAATTTTGTATACAAATAATACTTTTTTCTTGTGAAATATTACAGACGATGCTACAAATTGTAATCTTTTGTAGATATTTAAAGCTTGAGTGACTGTTAAGTCTCGTTTAGCATGGAAAATCTGAGTTAGTTGTGGCCTATGTTAACGCAACGCCATCAATTAGCTATGTTATAGTAAAAATTTCTTTTTATCAAATATATTAAAATTTTACATCAAATTAAAGGTCTCCTCAGGAGAAATTCAATGGTGCAAACCCCACTGTCATGGGTGCTTTCGTTAATGAGTTATGCCTTCCAAAAGACAACAAACACGCGGCACCCTTCTGGCCGCCGACTGAGGTACAGAAATTGTTAAATTAAGACCACCCACACTACTAAAGCTTACCAGCCCTATCCCTAACGCGCACTCAAAGGTTCAAAAAATGAGATTTTACCGAGTACTTGGTTTAATTAAAACCTCCGTAAATTGCATGCGCGACCTCGCGCTGGAACAAAATCCAACTTTTCATACTCAAAAATGGACAAGGATTAAACTGATATAGGTTTGACAGCATACCCCACCGTCGCTGACTGTATACATTCCTTTAAAATGGGAAGTTTAGTCAAAATTTGGCCCAAAATGGTAAAAAAATACATAAAAACCTTATTTCTTCACCGATTGAGACGGGGAAAAAAGCACCGTAACCTTTCTAATCCTCTTTCTATCAATAGATGGCGTTATTTTGGGGGTAGAAGTCAAGAGAGGGTGGTATTAATTGAAAAACGGTGACCACATTTTTCTTTCAAAAAAGTTCAAAAATGGCTGCGCTCGCGGTAGTCGCGTCGGTGACCATGCTCTGAATCTTTTTGATGCTTGAAAAAGTGAGGTAAATTTGTGCCTTTTATCAAACGGATTATGAAAGAAGAGAGTTTTATTGACCTACAGGAGTAATTTGAAGCTCAGACAGCATGTTAGGTCGAAGTAACATTAATTTGAAAAACCTCTTTTTTGTGTGCGGCCAGAATAGAAAATGTCAATATCGCGCGACCTCTAACATAGCTACATCAATCATCATGGCCTTCGCTATAGTTTAGTTAACCGGTTCTTATCTATTCTTATCTTACCATATGCTTATTACAGTTTTTACATTCAGTAGTTACAAACAATTGTTTGATTTATTTGAAACGTGCTCTTTAATTTGTAAACGGATCAGTATAGACTATGGAACACTTGCACCAATGTCACACGCGGCCACGCTGTTCATTTTTGCTTGGGAGCCAAATTGCACATACAATTACAAGTTTAATTTATGGCAAGCGTGTGTGAACTGAACGCCGCGTCACTTAAATTAAATTTTAAAAAAAAGTAAAATGCACCACTACACTGAGGCTAGCCCCACTTGTGTAATTCAGCTTGGCCACACAAGTGGGGTTACACTAAAAACTAATGCTAATCCCTATCCGCCTAGAACGGAGACTCCCAAAATAGCACAACAAAGAATAAGACGTCTGGTGAAACGGGTCAATATATAGTGTTTCTGTCTGTCTGTCTCCTTCCGCAATTCCATGGACCAAATGTGATGTCGTCTGATGCATCACCTGATTTCATCACCACGACCATCCTTGACGTTAAGACCATGGGTCGATGATACAATGACAGGAATTACCTTTTTAAGTTGAATCAATCGGCGGTCAGCTAGATATTAATTATTTCCAATTGGGCATTGATCAAGGCTTTGTTTGTTCATCAGGATTTTATTCATAACTTTGTGGTGCACTTAAGACTATTTAACTTAAGTCAAGTTAAGGTCCCTAATAATAAGCCTTAAATCTGCTTTTTTACAGCCCTAAGACAAACATTCTGCATACATTTTGTACAGGTTTTAAACATGATGATCCTTGTTGCTTTCAGATATTAACATCAACCCTTGCAGACGTTGGAATCCATAATCCAGACATAGCACTGACTTTCAGCCAGCAGTTAGGATTTTGCCCTGGATGTTGAAATAATTCAAGGGAAGCTACTCTAAGCTACACATTGGTCATCCACTTTAAACTTGAGTTGTTCTAATAATCAAGCAAGATGACAACAGCTGCCAGACCAACCTTTAACCCCGCTAAGGGGGGTCGAGGAAAGGGTGAAGGTGGCGACCTGAGTGCTATGTCAAAGCAATATTCTAGTCGGGATCTACCAGCACACACCAAACTGAAATACAGGTAAACTATAACGGCCTGGTCATTTTCCATCTTAATGGTGCTGTTCATGTTAAAAGTTTGAATAAAAATTCTTCTTAAGTAGGATTTGAAACTTTGCATGGTGGAAATACGATATGGAAAGGTTTGCGGTAACACCATGTAATGACTATCTCTAAATGAGTTGGGGTGGTTCTGAAAAGAACCGTTGGTTTCAACTCGACGTTTCGATCAGTATGCTCTGATCGTCTTCTTGAGAAAGCTGGACTCTGAAAGCTGAATTCTTCTTAACTAACATTGAAATAAAGTAAAGAAATAAAGTAAAACATTTCTTTTAAACCAATAATATTGCTAAAAATGAGAATGATACAGCGGTTGCTGCCTGATTGGTTGTTTATATGTACTTATAAAATTCTCCACTTTTTTGACGTCATATGACTCGTGGAGTTCCATTTGATCAGACAAACTTGTCTTTGGTTTCAGGCAAAGTGGACAGGAAACATCAGATGACGTCAACCGTCGTGACTTCCGTAAAGAACTTGAAGAGAGAGAACGTGCTGTAGCCAGAGAGAAGAGGGGTGATCGTGGGAATAGAGGTCAATTCTTTAATTAATCACTCTAATGAGAATGATGCATCTTGATAACGAATCTAAAGGCTCGTTATGTTTTTGTGACTTCTATCTCTTTTACTTTGGTGTTAACAATTGTCTAATTGAAATGTACTTTTTAAAGGGATTGTATATGTTTGGTAATTGGAACCCACTGTTTGTTTCAATCTTACATAGTTGTAGACATGTACCATAAAACTAACCTGTGAAAATTTCATTTCAAAAAGGTGGTAGCGTTTTTGAGATATTGCTGAAAATCTGGAGCGGTTATGTCCATGCAGAAGGAATAATCTGCAATTGGAATACACAATCTGAGAAACGCTACTGCAGTAACGCTTCTCAGATTCAAATTTTTTGGAATAAAAAGTGATATCTTTTTCCATAACCAAAGTTACTTCGAAGTGAAAAGTTTCTCAAAATGCATTATACTATCCAAAGCTGCTGTACTTCTTACCAAGCAAGTTTTTATTGCCATTAATTTTCAGAGTCATTACCAAACGTATACAGACCCTTTAAAAGGGTTTTTTATGTCAATGTTTTAATTCTGTACAATGGATAACAAATTTCATGTGTTTTCACACGATAAATAAATTGAATTGAATTGATGCATTCATACACTGGGTGGACTTGATATTTCATAGGGGATAGAACACTGAATTTAAACGGTTTCCTTGTGCGAAAAGTGGAAAGTGTGAAAGCCATTCATTACTTTGATGCGTCTTCTTTCTGGCTCATTCTTTAGAGGATTAGTTGTTTTTAATTCAAAAAAGTCAGAACTATCTTAAATTAATGAATGACTAAATAATGTATATTTGGTTTGCGGTAACACCATGTGTATATCTACTTGCTAGGTAGTTTTGTTCTTTGAGAACTTGTCTTGCTTATTATTCTACTGCCGCAGAGTAGAATATTAGTAATTCGGGAGACTTCTCAGTTCTGAAAAGAACTGTCCTTCTTATTAACTACTACCTGGGCGGGAGGTAGGAAATCGGGCGGGACTACTACTTTCACTATGTGGATCGGGGGGACTTCTCGTTAATAACTACACTGGCGCGGAGTGAGTCTAAATAGGTCTCAACGTTTCGACTAGTTTGCTCTAGTCATCGTCAGGAGACTGAAGAGTGTAATACATGTTTGTCCATTTATAGGGGTTCAAAGGTTTCAGTGTAGAGTCAGTCACTGCTCTGATTGGTTCCTCTCAAAGGAGAACTGTGGTTGGCTGACTAAATAATGATTAACATTGCCATCTCATTTGTTTTGTAAAATTGTAGAATCTTCAAGTAATGTGAGTGGTAGCAGTAGTGCTAAGAGACCACGCATTGAACAAATCCCTGCTGCAAACCTAGACGCTGATGATCCAATCGATAAGGACGATGATGAAGATGTAAGTGTGCCATCTTAGTCATAATGGCGGCCATCTTCTGTTTATCCCATGTAAACCAATGTAACCATACTACAAAACCATAATCTTCAGGCAAATCTGTGCAATGTTGTGGGTAATCTTTTGCTAAGCACATACAAAATCTTGCTTAGGAAAATAAGGTCAACAGCCCAAATGCCATTTGATGTGTAATGCTTGTGATTGATACCACACTGATGTTTGCTAAACAAATAAATTTAACAATAAGCAATAATTTTTTTGATTAGAAATCTAAATTACTATTATAATAACAGTAGCTTCTTATATAGCACTCAAATCCGTCACTCAGTGACGCTCATGGCGCTCCAACACTATTACCCCTGATCACTGGGTCATTTATTTCATTCCTGAAACCATCTCAGCTCCCTTGGGAGCATACAGCCTGTGCTGCCAAGTATGTAGCGCACCAAGCTAAATTAATCACATGAACCATCTCTGCCCTCACAGGTACCCATTTACCCCTGGGTGAAGAGAAGCAATTATAGTTAAGTGTCTTGCTCAAGGACACAAGTGTCATGACTGGGATTCGAACCCACACCGAAATGATTCAGCCAGCAGGACTCAAGTCCAATGCTCTAAACCCCTCGGCCACGACACGCCACCAAAGGACTAAATTATTATCAAAAGTAAAATTATGTATTGATGGCATTTCAGAGCGACTCCTCCGACAGTGATGACGACACCGCTGATCTGCTCGCGGAGCTAAACAAGATCAAGAAAGAGAGATCCCTAGAGCAGGCTAGAAAGGTCAGTAAGGTCACCAGAGGTCACTAAAGGTCAAGCTGCAAAAGTTGCATAGAACAAAAGCAACAACTTCACGGCTGGACCACAAGAAGATGATGTCATTATCTACTGCCGTGTCTTTGTTTGGGATGAAAGTGTGCCATTTTCAGGGGCAAACATTGCTTTACTAATGCATTATTTATGCACAATTCAAGCAGCAAAATGCTGTTTGGAACATCGAACTCCAATAATAATGTTCATCAAATTGGCAACATGAAATCTATATTAAAAGGTGGAAATAGAAATACATCTTGGAGAAACAAAACTTTGCTAATTGAGGCTCTTGAAACAGTTATTTAAACTCCACTTTTTAAGGCCAATTTGACTTTTATAAACAATGGGGTAAAACAAGCTTTTCTCCCATGTCAATCTGGCTGTAGTACTTGTCGGAGTAAGATTTATTAACCCTTCCATATTAATGTTTTTTGTTTTTAGGAGCAAGAGAAGAAACTGGAGGAGGAGAAAATCAGAACGGAGAATATTCTGAGCGGCAATCCACTGATGACAAATTCAAATAAGAGCGACTTTAAAGTCACCAAAAGGTTTGTCTTGCCAAGAAATTCAACTAAGACGGGACACAAACAAAATTAGTTAGAAAATGGTTTTGAAACTCTGTGGAAGCAAACCTTTAACCATCATCCTTTAGTTAATGTCATGAGTTGTAAAATAATCACAAATCTTTCATTGAGGATTGTCTATTTTGGCTTGAGAAAATTTTCATCAGAAGTGGTGACTTTCAATTCAAAATTTGAAGTACATGAACTAATACCAATACAGTTTCATTTATTTTATTTCAGTTGCGTATTTATTTTTTATTCTAGATGCATTTACAAATGTTTAACAACCAAAAGTGTTCTAGGATGAACTATAAGAGTAAGACAATGTATTTTAATCATGATATGTTAGTATAAAAGTAATATTCTTCGTTGTTTAGGTGGGATGATGATGTTGTCTTCAAGAACTGTGCAAGAGGAGAGGACGACAAGAAGGAGAAACAGTTCATCAATGACACACTCCGGTCTGAATTCCACAAGAGATTTATGGACAAGTACATCCACTGACGTCAGGGTCAACGCACTTTATAAAACTTAAAGGAACTTTCCACTCACCATGAAAAACTATTATGAACAGAAGTGTTTTACTTCATACCAAAATTAACCAGCTAAAATAAAGCATCTGTTAGTTTTTGCTGTATTAAACTTATTTGTGGGATTCTCTACACCAAAGCACAGAGTCGGGTTCTTTTTGAATGGCTAATTGGGTGTGGTCAGTGCTGAGATAATGAGAGAATACACAGGGTTCTTCTTTGTAATATCATGGTAAAGATTTCCACCATCTGGAATGGAACATTCATTCCTATCTTTCATCTCGTTTTCAGTAAAGACGCCTTACAACAGGGATGAGAAATTTCAGACTTTCATCTGAAGCCTGGTGAAGAAAAATCAGTCATTAATTTTTTCCACATACAAACAAATATTTCCCTTGATCTACTTTCTAGTGCCGAGGATACCGTTCCTAAAACCTCTGTGAAATCTAAACTGCAGGGGTTACCAAAAGGTCATCATTTCAACATTCTCCAAAAATTTGGATTCTAGTTTGTAGTTTCAGACTTTTTGTCGGCCACGACTATCACCCCTGATACACAAATCAAAAGAACTACTTATGAACATGCCCAAAATATCTTAATAATCACCCGCTGTTTTCTTGATACTATGGTCACCTAATATAATGAAGTTTTCTCAGGTGTTGAAAACTAGAGGACTGGAGTTATTTCGCTTTCAACAAACCAAACTGGTTATTCATCAGATTTGTTGTACCAGTACCTAAACCCTCCACAAGTATTCCGCATGTAAGGGTGGGTAAAATGTTGTATTTTTTATCTGGAATTATTTTTAGTAGTTTAAACCTTGGAGTCAATTTGTGTAGTAGTAAGAAACTCATCTTGTTTGATGGAAGTAGCATGTGTAAATAAAGCAGTACATGTATTTGAAACACTTGGAGAAAACTGTATGTATTTATTTATATTTTACGCTTCTGATCTGAACAACCAAAACTAAATTGGCAATCAAAAATTGACATTATCTTCTTTAGAGTCTGCATGACTTGCTGAATAAAATGAAAGCATAAATGCAATCTGCTTGTCAAAAGGAAAAATTTAAAACAAAATATTATTTGGATCCATTTGGATTTCAATTTAAAATTATCACCCTGAAAATGTGATCAAAATTTAAACATAAAAGCTTTGTTCTAAACTATTTCTGAAAATAACAAACATGATGCATATTTCAAGGGTCTATATACGTTTGGTAATGACTCTGAAAATTAATGGCAGTAAAAACTTACTTGGTAAGAAGTACAGCAGCTTTGGATAGTATAATGCATTTTGAGAAATGTTTCACCTCGAAGTACTGCGGTTATGGAAAAAGATATTACTTTTTTATCCCCCAAAACACTACCACCTTTTGAAATGAAACTTTCACAGGTTAGTTTTATGATATACACATCTAGAACTATATAGGATTGAAACAAAACAAACAGTGGGTTCCAATTACCAACATACACAACCCCTTAACAAAAAATCTTCCTCGGTATCCTTGTCACGTTTATATTTCTGTTTTAATATTTTAATGTAAAGAGCCATGGACATAAAATACATTTCTATGAACTGATATCTGGAACTTTATCAACGTCGATCCACGCATCAATTCTGTTTGTGATAGAACCTTTCTTTCTGACCATTTCATCCATCCGTCCATCAAACAAAGCAAACATCCCCCCTGAAAGAAATCAAATGGTGAGTATTCATTCATTTATGTCACATCCAATGGGATCTATTTGCCAATAACTATGGATATATGGGTGCTTGTAATGTGGACTAGAAACGAGAACATTTCATTTATCTATCTCAACCTTATAAATGGGAGGCTTTTAGATGCTAGGTAGCAGCAGACCTCGGGTTATTTATCCACTGTTTACGTAATTTGGAGCACGTACTGCGCACTGCCAAGAAGAATGAATTTACCAAGTAAGTCTTTTGGTACTTGGCCTCTCCAAAAGTCTTACTTAAATTTTTTAGAAAAGTTTAAAAAGGTATATTTTTTTGCACTATTGCAATAAAGGCTTAAACCACAGATGTCATCTTGTGTTTGTAAAGATCAATTGCTGCTTGGAGTATGATAAATATTGCTTATACTGCTAAGTGGAATTTTGCAGGGAACCAGTCGCTAGATAGTTTACATGGTATTATGGCTGGTAATCATCTTCTGCTAAGCAACATTATTTGATGCTTATCATGTTTGTGCTTTGCTGCTATATGATATTGGTCTCGGTTCTTTACCTGTGTGGACAAAAAGAACTTCCTTTCCCTTGAAGCATTGCGGTTTTTCCTTCATCAGCTTGATCAAGTGAAAGGCTGCCTTTCCGGTATAAACAGGATCTAGGAGGATGCCTGTTGCCTCGGCAACATCACTTATAAACTCTGATGCAAACAAAGGAAATTCATTCAATCTTAGTCAGCTTTATGGAAAACATGCCTCAGGGTTCTCCCCAGGTTTTTTCAAAACTGTGGGGCATTCTGGAGCACGCTGAATTGAAACAAGGTCTTCGGAATGTTTGCTACTTGGTGTTTACCTTAGTTTTAAAAGTCCTGTGCAATCAGGAGCATTCTGAATGTTTTTCTCTTAATTTTGTTTGTGAAAAAAAAAAAAAAAAAATTGTTCTGCGTACTGGCACTCAAATCGCGCGTATCAGCCTGATACGCTAGCTTGTGCATGGGGAGCACCCTGATGCTTAAACCCTTGCCTACACTTACAAAGATACGGTGTGCAGTGACCCAAATCCATTCTGGTTGATGGTCCAACAAGCTAACCATTTACGCAAAAGTCAGCTTCAGATTATTGTGACCAAGTAAACTGAAGTCGAACTTAAGAACAAGTCAAGTCAATATATTTTTGGTATTTTAGATTTTGAAAGCTTTGTGACCAAGTAAACTGAAGTCGAACTTAAGAACAAGTCAAGTCAATATATTTTTGGTATTTTAGATTTTGAAAGCTAAAATGGTCCAGTGGTTGTCGGAAATTGGAGAAGGGGGTCGGGGGCAGGCCATGGGCATCTTGAAGTACTCTAGTTTAGTTACTTACCTAATTCATCTGGTGATGAGAGGGCGTAACCCCGCCCCTGTGCCTCCTTATACATCACACTCATATCCTCAGACTTTACCCCGGGGTATTTCACACTCCAGTTCAAGCCATCTAAGGCCTTGTTAATCTCAGAGTGGAAATACTCACTAGTGTCCCCTACAAGCATCCCATGTATTCTGAAAACCAAAACCAAAAGAGGATGGACAGATATCAAGTGAATTCTGAAAACCAAAACTGTGAATTCTGAAAACCAAAACCAAAACCCAAAAAAGGATGGACAGATATCAAGTGATGTTTGATTTGATTGATCCTCCCTCTGGATACAAAAACAAAAAACCTCTGATATAGAACTTTACATTCACCAAAAGAGAGAAAATGGCCATGCCCACTAAAGTTTATACTGAGTTTTTCAGTTTTCTATGGCATCAACAGGGCCCAATTTCATGGCTCTGCTTACCGTAAGCAAAGAATCAGCGCTTACGAAAGCAGGGAATTATGTGCTTATGTCAAGCATATTTCATAGGTTAGCACGAAATGTTTTGTTTGTGCACGTGTGTACTCCACATTACTAGGCATTCTTCCCTTACACAGCTAGTGCAAGAATTCAGTGGTTGCCCTGTAAGCGAAGAGTGGTGATCGCAAACTTGGAATTCGGCGGCTAGCAAAGCCTTGAAATTAGGCCCTGATCAGCTAAAAAAGTTGCATGCCTGATTCCTCCTTCCAAAAACTTACTTAAGGTGAGCATTGCTGAGGTAGTTAGACATGCTTAGTCCTCCGATTGTTCCTCCACTACCAACTGCAACAGCAATATCTGTGAAATTCTCATGGACTTTCTGAAAAATTAACGGAAATAAGTTTTTCTTAGTTCCGTAAAATTACATAATTAACTTCCCATGAACTGATGCAATCATCATTTTGCCCAAACCATGCACCATTAAGTCCTACAACAACGTTTTCAGTGATTAGCCAACAGGACTATTAAGCTTTTCATTTCACTGGTCCTTCAGCTTGTTGCACTTATAGGGAAGCTTTTCAACAATGAACTAGCCAGCCAGACCACTTGGAGTGTATTTTGACTGGTCCTCAGGTGTTCAAACTGGCATTTGGCCAGAGGACCACCGTTAAGAGAAAACCCTGCTACAAGCCAATACCTGTTTTAGGAGCTCTTGGAAAGTTTGCACGTAGCCAAAGAGTCCAATCGAGTTGGTCCCTCCACATGGAATGGAATACGCCTTCTCACCCTTCACTTCACTGGAAGAAAATCAAATAAACTTTGTGTGATAGAAAATAAAGGTTTTTAGCCTTCGAGAAAGACTCTGCTAGGGTCGAAACGTCAGGCCATTAACTATTTTTTGCAGAAAATAAAGGTGTGATTTTGTGTACTATTTTCTTGTAAACATTTCTGCAAAAGGGGCAGTGGTGGTGAGGAGGCTGGGGTGGGGGGGGGGTAAGTTTGATGAGTTTCCAGGTTTGAAAATAAAGGAGAGAATCAATGGATAAAGCCTGAGTTTCAACATTCAACAGATTCTCAGACCAATTATCAGATAATTAACTTTGTTCATCGTACCTGATTTTCTTCTTGAGGTTGTCCATCCTTTGTTGGATATCTTCATTATAAACTGCATCCCCAGGAACCAAATGAATGTGGGTACCTACAAGACGATCCAATAAGACGTTCCCTTTGCAGGTTGCCTTTTCTGGGTCCTTGAAAAAAAAACAGGAGTGTATCTTGATTGTATTTTTTAACTTAGAGGACCACAATGGAAATAAGCTTTTTAGCTTTATTGTGTTATCCTCGACAATGCCTCGGATTGATTCAATATCTTTTGTGATTCATGTATGTATTTTATTTGTTTTTGTAAGATTTCCGTGGAGATTATCAAATAAAAGACACATTGTCAAGGGCAAGCCAGTTTGTATTGCTTTGGGGGAAGTAATAACTGCCTGGGTCTAAAAAAGTATTCCTGAAATATATGGATTGTAATGTCCGACTGAAAGTAATCTTACATCACTATGTCCCTTGCTCAATTTGTTGCCAAAACACCCCATATTCCCAGGTCTTGCAAGGTCTCTCTTCAATTTGATGAGTGTATTCTTGCTTGACACCTACCAGTTCGGTACTCTTGAGAATAAGGTGAGTTTTGAGTCCTAGCTGATGACCTGAGATGGTTGTAGCTCTGCTGTGATTAGATTGAATACCACCACAAGTGATGATCGTAGAACATCCTTCTGAGATGGCATCGGCAAGCAAGAACTCCAACTTCCGTACCTGATTCAATATTTAAGTAACTTTAGACTTCCCACAACAGAAAATAAAATCATGTTTTTAGAACAAAATCAGTATCTCTTAATTCAACAATAACTTGATTCTTTCACAATGTGCCTCGCAATTAAGCATTTGATCAGCATTTTTTCGCAGCGCATCATGGAAAAAGTTGACAACGTGCACGCCCCTCAAAAAAGTCATACTGAGTTTGTGTTAAAGAGGGAGGCAAATGACCAGTTAAATTTTGTGATGTACTCATTTTCCAATAGATAGAGTCCTCATGTGAGTGGGGAAAAAATAACAAGTCTCTTACCTCACGTTAAAATGGTGTAAATTGCCATTGTATTCGATACCCTTCACTGGGCCTTCCAGTGCAAAATTTGTCAACATTCAAAACATCTGATGACATCATTCTAAGAAAAATGGGTCTCTACATTTTTGTATGGGGATGTTTTGGTTCATTCCTGACTTTTGATAGTATTTATTCAAAAATAACGAAAAATTCCTCCTTGAAAAGTAAAGATCCATTAGTTGCTGAAATCCAATAACGTCATGTTTCAAATTTCGCTCTGAAAAGTCAGTTATGAACCAAAACATCCCTGTACAAAATGTAGAGACCCATTTGTCTCAAAATGATGTCAACAGATGTTTCGAATGTTGACAAATTTTGCACTGGAAGGGTATCAAATATAATGGCAATTTACACAATTTTAACGTGAGGTTAGAGAATTGTAATTTTTTCTCCACTCACATGAGGACTCCATCTATTTGAAAATGAGTAGATCAGAAAATTGAATTGGTCATTTCCCTTCCTCTTTAAAGGCATTGTACACATTTGGTAATTGTCAAAGAGCAGTGTTCTCACTTTGTGTATCCCAACATACGCATAAAATAACAAGCCTGTGAAAATTTGGGCTCAATTGGTCATCGAAGTTGCAAGAAAATGATGAAAGAAAAAACTCCCTTGTTGTACAAATTTGTCTGCTTTCAGATAGGAATAAAAACTTCTTGCAAGAAGTTTTTATTATTTTAGTGAGAAATTACCTCTTTCTCAAAAACTACGTTACTTCAGAGGGAGTCGTTTCCTACGATGTTTTATACTATCAACAGCTCTCCGTTGCTTGTTACCAAGTAAGTTTTTATGCTAATATTTGTTTTGAGCAATTACCAAACGTGTACGTACTCCTAGAACTATGAGGTTCGTTTCGCTGAGACGATAGCGAAACGAACCTCATAGTTCTAGGAGTAACGTGTACGATGCCTTTAACAAGTGAAGTAAAGGTCATACCAACCATTCACTGCATGCTAAACATTGGTTTGTCTTTAATGCACCATACTGAATCCATCAAAATCAGGTAGGATTAGTAATGATTGATGGAGGATTTGGTGGTAGTTTTTATTTTTTTATTTTGTTTTATTTAATTGTGCAGCTATACCTTATTTCCTGAAAGCTGTGAGCCTGTCATATCATCTCGTTTGATATATAATTCAAAACTGTCAGGAACACCTGGCACATACCATCGATGAATAGGGGTGTCTGGATGGGCAAGCTGTCAAAACAGAAAAATGGCAGGGCATCAAAGGTCTCACTCTTTTGAATAAGAAAAAGTATCACTTTATAATTAAGCAAGTTTTTAATTAGTGGCTACAGCGATTCACTCAACCAGGGAAGAGAGAGTTACTAACTAGTACTAGTACTAGTAGTAAAGTTTGATTGAAGCATAGGTTGTTCCGCCCCAACTTGACAATCGCACCAACTATAGTTGGGACTGGTCCCAACTTGAGTGTTCAAGTTGGGGCGTCCCAACTGTAGTTGGGACAGTAGTAATTGTACAGGGTACTAGGACTAGACTAGGAGCAAGCAGGGGAGATATCTCATCTGCATTAATTGCAGGTTGGTTGTTTGTGATAGCAGAATCCCAGAAAAAGAAAAGAAAAAAAAAATAAGGTCGATCAAAACAGTAGACTTTTTCAGGGTAAATAAGTTGGAGTAATTACTTTCTCTATGATTATTCCCATCTCCTTTTTTTTTTTGTCTGAAAAGGTTGGCACCAAAACCACAGGCACATAATGACAAGTTTCACACTCATCTAGTACTATTCTTAAGCCAAAACTGGGCTCAATACCCACATCAACGCCCGCGCATGTTGCAGTCCCTACAATTACAAACGATCACGGTTCCTATGCTATCCTGTACACAGCCTGTACTGTAGAGTTCTATGGGCGATCCCAACTACAGTTGGGATGCCCCAACTTGAACACTCAAGTTGGGACCAGTCCCAACTATAGTTGGGACGATTGTCAAGTTGGGATGGAACAGAGTCTTTTTTATTTGTTAAAGTTTATCTAGACCTGTCCTATGATCATCACACTATGTTTGTTGAGTCTACTATAAACTTAAGGTAAACTTAAAGGAATAAATACGGTAACTGTCAACCTTTCCAGACAGCTAGGTAAGGATAGAATTTGACATAAGTAGATAAAGTGGCAGAAGAATCATGGAGCAATAAACTAGATACATTACTAGATGCTCCATATGCAGAATACAGAATTTTAGCCTTACTTTTTACCAATTAATTTGTGGATATTTTAAGTTTGATGCAATTTTTAAGTTTAATGCAAGTTGGGCATATTCTAGCCCCATAAATTGGGCCAATCCACTAAATTTATTGGCTAGGCAAAGTCATAATTCATATTCATAAATCTATAAGAATTTTTTAAATGCATAAATCAGTTAGTGGCCTGACGTTTCGACCCTAGCACTAGCAGAGT
The DNA here is from genome assembly GCA_021014325.1 of Plazaster borealis. Classification (NCBI taxonomy): domain Eukaryota; kingdom Metazoa; phylum Echinodermata; class Asteroidea; order Forcipulatida; family Labidiasteridae; genus Plazaster; species Plazaster borealis. The sequence continues at coordinate 487,289 of CM037469.1, read as the reverse complement.
CTTCCTCGAACTTAAACGACTACAAATCACCACTGATCGTACAGATCTGTTTATTCAGCAGTTTTGCAAAAATCTAATCTACCACCAAAAAACAAGTGGATATTCAAGTTGATCAAGCTAAGGGGGTCAAGGTCCATGAAAATGAAAACCATGGCGGTTGAATACCATTCTTACCAACCTTTACACGATGTTTAGGTACATTATCCAACCTGCTAACCCATTCAGGTGGGTCAAAGTTGATCAAAGAATCGTTAATGAGCTGTTTATTGGAATTCATCGTTGGACCATGGAGCCGGAGGTAGATAATAAGGTTGGATTTTCACACTGTCACGTCGTCAGCCAGCAGCATGCAAGACAAATAATATTTTTAATAGTTAAAGTTTCGTCCGTAAACTTGATCAGTCAGCTACTTTGTCTTGTAGTAAATGGTCTTCAAACGTGTATGCATATGCATGCCGAACCGGTTTTATTTAGGAAGGGACTGAAAGTCAAGTCTAGCTTCTGCACAGACGTACGGCCTACACAGTACACACAGAGAGCACACATGCAGCATCAGCATGCAGAGGCTACAAACTTCACAAGTTGACGGACGAGCACGTACCAACCAATACAAATCTGCCTGACGAATTAAATAAAGGTCAACTTATACCAAAACTATTGTTTTTTTTTCAACAATCATAGGTGTAGGTGAAGCGGGGGTGAAGTAGATTTGTTTTACTGCTGACACAACGAAGCTGGGGAACGGGAATCATCTCTCTATTACACAGGCCGAGGTAGTTATTGAGCTCTGTACGTCGTACCACCAGTGTGTGACTAGAGTAGCACTGTGATGAGATTTTGAGTAAACAAACGTAGCCCATCCCATAAACTCCATCCATTGTGTAGCCCCACCACTACTCTGGCGAAGGATAACGTATAAAACATGAAACTCGTGACGTAATCATAATATTTTAATCAGTATTTCATTGTTAATGTTCTTAATAAATGTTGTGTTGACACTGACAGTTGAATCATCGAGAAAGAACCCTCATCATTGTTGAACTTGATGCTTCCTTAAGTGCAGCCTCACATGTGTGAGGAAAAGATTTGATCATTGAAGAAGGGGCAGGGGGGGGGGTTAAAATATACTAAATGTGGCCTTTTTTTTAAAACTAGCTAACGACTGCAGATGTCAAAAACAATTTTTAAAGGAGTACAGCGCCCCAATTTACTGTGTGACACGGCCCAAGTACAATAACATTGGCTGTATATAGTGTATAGTCTGTAACATTAGGAACAGAATTTAAATATTTTATGTTCATTTCTTTTTAGGTGACACTTTATGGTTATACAGATGGAGTTAGCATTGGATGTTGACTCATCTTAGCTACTGTCAGGGGACATGTGCACCTAGCTTGACTGAATGCACTCATCACTTTTTGTGCTTCAGGCCAGACTTTAGTTGACCTGAATTTGACCTTTTAACACCATGGCTTGGTCCCTGAAGAACCTATTCAGATGTTATCGGGCACCATGCCAACGACCTATTCATTCATGCCATGCAGTGAGCTCATGTCCATGGAGTATTATCAAACAGTCATTAAATAGAAGAGGCACATGTAGTTGGTGTCATATTATCTTGAACCTTGGTACCAAATGTTGCTGGGTGCAGGGCAGCAGGCAATTCACAGTTACAAGATCTCATCAGAAAGAGAGGTCATTTAAGATTCCCTCAGCAATGGAAAAAGAAACAACAAAACGGACCGCATCATTGATAGAGAATGGAGGCGGTGAAACGTCTTGTGATGCTCCTGTACCATCAGATTTCTTATTGCAATATAATCCTGCTGATTGGATGAAACAACTTCAACTAATTCCAAAGTACAGAGTAAAGGTATGTGAAGTTTATCGAGAAAGTACACTTTATCTTGTATAATTTAATTTTATAACTCAAAATGTCATTCCTTTTAAGATCTTATCATGGAATTAACCACAAGGCAAACTGACTGTGTAAACTTTTAATAATTTGGGGTTGAAAACAAATACAAATTTAGTGTGGGATTTGAACCAATGACCTCCGGAGTTAAGTGCCGGAGCTCTACCAACTGACTGGTTTCCCTATTTGTCAATATCTTTGTTAGGGGTACCAGTCAGAAGCTGTACAAGTTTTGTACAACCTTTATTTAATCTTGGAAAACTTTTCAGAAAAATTAATGAAGATAACCCACTTTTTAGAAATTAATATAAGTTTATATTTAGTAGTTTGTATTATTGTGTTTAATTACGTTTGTTATCAAATTATCCTATTTGTTTTTATGAAAATAAATATGATAATGAACATCCTTTATTTGAAACAAAGGATCTTTCAACAGCAGACTTTAAGCCTAGTACCAGATAAACCAGAATAAACTGTTAACTCTCATTGTACAAAGTGTATTTCTATTTGCCGTGACATTTTAATTGTCATTGGAGTGTTTACCCATTGCTCTATGGTTTACCCTAGCCCACCTTGTTGGGCTGCTACGTCGGCTCTCTATTAACATCGGTCTTATAATGGCGACAAGGTGGGCTATGTTTAACCATAGAGCAAGGTTATGGTTAAACCCATTGGGTGTGTAACAGACTCTACAATATATGGCTTTACCCTAGCCTTTGTCAGACAGGGTTGACCCTCCAACCATCAGGTACCTGATTTGAATACCATATCAAGGACATAGACAGAGTGCCCATTCTATGAAGATTCTATGCAGGTTTATTGAATGATGCAAGACCAGCCCAGATGTGCTGTGCTGTCTGCTGTGATTGATATTATACCACTTAGCTATGCTGTAGAACCAGCTAACTGTATACTCAGCTTGGCTCTGGTCGGGTTCTTTATTTATTCCTTTTTTAGTTTTCACACAAAGCACATTCCCTTGGACACACATCCCTAGGAAATTCCTAAAGATTTTAAAATTCCACCTACATGTAGGCCTAGAATGTACAATATGCAATGTGCATGTGTAGCCTTTGTTGTGCAATTGCCATGGAAATCATTTTATGTCAAACACTTCTGATGAATTTGGAAAAAGTTTGTCTAAGATTTTCTAAAGTATTGTGGGACAATTACGTCAATACAACAACTAGGGAGAAATTATCCAGAATTGTGCACAAAACCGTATGCAAATAATAACTGTGATAGCTGTTGACCCAGACTTTGTACATAGATTATTATAATGTGGCCATAACTGTCTGAGTGTTTGGGGACAGGGTCGGGTCACTGGAGGTCAGTCTGTGTGAAGGTCAGGTCACTGGAGGTCAGAGTCTGTTTGACAAGCTGAACAGATGTCCCTTTAGAAAGTGAACAGTCCTAGTGGTACATGAAGTGCATAATATTTGTCTCTTGATTGCTCAAGTTTCAATAGTGACTGAAGAAAATAATGTATTTTTTGTCACCAGTACAAGTAAATAAAGGACTTCTTTCTCTGAAGTGTCAACTGTGTATTTTTGTAAAATATGTCAAAATAAATCTAATTAAGTTCTCCTGAAGATGAGCAGAGTACACTGTTTGAAGCATCTGTCCTCAAGACTCGCCAAAAGAGATTTAAACATGGTTGTTGTAACTGGCAAGTTTTACAAATTAGTTCTTATTACTCACACCATGCAAAGTTTCAAAAAACACTGTAAAATAATTGTGAAAACAATCTTGAAAAGCTTAATGGCCATAATGAATTGATACACTATTTCCATGAAATTTGGCCTTTAAACTAGTTCATACCTTTGACAATTAGTATACTATTAAATTACTCCTTTGTATAATATTTTCACAGCTAATCCATGGAGTTACCCCTATCCAGAGATGGTACCTTCCCAGGGTCCCAGCCAATTTTGAAATCCACATCAAACGAGATGACTTAACAGGATGTGAACTTTCCGGGAACAAGGTGAAGGAATTTGATGATACTGAGAGATTTGTTGTCACAGTGAAACCACCATTAGGGTTAATTTGATTGTTTACAAGCACATGTAAATTAGTTCTCATAATGAAACAATCTTTGCATGTAAAAACTTTCGGCAAAATAAACAAAATTAAAACTTTAAATTGGGGGAAAACATTTTCTCACAACTATTTCTCAGAACATTTGGTACTGGTGTATAATCAAGTTCATTGGATGGTTCATCTTATTTTGGATTAAGTGTCTTAATTTTCTATTCATCTAAGAGTTAATTTTCTAATTTCTCCCATACAGGCTCGTAAGCTTGAATTCCTTCTTGCTGATGCCATCAATCAAGGCTGTACCTCCGTCATCACATGCGGATCTTCACAATCAAATCATTGTCGAGCTACTGCCATAGCAACGAGGCAGCTTGGTCTGGAGCCCTACCTTCTACTTCGATCTCCTGTCTCAGTAAGTTCAAATGTAGGAATGTTCTTTGAATCAACCATTCTAGCTTTTTGACCTTGACCTTTATCATCATCTATGTCTGGTTCCCTATTCTCATGGTGACAGTGAAAGTTGTGATTTTATAATGGGACCAGACTCATTTTTCCATCCAGCCTCAGTTTGAGTTACATTTGATTGAATGAAAGACAAACAAGATGGTCACACAGTGATAAAAGTATGTTTACTGAACTCATGTCTGTGTAGGATCCAAACGAAGTTACTTGTACAGCCAATATGTTCCTCAACCGTCTGATTGGAGCACATGTTTATCTGCTACCTAAGAAGTCTCAATATTTAACGGACATAAAACCTCGTATGGATCAACTTGTACAGAAAATAAAGTAAGTTAACAACACTGTATTGTTTTAGAATTCCTTCTGTTTGTGAAATTTTCTGGACGCTAGGTGGCGCCAGACTCACTTCGTAACTTTATTGTTGGCAGAAATGTTAAAAATACTTGGTTAGTCTGTTGCCACTTGGTGACCCAGTTTTATTACTGACTCGGTTGTAGTACTGACCCAGTTGTTGTGTTGTATTGACCCAGTTGTTGTATTGACCCAGTTGTAGTATTGACCGAGTTGTTGTATTGACCCAGTTGTAGTACTGACCCAGTTGTAGTACTGACCCAGTTGTAGTATTGACCCAGTTGTTGTATTGACCCAGTTGTAGTACTGACTCAGTTGTAGTATTGACCCAGTTGTAGTACTGACCCAGTTGTAGTACTGACCCAGTTGTAGTATTGACCCAGTTGTTGTATTGACCCAGTTGTAGTACTGACTCCAGTTGTAGTACTGACCCAGTTGTAGTACTGACCCAGTTGTTGTACTGACCCAGTTCTAGCACTGACCCAGTTGTAGTACTGACCCAGTTGTAGTACTGACCCAGTTGTACTGACATAGTTCTAGTACTGACCCAGCTATAGTACTGACCCAGTTGCTGTACTGACCTAGTTCTAGTACTGACCCAGTTCTAGTACTGACCCAGTTCTAGTACTGACCCAGCTGTAGTACTGACCCAGTTGCTGTACTGACCTAGTTCTAGTACTGACCAAGTTCTAGTACTGACCCAGCTGTAGTACTGACCAAGTTCTAGTACTGACCCAGTGTTAATTTCCTATTGATACAGAGAGGAGACGGGTGAGAGTGCCTATCCAATACCAATAGGTGGCTCTACAGCAGTAGGTTTATATGGCTATTTGGAAGGATTCCGGGAGCTACTGGATCAGGTGACTACGCAGCTTTATCTTAACGACCCCACATCCCATAAATCCATACCTAACATCTGACTGATTCGGATACTCAGTAAATATATACATTGTAGCACTGCATACCAATGCTGGCCCGGGCCCAATGTCATAAAGATGTTAAGCAGAAAATACTGCATGACAAATTTATTTGTAAAGCAGAAATTGAGTGGGGAACCAACCACAACAATGCAAACTTAATGTAATTTTGGTTGGTAACCTATTTTTGCTGAGCAATACTTTTCTGTGCTTAGCAAATTTGTGTGCTTACAGGCTTTTTGAAATCGGGTCCTGGGGTAAACTTTGGGTGAACTCATCAGATTTAATAGATTTGTCGTTAGGTTGGCTCATAACGCTCTTGAAATCCTCTTTTCCAGGTCTCCCATTTCCCCTTCTTTTTGCCACCGAAAAATAGCTCATTGTTGTATTTAGAAAGATTCAAAAAAGTGATATTAAGGTGTCTGCATCATGCCTGACCACAAGAAGACACAAGTTACAAAACCACATTTGCAAAACCTTTATAAAGACAACTTTTCCTTGCAAGGTATTGTTTATGTTCTACCCATACACTGATATGTGCATTAAGCACTGTAAAATCAGTACTTCCTTGAGTCTTAGGAAAAAATCCACAGGCATATTAGTTCGGCGGGATTGAAACCCACAACCTTTGCTAGAGTAGATGCCTTACCACTAGACCACCGAGCTTGCCCGGTAGCTAGAGTTAGTTCAAATCCTATATTTTAGGTATATTCTACCATACACTTTTAACATTGCACAGCTTTATTGTTAACAATAACAAGTTTTGGTTATTGTTTAATTTGACCTAGGGTGTTGCAGACCAGTTTACAGACATCGCCATTGCATGTGGAAGCAGTGGTTCCACTGCTGGTCTGGCTCTTGCCAACTACCTCACGGGCTCCAGACTAAAGTAAGTGCAACCCAGCATCTGTCAATGTGATATGACAGACCTGTATCTTCACCTGTCTATAGATCACCTAATATATGCTCTGTCTAATTAGGAAAGGCATTTGGCCATAATTGCTTCTCTTCTCCAAGGAGTATCAATGGAGTCCTTTGAGGGTTTTAGAAGCTGTGAGAGGTTTATACTCCTAGGGTGTTGAGAAAGTTCTATTAATAGTTGAATATGAAAGGTAGTGGGTTCATGTCCACACTGGGTGCTTTTTGAAATTGAGTGCTTTATCGTAAATCAGTGTTCGGCAAACATTTATATCATATGTGGCAGTTGAAAACAAAACATTCCTGTCTTAAGATCAAATGAAAATGTTTCTCACTTTGGTTGAACCTCACAGGGTACATGGCTTCATTGTCTCAGATGACTCTAAGTTCCACTCTAAACAGATCAATGACGTCTTGAGGGAAATTGATGCAAAGGACAGCAACGGTAAAGTCCTGCAGTCTGAAGATATTGTCCACTTAGTAGATGGAGTCAAAGGAAGAGGCTATGGACTTTCAACTCAGGAGGAACTTGGTAAATAAGAAACATGAATAGAATGAAGTCATTGAATAAAGTCTTGTTATACTTGATTCTGTTGGAAGTTGTAATGTACAATGTAAAACTTGACATAGTGTTTTGCCTGCCAGGAAATGTCCTGGAATGCTCAAGGTGACTATAGGTCTCAAGACCGGTCTTGGTATTGAGACCGGTCTTGGAGGGGAGGTCTTGGGCTCAGTCTCGGACTTTGTGGTCTCGACTACAACACTGCTCTTTGAAGAGTGCTGTTTTCTTAACTGTCATCTCAAATTGAACTAAGAAAAGTAAGAGGAAGCTAGCATCAATAATTGAAATGTTCATGTATGACCCATGCACATCTCTCAGCCAATCAGGGAGGTGTCCCTTTCACTTCAATAATGAGGCGAGGCTGAGAAGAGTTTATACTAATTCGTAAAATTCTTAAATCCAAAAGTATTTGGTGATATTAAGTTCTATATGAACTCGGTGTACTCTCCTTAGTACGAGCAGAGTGTACTGTTAAAAATGTCAAGACCACACCGGTTCTTCTCAGACCCAACACATCTCCCAAAGAAGTTTTATACATGGTTGTTCCCGCAAAATTACTTCTATAGTTTTTCTTATGATCCACACCATTCAAATCTTTACACGG